>JBBELK010000403.1:600000-1157150 GCA_037783545.1 Henricia sp. BOLD:AAB3569 | reverse complement strand
AAATTTTGCATGCTCCAAGCACTCTATATTGCGCACTTGTCCTAAAAAATTGACAGACTTTCGCCGGGAAATGGCAGAGAAATTTCAGAGTTTAGGAAAAAAGGGGTTGGAGCTTCCTGGATGCTCCCGCAACCTGTGGCTGTCTGTACACACCTCTTTGGTGTACTCCTGACTCGTGCGCATGCTCAGTACTTCGGACTGTCGTTGACACGGCCCAGTTTGGGACGGGATTTTGGTCAAAGTGTGGTCCAAACGTCGGCAAATTTGGAGGTCGAAAAATGTTCCGACGAACTTCAAATTTTGCATGCTCCAAGCACTCTATATTGCGCACTTGTCCTAAAAAATTGACAGACTTTCGCCGGGAAATGGCAGAGAAATTTCAGAGTTTAGGAAAAAAGGGGTTGGAGCTTCCTGGATGCTCCCGCAACCTGTGGCTGTCTGTACACACCTCTTTGGTGTACTCCTGACTCGTGCGCATGCTCAGTACTTCGGACTGTCGTTGACACGGCCCAGTTTGGGACGGGATTTTGGTCAAAGTGTGGTCCAAACGTCGGCAAATTTGGAGGTCGAAAAATGTTCCGACGAACTTCAAATTTTGCATGCTCCAAGCACTCTATATTGCGCACTTGTCCTAAAAAATTGACAGACTTTCGCCGGGAAATGGCAGAGAAATTTCAGAGTTTAGGAAAAAAGGGGTTGGAGCTTCCTGGATGCTCCCGCAACCTGTGGCTGTCTGTACACACCTCTTTGGTGTACTCCTGACTCGTGCGCATGCTCAGTACTTCGGACTGTCGTTGACACGGCCCAGTTTGGGACGGGATTTTGGTCAAAGTGTGGTCCAAACGTCGGCAAATTTGGAGGTCGAAAAATGTTCCGACGAACTTCAAATTTTGCATGCTCCAAGCACTCTATATTGCGCACTTGTCCTAAAAAATTGACAGACTTTCGCCGGGAAATGGCAGAGAAATTTCAGAGTTTAGGAAAAAAGGGGTTGGAGCTTCCTGGATGCTCCCGCAACCTGTGGCTGTCTGTACACACCTCTTTGGTGTACTCCTGACTCGTGCGCATGCTCAGTACTTCGGACTGTCGTTGACACGGCCCAGTTTGGGACGGGATTTTGGTCAAAGTGTGGTCCAAACGTCGGCAAATTTGGAGGTCGAAAAATGTTCCGACGAACTTCAAATTTTGCATGCTCCAAGCACTCTATATTGCGCACTTGTCCTAAAAAATTGACAGACTTTCGCCGGGAAATGGCAGAGAAATTTCAGAGTTTAGGAAAAAAGGGGTTGGAGCTTCCTGGATGCTCCCGCAACCTGTGGCTGTCTGTACACACCTCTTTGGTGTACTCCTGACTCGTGCGCATGCTCAGTACTTCGGACTGTCGTTGACACGGCCCAGTTTGGGACGGGATTTTGGTCAAAGTGTGGTCCAAACGTCGGCAAATTTGGAGGTCGAAAAATGTTCCGACGAACTTCAAATTTTGCATGCTCCAAGCACTCTATATTGCGCACTTGTCCTAAAAAATTGACAGACTTTCGCCGGGAAATGGCAGAGAAATTTCAGAGTTTAGGAAAAAAGGGGTTGGAGCTTCCTGGATGCTCCCGCAACCTGTGGCTGTCTGTACACACCTCTTTGGTGTACTCCTGACTCGTGCGCATGCTCAGTACTTCGGACTGTCGTTGACACGGCCCAGTTTGGGACGGGATTTTGGTCAAAGTGTGGTCCAAACGTCGGCAAATTTGGAGGTCGAAAAATGTTCCGACGAACTTCAAATTTTGCATGCTCCAAGCACTCTATATTGCGCACTTGTCCTAAAAAATTGACAGACTTTCGCCGGGAAATGGCAGAGAAATTTCAGAGTTTAGGAAAAAAGGGGTTGGAGCTTCCTGGATGCTCCCGCAACCTGTGGCTGTCTGTACACACCTCTTTGGTGTACTCCTGACTCGTGCGCATGCTCAGTACTTCGGACTGTCGTTGACTACGGCCCAGTTTGGGACGGGATTTTGGTCAAAGTGTGGTCCAAACGTCGGCAAATTTGGAGGTCGAAAAATGTTCCGACGAACTTCAAATTTTGCATGCTCCAAGCACTCTATATTGCGCACTTGTCCTAAAAAATTGACAGACTTTCGCCGGGAAATGGCAGAGAAATTTCAGAGTTTAGGAAAAAAGGGGTTGGAGCTTCCTGGATGCTCCCGCAACCTGTGGCTGTCTGTACACACCTCTTTGGTGTACTCCTGACTCGTGCGCATGCTCAGTACTTCGGACTGTCGTTGACACGGCCCAGTTTGGGACGGGATTTTGGTCAAAGTGTGGTCCAAACGTCGGCAAATTTGGAGGTCGAAAAATGTTCCGACGAACTTCAAATTTTGCATGCTCCAAGCACTCTATATTGCGCACTTGTCCTAAAAAATTGACAGACTTTCGCCGGGAAATGGCAGAGAAATTTCAGAGTTTAGGAAAAAAGGGGTTGGAGCTTCCTGGATGCTCCCGCAACCTGTGGCTGTCTGTACACACCTCTTTGGTGTACTCCTGACTCGTGCGCATGCTCAGTACTTCGGACTGTCGTTGACACGGCCCAGTTTGGGACGGGATTTTGGTCAAAGTGTGGTCCAAACGTCGGCAAATTTGGAGGTCGAAAAATGTTCCGACGAACTTCAAATTTTGCATGCTCCAAGCACTCTATATTGCGCACTTGTCCTAAAAAATTGACAGACTTTCGCCGGGAAATGGCAGAGAAATTTCAGAGTTTAGGAAAAAAGGGGTTGGAGCTTCCTGGATGCTCCCGCAACCTGTGGCTGTCTGTACACACCTCTTTGGTGTACTCCTGACTCGTGCGCATGCTCAGTACTTCGGACTGTCGTTGACACGGCCCAGTTTGGGACGGGATTTTGGTCAAAGTGTGGTCCAAACGTCGGCAAATTTGGAGGTCGAAAAATGTTCCGACGAACTTCAAATTTTGCATGCTCCAAGCACTCTATATTGCGCACTTGTCCTAAAAAATTGACAGACTTTCGCCGGGAAATGGCAGAGAAATTTCAGAGTTTAGGAAAAAAGGGGTTGGAGCTTCCTGGATGCTCCCGCAACCTGTGGCTGTCTGTACACACCTCTTTGGTGTACTCCTGACTCGTGCGCATGCTCAGTACTTCGGACTGTCGTTGACACGGCCCAGTTTGGGACGGGATTTTGGTCAAAGTGTGGTCCAAACGTCGGCAAATTTGGAGGTCGAAAAATGTTCCGACGAACTTCAAATTTTGCATGCTCCAAGCACTCTATATTGCGCACTTGTCCTAAAAAATTGACAGACTTTCGCCGGGAAATGGCAGAGAAATTTCAGAGTTTAGGAAAAAAGGGGTTGGAGCTTCCTGGATGCTCCCGCAACCTGTGGCTGTCTGTACACACCTCTTTGGTGTACTCCTGACTCGTGCGCATGCTCAGTACTTCGGACTGTCGTTGACACGGCCCAGTTTGGGACGGGATTTTGGTCAAAGTGTGGTCCAAACGTCGGCAAATTTGGAGGTCGAAAAATGTTCCGACGAACTTCAAATTTTGCATGCTCCAAGCACTCTATATTGCGCACTTGTCCTAAAAAATTGACAGACTTTCGCCGGGAAATGGCAGAGAAATTTCAGAGTTTAGGAAAAAAGGGGTTGGAGCTTCCTGGATGCTCCCGCAACCTGTGGCTGTCTGTACACACCTCTTTGGTGTACTCCTGACTCGTGCGCATGCTCAGTACTTCGGACTGTCGTTGACACGGCCCAGTTTGGGACGGGATTTTGGTCAAAGTGTGGTCCAAACGTCGGCAAATTTGGAGGTCGAAAAATGTTCCGACGAACTTCAAATTTTGCATGCTCCAAGCACTCTATATTGCGCACTTGTCCTAAAAAATTGACAGACTTTCGCCGGGAAATGGCAGAGAAATTTCAGAGTTTAGGAAAAAAGGGGTTGGAGCTTCCTGGATGCTCCCGCAACCTGTGGCTGTCTGTACACACCTCTTTGGTGTACTCCTGACTCGTGCGCATGCTCAGTACTTCGGACTGTCGTTGACACGGCCCAGTTTGGGACGGGATTTTGGTCAAAGTGTGGTCCAAACGTCGGCAAATTTGGAGGTCGAAAAATGTTCCGACGAACTTCAAATTTTGCATGCTCCAAGCACTCTATATTGCGCACTTGTCCTAAAAAATTGACAGACTTTCGCCGGGAAATGGCAGAGAAATTTCAGAGTTTAGGAAAAAAGGGGTTGGAGCTTCCTGGATGCTCCCGCAACCTGTGGCTGTCTGTACACACCTCTTTGGTGTACTCCTGACTCGTGCGCATGCTCAGTACTTCGGACTGTCGTTGACACGGCCCAGTTTGGGACGGGATTTTGGTCAAAGTGTGGTCCAAACGTCGGCAAATTTGGAGGTCGAAAAATGTTCCGACGAACTTCAAATTTTGCATGCTCCAAGCACTCTATATTGCGCACTTGTCCTAAAAAATTGACAGACTTTCGCCGGGAAATGGCAGAGAAATTTCAGAGTTTAGGAAAAAAGGGGTTGGAGCTTCCTGGATGCTCCCGCAACCTGTGGCTGTCTGTACACACCTCTTTGGTGTACTCCTGACTCGTGCGCATGCTCAGTACTTCGGACTGTCGTTGACACGGCCCAGTTTGGGACGGGATTTTGGTCAAAGTGTGGTCCAAACGTCGGCAAATTTGGAGGTCGAAAAATGTTCCGACGAACTTCAAATTTTGCATGCTCCAAGCACTCTATATTGCGCACTTGTCCTAAAAAATTGACAGACTTTCGCCGGGAAATGGCAGAGAAATTTCAGAGTTTAGGAAAAAAGGGGTTGGAGCTTCCTGGATGCTCCCGCAACCTGTGGCTGTCTGTACACACCTCTTTGGTGTACTCCTGACTCGTGCGCATGCTCAGTACTTCGGACTGTCGTTGACACGGCCCAGTTTGGGACGGGATTTTGGTCAAAGTGTGGTCCAAACGTCGGCAAATTTGGAGGTCGAAAAATGTTCCGACGAACTTCAAATTTTGCATGCTCCAAGCACTCTATATTGCGCACTTGTCCTAAAAAATTGACAGACTTTCGCCGGGAAATGGCAGAGAAATTTCAGAGTTTAGGAAAAAAGGGGTTGGAGCTTCCTGGATGCTCCCGCAACCTGTGGCTGTCTGTACACACCTCTTTGGTGTACTCCTGACTCGTGCGCATGCTCAGTACTTCGGACTGTCGTTGACACGGCCCAGTTTGGGACGGGATTTTGGTCAAAGTGTGGTCCAAACGTCGGCAAATTTGGAGGTCGAAAAATGTTCCGACGAACTTCAAATTTTGCATGCTCCAAGCACTCTATATTGCGCACTTGTCCTAAAAAATTGACAGACTTTCGCCGGGAAATGGCAGAGAAATTTCAGAGTTTAGGAAAAAAGGGGTTGGAGCTTCCTGGATGCTCCCGCAACCTGTGGCTGTCTGTACACACCTCTTTGGTGTACTCCTGACTCGTGCGCATGCTCAGTACTTCGGACTGTCGTTGACACGGCCCAGTTTGGGACGGGATTTTGGTCAAAGTGTGGTCCAAACGTCGGCAAATTTGGAGGTCGAAAAATGTTCCGACGAACTTCAAATTTTGCATGCTCCAAGCACTCTATATTGCGCACTTGTCCTAAAAAATTGACAGACTTTCGCCGGGAAATGGCAGAGAAATTTCAGAGTTTAGGAAAAAAGGGGTTGGAGCTTCCTGGATGCTCCCGCAACCTGTGGCTGTCTGTACACACCTCTTTGGTGTACTCCTGACTCGTGCGCATGCTCAGTACTTCGGACTGTCGTTGACACGGCCCAGTTTGGGACGGGATTTTGGTCAAAGTGTGGTCCAAACGTCGGCAAATTTGGAGGTCGAAAAATGTTCCGACGAACTTCAAATTTTGCATGCTCCAAGCACTCTATATTGCGCACTTGTCCTAAAAAATTGACAGACTTTCGCCGGGAAATGGCAGAGAAATTTCAGAGTTTAGGAAAAAAGGGTTGGAGCTTCCTGGATGCTCCCGCAACCTGTGGCTGTCTGTACACACCTCTTTGGTGTACTCCTGACTCGTGCGCATGCTCAGTACTTCGGACTGTCGTTGACACGGCCCAGTTTGGGACGGGATTTTGGTCAAAGTGTGGTCCAAAACGTCGGCAAATTTGGAGGTCGAAAAATGTTCCGACGAACTTCAAATTTTGCATGCTCCAAGCACTCTATATTGCGCACTTGTCCTAAAAAATTGACAGACTTTCGCCGGGAAATGGCAGAGAAATTTCAGAGTTTAGGAAAAAAGGGGTTGGAGCTTCCTGGATGCTCCCGCAACCTGTGGCTGTCTGTACACACCTCTTTGTGTACTCCTGACTCGTGCGCATGCTCAGTACTTCGGACTGTCGTTGACACGGCCCAGTTTGGGACGGGATTTGGTCAAAGTGTGGTCCAAACGTCGGCAAATTTGGAGGTCGAAAAATGTTCCGACGAACTTCAAATTTTGCATGCTCCAAGCACTCTATATTGCGCACTTGTCCTAAAAAATTGACAGACTTTCGCCGGGAAATGGCAGAGAAATTTCAGAGTTTAGGAAAAAAGGGGTTGGAGCTTCCTGGATGCTCCCGCAACCTGTGGCTGTCTGTACACACCTCTTTGGTGTACTCCTGACTCGTGCGCATGCTCAGTACTTCGGACTGTCGTTGACACGGCCCAGTTTGGGACGGGATTTTGGTCAAAGTGTGGTCCAAACGTCGGCAAATTTGGAGGTCGAAAAATGTTCCGACGAACTTCAAATTTTGCATGCTCCAAGCACTCTATATTGCGCACTTGTCCTAAAAAATTGACAGACTTTCGCCGGGAAATGGCAGAGAAATTTCAGAGTTTAGGAAAAAAGGGGTTGGAGCTTCCTGGATGCTCCCGCAACCTGTGGCTGTCTGTACACACCTCTTTGGTGTACTCCTGACTCGTGCGCATGCTCAGTACTTCGGACTGTCGTTGACACGGCCCAGTTTGGGACGGGATTTTGGTCAAAGTGTGGTCCAAACGTCGGCAAATTTGGAGGTCGAAAAATGTTCCGACGAACTTCAAATTTTGCATGCTCCAAGCACTCTATATTGCGCACTTGTCCTAAAAAATTGACAGACTTTCGCCGGGAAATGGCAGAGAAATTTCAGAGTTTAGGAAAAAAGGGGTTGGAGCTTCCTGGATGCTCCGCAACCTGTGGCTGTCTGTACACACCTCTTTGGTGTACTCCTGACTCGTGCGCATGCTCAGTACTTCGGACTGTCGTTGACACGGCCCAGTTTGGGACGGGATTTTGGTCAAAGTGTGGTCCAAACGTCGGCAAATTTGGAGGTCGAAAAATGTTCCGACGAACTTCAAATTTTGCATGCTCCAAGCACTCTATATTGCGCACTTGTCCTAAAAAATTGACAGACTTTCGCCGGGAAATGGCAGAGAAATTTCAGAGTTTAGGAAAAAAGGGGTTGGAGCTTCCTGGATGCTCCCGCAACCTGTGGCTGTCTGTACACACCTCTTTGGTGTACTCCTGACTCGTGCGCATGCTCAGTACTTCGGACTGTCGTTGACACGGCCCAGTTTGGGACGGGATTTTGGTCAAAGTGTGGTCCAAACGTCGGCAAATTTGGAGGTCGAAAATGTTCCGACGAACTTCAAATTTTGCATGCTCCAAGCACTCTATATTGCGCACTTGTCCTAAAAAAATGACAGACTTTCGCCGGGAAATGGCAGAGAAATTTCAGAGTTTAGGAAAAAAGGGGTTGGAGCTTCCTGGATGCTCCCGCAACCTGTGGCTGTCTGTACACACCTCTTTGGTGTACTCCTGACTCGTGCGCATGCTCAGTACTTCGGACTGTCGTTGACACGGCCCAGTTTGGGACGGGATTTTGGTCAAAGTGTGGTCCAAACGTCGGCAAATTTGGAGGTCGAAAAATGTTCCGACGAACTTCAAATTTGCATGCTCCAAGCACTCTATATTGCGCACTTGTCCTAAAAAATTGACAGACTTTCGCCAGGAAATGGCAGAGAAATTTCAGAGTTTAGGAAAAAAGGGGTTGGAGCTTCCTGGATGCTCCCGCAACTGTGGCTGTCTGTACACACCTCTTTGGTGTACTCCTGACTCGTGCGCATGCTCAGTACTTCGGACTGTCGTTGACACGGCCCAGTTTGGGACGGGATTTTGGTCAAAGTGTGGTCCAAACGTCGGCAAATTTGGAGGTCGAAAAATGTTCCGACGAACTTCAAATTTTGCATGCTCCAAGCACTCTATATTGCGCACTTGTCCTAAAAAATGACAGACTTTCGCCGGGAAATGGCAGAGAAATTTCAGAGTTTAGGAAAAAAGGGGTTGGAGCTTCCTGGATGCTCCCGCAACCTGTGGCTGTCTGTACACACCTCTTTGGTGTACTCCTGACTCGTGCGCATGCTCAGTACTTCGGACTGTCGTTGACACGGCCCAGTTTGGGACGGATTTTGGTCAAAGTGTGGTCCAAACGTCGGCAAATTTGGAGGTCGAAAAATGTTCCGACGAACTTCAAATTTTGCATGCTCCAAGCACTCTATATTGCGCACACTTGTCCCTAAAAAATTGACAGACTTTCGCCGGGAAATGGCAGAGAAATTTCAGAGTTTAGGAAAAAAGGGGTTGGAGCTTCCTGGATGCTCCCGCAACCTGTGGCTGTCTGTACACACCTCTTTGGTGTACTCCTGACTCGTGCGCATGCTCAGTACTTCGGACTGTCGTTGACACGGCCCAGTTTGGGACGGGATTTTGGTCAAAGTGTGGTCCAAACGTCGGCAAATTTGGAGGTCGAAAATGTTCCGACGAACTTCAAATTTTGCATGCTCCAAGCACTCTATATTGCGCACTTGTCCTAAAAATTGACAGACTTTCGCCGGGAAATGGCAGAGAAATTTCAGAGTTTAGGAAAAAAGGGGTTGGAGCTTCCTGGATGCTCCCGCAACCTGTGGCTGTCTGTACACACCTCTTTGGTGTACTCCTGACTCGTGCGCATGCTCAGTACTTCGGACTGTCGTTGACACGGCCCAGTTTGGGACGGGATTTTGGTCAAAGTGTGGTCCAAACGTCGGCAAATTTGGAGGTCGAAAAATGTTCCGACGAACTTCAAATTTTGCATGCTCCAAGCACTCTATATTGCGCACTTGTCCTAAAAAATTGACAGACTTTCGCCGGGAAATGGCAGAGAAATTTCAGAGTTTAGGAAAAAAGGGGTTGGAGCTTCCTGGATGCTCCCGCAACCTGTGGCTGTCTGTACACACCTCTTTGGTGTACTCCTGACTCGTGCGCATGCTCAGTACTTCGGACTGTCGTTGACACGGCCCAGTTTGGACGGGGATTTTGGTCAAAGTGTGGTCCAAACGTCGGCAAATTTGGAGGTCGAAAAATGTTCCGACGAACTTCAAATTTTGCATGCTCCCAAGCACTCTATATTGCGCACTTGTCCTAAAAAAATGACAGACTTTCGCCGGAAATGGCAGAGAAATTTCAGAGTTTAGGAAAAAAGGGGTTGGAGCTTCCTGGATGCTCCCGCAACCTGTGGCTGTCTGTACACACCTCTTTGGTGTACTCCTGACTCGTGCGCATGCTCAGTACTTCGGACTGTCGTTGACACGGCCCAGTTTGGGACGGGATTTTGGTCAAAGTGTGGTCCAAACGTCGGCAAATTTGGAGGTCGAAAAATGTTCCGACGAACTTCAAATTTTGCATGCTCCAAGCACTCTATATTGCGCACTTGTCCTAAAAAATTGACAGACTTTCGCCAGGAAATGGCAGAGAAATTTCAGAGTTTAGGAAAAAAGGGGTTGGAGCTTCCTGGATGCTCCCGCAACCTGTGGCTGTCTGTACACACCTCTTTGGTGTACTCCTGACTCGTGCGCATGCTCAGCTACTTCGGACTGTCGTTGACACGGCCCAGTTTGGGACGGGATTTTTGTCAAAGTGTGGTCCAAACGTCGGCAAATTTGGAGGTCGAAAAATGTTCCGACGAACTTCAAATTTTGCATGCTCCAAGCACTCTATATTGCGCACTTGTCCTAAAAAATTGACAGACTTTCGCCGGGAAATGGCAGAGAAATTTCAGAGTTTAGGAAAAAAGGGGTTGGAGCTTCCTGGATGCTCCCGCAACCTGTGGCTGTCTGTACACACCTCTTTGGTGTACTCCTGACTCGTGCGCATGCTCAGTACTTCGGACTGTCGTTGACACGGCCCAGTTTGGGACGGGATTTTGGTCAAAGTGTGGTCCAAACGTCGGCAAATTTGGAGGTCGAAAAATGTTCCGACGAACTTCAAATTTTGCATGCTCCAAGCACTCTATATTGCGCACTTGTCCTAAAAAATTGACAGACTTTCGCCGGGAAATGGCAGAGAAATTTCAGAGTTTAGGAAAAAAGGGGTTGGAGCTTCCTGGATGCTCCCGCAACCTGTGGCTGTCTGTACACACCTCTTTGGTGTACTCCTGACTCGTGCGCATGCTCAGTACTTCGGACTGTCGTTGACACGGCCCAGTTTGGGACGGGATTTTGGTCAAAGTGTGGTCCAAACGTCGGCAAATTTGGAGGTCGAAAAATGTTCCGACGAACTTCAAATTTTGCATGCTCCAAGCACTCTATATTGCGCACTTGTCCTAAAAAATTGACAGACTTTCGCCGGGAAATGGCAGAGAAATTTCAGAGTTTAGGAAAAAAGGGGTTGGAGCTTCCTGGATGCTCCCGCAACCTGTGGCTGTCTGTACACACCTCTTTGGTGTACTCCTGACTCGTGCGCATGCTCAGTACTTCGGACTGTCGTTGACACGGCCCAGTTTGGGACGGGATTTTGGTCAAAGTGTGGTCCAAACGTCGGCAAATTTGGAGGTCGAAAAATGTTCCGACGAACTTCAAATTTTGCATGCTCCAAGCACTCTATATTGCGCACTTGTCCTAAAAAAATGACAGACTTTCGCCGGGAAATGGCAGAGAAATTTCAGAGTTTAGGAAAAAAGGGTTGGAGCTTCCTGGATGCTCCCGCAACCTGTGGCTGTCTGTACACACCTCTTTGGTGTACTCCTGACTCGTGCGCATGCTCAGTACTTCGGACTGTCGTTGACACGGCCCAGTTTGGGACGGGATTTTGGTCAAAGTGTGGTCCAAACGTCGGCAAATTTGGAGGTCGAAAAATGTTCCGACGAACTTCAAATTTTGCATGCTCCAAGCACTCTATATTGCGCACTTGTCCTAAAAAAATTGACAGACTTTCGCCAGGAAATGGCAGAGAAATTTCAGAGTTTAGGAAAAAAGGGGTTGGAGCTTCCTGGATGCTCCCGCAACCTGTGGCTGTCTGTACACACCTCTTTGGTGTACTCCTGACTCGTGCGCATGCTCAGTACTTCGGACTGTCGTTGACACGGCCCAGTTTGGGACGGGATTTTTGTCAAAGTGTGGTCCAAACGTCGGCAAATTTGGAGGTCGAAAAATGTTCCGACGAACTTCAAATTTTGCATGCTCCAAGCACTCTATATTGCGCACTTGTCCTAAAAAATTGACAGACTTTCGCCGGGAAATGGCAGAGAAATTTCAGAGTTTAGGAAAAAAGGGGTTGGAGCTTCCTGGATGCTCCCGCAACCTGTGGCTGTCTGTACACACCTCTTTGGTGTACTCCTGACTCGTGCGCATGCTCAGTACTTCGGACTGTCGTTGACACGGCCCAGTTTGGGACGGGATTTTGGTCAAAGTGTGGTCCAAACGTCGGCAAATTTGGAGGTCGAAAAATGTTCCGACGAACTTCAAATTTTGCATGCTCCAAGCACTCTATATTGCGCACTTGTCCTAAAAAATTGACAGACTTTCGCCGGGAAATGGCAGAGAAATTTCAGAGTTTAGGAAAAAAGGGGTTGGAGCTTCCTGGATGCTCCCGCAACCTGTGGCTGTCTGTACACACCTCTTTGGTGTACTCCTGACTCGTGCGCATGCTCAGTACTTCGGACTGTCGTTGACACGGCCCAGTTTGGGACGGGATTTTGGTCAAAGTGTGGTCCAAACGTCGGCAAATTTGGAGGTCGAAAAATGTTCCGACGAACTTCAAATTTTGCATGCTCCAAGCACTCTATATTGCGCACTTGTCCTAAAAAATTGACAGACTTTCGCCGGGAAATGGCAGAGAAATTTCAGAGTTTAGGAAAAAAGGGGTTGGAGCTTCCTGGATGCTCCCGCAACCTGTGGCTGTCTGTACACACCTCTTTGGTGTACTCCTGACTCGTGCGCATGCTCAGTACTTCGGACTGTCGTTGACACGGCCCAGTTTGGGACGGGATTTTGGTCAAAGTGTGGTCCAAACGTCGGCAAATTTGGAGGTCGAAAAATGTTCCGACGAACTTCAAATTTTGCATGCTCCAAGCACTCTATATTGCGCACTTGTCCTAAAAAATTGACAGACTTTCGCCGGGAAATGGCAGAGAAATTTCAGAGTTTAGGAAAAAAGGGGTTGGAGCTTCCTGGATGCTCCATACATTGCCTCTGGTATGGTCGTTGTTTTAATATTCAAGAAAACTCCAGAAACCCTTCCAATTTCGCCTGCCAAAACTAAACAATATCCCTGTAATTTTGGCAAATTTCCCATTCAAACCGGCTTGGTAGATCTGGACAACAGAGGGCGGTATGAAAGTCCACCACAATCGATATCAGGGCTGCTTTCGAGCGCGGCACCAGGTGCTCCATGGTGCTCCATGGTGCTCGCCCGAAAGCGTGTGTAAGCAAGTGTGTGACGTAACGTTTCCACCACCTGGGAGCACCAGGGACGAGCGCTCGAAAGCAGCCCAGGTTGCACTCCAGTAAATAGGGCTCTCATAGGAACCAATGCTAAATTCCCAATTTTCAAAAATCATTTAAAAATACTCACAACTCTCTCAGCTTCTCAGGACAACAACCAGAAAAATCAATGATTTCTCAACTTTTTAATTATGTTCAATTTTATGGAGGTAATCCGTCACTTTTATTCCCTAATTACCACTTGAAACGAAACAACCCCTAACAACAGTGAAACTTGCTAATCAGACCTGCATCCATTTTGGAACAAAGGCACATACGCTACTGGGCAAAATAGGGCCACTTTTAGGAGCTACAATGTCTAAAAGGTTTATAGTTGGAAGAAAATATACCCGACATCGCGACGATAGTCATATTCTACACAAGACCACACTCGTTCAGCTCGCAACTCTCCCTAATAAAGAAGAAATTGAGGGCATACAAAATATTCATGAGCTCGGCCCACAGATCTGTGCCTATTTACTTGGGTGCACCGTACCATGCATACATACATACAGTATCTAGTACTGACCGAGCCGGCGGCCGTGCGGTACAAATAAAATGTGTAATAGGGTTCCGTTCCGCTGTAAACTTCCAAATAATGTTTGCATTCTGCTTACATTTTTTTTAAAAATACACTGAACAAAATTATAAAACATGGATATTCGATTTGATGGAAAGAAAGCTCTTGTGACTGGGGGCCGGGCTGGCAAGGGTAAGTAAAATTAAAATGTGTACAGTGTAGGCTAGTAATATACTACTACTATTATAAGTACTAGTACTAGCCCAGGTTGGACTCCGTACCGCATACTACATGGGGATAATGCAATGAAGACTACCTGGGCTACTACTAGTACTAGACACCATGAATACGTTAAAGGTACACACCTGCCTACTGTTTACATGATTTAGTGATGTAGCAGCATTGACAATACCTTTTTGATGGTCGTTGCGAAAAAATATCATCAAAATATCCCGTAATTTACTAAAGAAAAGCAAAATTAACAAAAACGGTCAAAAGACGGGTTAAACGCTTTACCAGCCGTTGCAACTACGCGAGAGCCTCACGACTTTGTCACAAACGATTCGCTCTTCTCCTGCTCAGGATATCTCCAATTTTCTGCTCACGATTTCACTGGACAGCCCGGACGACCGAATAGGAATTTCCGTTTTTATTTGAGGAGTTGGCATCATGTTTTTTCTTCACGAACGTACGTAGTACGTGCACTGTAGCAACACGCCCGTGTGTGTGTGTGTGCACTCGGGCAATTTGCCGTATACTGCGCGGGGCAAATTTCTACACTCCACGGTAGCCTGCCGTAGCACGCGCTCGCTTCCGTTCCGTCTCTGGACTCTCGAAACAAACAATTATGTTCGAATTTTCATACTTATGTTTACCTGCGCCAGTAGTTGTTATAGCGCCCTCTTGTGTTGGCTTATCTTTGTTTACGTCGCCATCTTTGCTGTTGCGATTTACTCCGTTCTTAATAAAAGTCCTTTTGTAAAAGCATTCTTATTTGGTATTCTGCTGTGGCTACCTTGTGTTGTTGTTGTTGTTGTTTTTTAGCGTCTTGAGAGGAGACTATATAATAGGTTAGGGTTCAGGGTTAGGGTTTAGGGTTGGTTATTTTAAAGGAATTTAGGGTTTTGAATGCGGTCGGTTTGCAACCAGCTTCGTGGTCTGGTTCGAATCTACATGTCTGCATGTTTGTGATTTTCCGAAATTTCTCGGTTTCTTTTTTCTCTAACAGTGAGAGTAAAAGTTGTCACTATTTCCAAGATTGTCACTCGAGAAGTGTCAGTCATTGGAAACTTAGACTCTATTCGGGTTGAAAAATTGGGGTGTACCCCTCGTTGCGGTGTAAATAAAAAACACGCTGACCGTGTACGTCTGAGTCGTCAGGTGTGCACTTCAGTCGGTTGGTACAATGTACCTACGTACGTGATAATACTATGTACGTACTTGATAATTTAATGCGTACGTACGTGATATAAATAATACGTACGCACATAATATTACATGTATCACATACGTACTTACTAAAACAAAACAAAAAGCATAATACTTAAATGTCCCCTCTGGGTCTTCGTATGAAAGGGTTTACCGTCGGCTGATTTGGAATGTAAGGTAAGGTCGTGTAGCATGATTCAACATGGCGAATGGAGTGAAATTGGTGAAGGGCTAAAACTAAAGTGATATACAAAATGGTAACGTCCAAATGTAAGGCCAAGTAAAATAAATAACATGTTGCTCGTCCCCGCCCGCTCCGACTTTGGACGCCGCACCGATTTTTTTGTTATTTGTTATTTAGGGGGGAAAATTATGAAAGAAAAAATCATTGTTGATAAACAAAGTGCGCTGCTTGGCATGGACGGCCGAATGTTAGCAAAACAATCAATTGTGTTAAACAAAAAGTGACAAAATTCCATTTTCTGTGAAGATTCATGAGCTGAAATATCTCTTATGATTGGTTGATTTGTTTTTTGAATAAATGTGTATCAAACGTTGCTACAAACTGTTTTTTATTTGCATTTACGGCTTTCCATAGCTTTTCAACCTCAATTGTCAAAAACTAGGGCTGTAACGTTGTAAATAGAAAGGTCTGTATGTTATGGCGGCCATCTTAGACATGGCGGCCATCTTGAATTTTTTTTTACAAAAATTGGAAAATAACAAATAACAAGGACCTCCCTCACCAACTTTTTTCAAAAGTCCGGACGAGCAACATGTTATTTATTTTACTTGGCCTAAATGTCAGAAAATCAGTTTTAATAAGCCTTCTAAAAGTAGACTAGTTCCATAGCACAGATTTCATTTATATAAACACCATTTCATGGCCCTTTAATGCAAAGTTGTTTCACAGCCTGATGAATATTAATTTTGAATATTGAATAAATTAATATTTTTTTGAATATTCATGAGGTAGAATGAATGTTAAAAAATCGTGCGATAAGGGACAGGGTAGAACCTGTGATTCGAGGGCCTTCGCTACCACTGATCCTACCCGTGCAGAAATGGATGAACCTATCGTAAATATTCATAATGTATGAGTCATCTTCAGGGGCGGATCCAGGGGGGGGCGTGGGGGGCGCACTTTTCCTGCTCAAAGTGGTTAAATATTGCCTCAGATCGCACCACAGAGCATCTAGAATCCATCTAGAAGCCGTCAGGGCTTCGCGCTACGCCTTCGCTATTTCATTGTCATCATAAAAATTTCACGCCCCCCCCCCCCCCCCCCCCCCCCCCCCCCCCCCCCCCCCCCCCCCCCCCCCCTTTCAAAATCCTGGATCCGCCCCTGATCTTTCCCAATCTGGTCATGCGCACATGGCAACAGACCGTACTTAGATTTTGCAGCTGCGGTTTTGTCACGATGCACTCGGAAACTTGGCTCAAAGTACAACTTCTTGTTTTCGGATTTTGCTGGTCACGGTCTCATTTTCTTCCTCTTCTTAGGCTATACAAGGTAAAGTACAAGCTATTAAATGTAAATTCCGCCTTGGGGTGTCCTTGCACGGTAATCCACCCGCACGCGTGAATGGTTATCTTGTGCATGCACTAACTGAAGGCAATTTTTGAAGGAGAAAATGTGATTTTTATACAGAAAAGCAACATTTGCGACAAAAGTGCAAGTGGAAAGTACACGTATCTTAAATTTTTACATTATCTGTTGATTCCAGGAGGTAATTTCCTTAAAATCTTTGTTCAATGCCTTAATATGACTTACATGTATTAAGCATCAATAAGTGCAAATCTAATGGGAAAAAAATAAGCAATTTGAGGGGAAAATTAAAATGTTACTAACTAGGAAATTGTTTTCCGAGTTCTCCCATTAGTTGAATGCAGGAGGGCTTATGTGACGTCTGACTTGTAAATTCTTTCCCTTATTGATTACAGTTGGCCACACAATTCTCGCAATCAACGGCGACCCAGTCCGTGGCAGACAGCTCGAAGATCCATGGACGAGACGTCCTGGAGATGATAGCAAATCCCGAAAACTACCCCATAGCCATCAAATTCGGTCTTCCAAAACTCTCAACAAACGAACGCATTATGCTTGCCACTGCAGTATACATTGTGTATGTTTCACTCGTAAGTATAATAATATTATAGTTACTAAGATTGGTTCATGTTAGATTGCTGAAAGTGTACTGTTATTATTTTCTTTAATTTAGTGGACATTTAGTACTTCAAAATACTAAAAGTATTAGCCTTTTTATTGTTTTTATTGACAATTATATCATTATTATTAAGCTCTTACTTTCATTATCACAATTTTTTCCTATCAAAATCGTTGCTCAAAACAGCATCTTTAACCAATTCTTCTTACAGGAAATTGCATTTTTAAAAGTTAAAATCAAAATATGTACACGCTCTACATGTACATGTACCTCCCTGGCCGTAATACTCTAGATACTGACGTACGACGTACTGTACATACATACACACCTTTGTTTTTATCAATTTGATGATCAAATTAACATTTCCCCAAGCAGAACCTGCAGTAGCATCATGTTTGAACCAAAATTTTGATATTATATGTATGATCCTACCTCTTCGCTATGGCGCTCGCGTATCCCTTACAAAAATGTCCCATGGTGTACCATGGGGAACCCATGGCGATTTGGGGTAACATCATGGTGGTCACGAAAAACAGCATGGTGTCCCATGTCAACACGATGAAAGGCAATAGAAACACCATGGCATCCCATGGAAACACCATATACAGCTATTTTAACGGCATGGCGTTCCATGGGAACACCATGTACAGCTATTTTAATGCCATGGCGTCCCATGGGAACACCATGTACAGCTATTAGAACGCCATGGGAACACCATGTTAATCTATTGGAACACCATGTACAGCTATTTGAACGGCATGGCGTCCCATGGGAACACCATGTACAGCTATTAGAACGCCATGGGAACACCATGTACAGCTATTTGAACGCCATGGTGTCCCATGGGAACACCATCAGTGATCTCCACTACCGGTTTTGTCCGGGCGCGCCGCCCGGACAAAATCATCAGAGGTACCGTTCGCGTCCGGACAAAAAATTGCCGCCCGGACAAAACATTGTGCCGCCCGGACAAAATAAATATAATTTCTCCTCCAAAACACTATGAAAGTACCGCCTACATGTAAGTCATTCCAAAATGAGGTGTATATTCACCTAACCTGATTCGGTGTTCATAGGTGTGATTATCGGTCATTTACCACGCAAATCGTACATCGTATCGGCGACCCAAATTCGCATCGATAACGGCCATGACACATGCATTTGTTGAACAGCGCCCTCAAGAGTCGATTTTGTTGACCTCTTGAGGGCGCTGCATGCCAACCACTGTGTCGCGGCGTACGACCGGGTGCGTTCGTGGTTGTGTGTTTGGGTGAGTGCGTGCTGCCGCTGCTGCCGCTGCTGCCGCTGCTACCTTTTTAGGTAACATAGGCAAAATTAGGTAACATAGATTTACAAAGTTGGATTTTTTACACAAAGTCGTTTCGGAGGTGACAGCTAACACTGTTAACATATTTCGGAGGTGACAAAGATGTTAACATTTTGTTTTGATCCCCTTATGCTGGAAATAATCAATTTTCACAACTAATTTAAACATGCTGACCTACATGAAGTTAAAATGGTCACCTTTGAGTAGGAATGAAGCTTTGTCTGACCTACATTTGGCAACGAAATGCACTTGTACAATTGACACCAGGTACACAGCTCCCCAAAGGGAAATGCTACTAAGTTTCTCTTGTAACCATGCAGAATTGACCAAATATGGGGGTATTTCTGTGTCATATGTGTGTGAATATACAAAAGAAAGGACAAAGTAATCTTCTACA
The DNA here is from genome assembly GCA_037783545.1 of Henricia sp. BOLD:AAB3569. Lineage (NCBI taxonomy): Eukaryota > Metazoa > Echinodermata > Asteroidea > Spinulosida > Echinasteridae > Henricia > Henricia sp. BOLD:AAB3569. Next base: position 1,138,496 of record JBBELK010000403.1, on the reverse strand, counting down.
CTGTATGGTCTAAGTAATTACAACTTTGTCACTGTTTCGGAGGTGACATACTAACTGTTAAAGGCAGTATACATCATTGGTAAGCCCTTACAAACAGTGTCATATAGTGTCATCTTCCTGTATGAATAAAGATAAGCATTAATAAAACCAACCTCAGTAAAATTTAGCTCCATACCTCGTCAAACTTTTGAGAAAACAGTGAAAAACCGTGTCGTTTTTCTTCCGAAATTGTGTGAAACAAAATGTCGAGGCGAGTTTTTGTACTAGCGCCCTCTTGCGATAAAATACATTACTGCAGGAATAAGCAGGCACTGTTTCATGTTTACGTTTCTTCTAATACAACAGCCGTTTAATATGTGCGCAAATCAAGTACTGGTAGTTGTAATCCGACACCATCTGTACGCGCGCTAGCTGGCCGGCAGCCGAGGTCAATTATATATACTGTATACAGTGTATATGGCATACATGCACAGTATACTAAACCGTATTCGTTGTACACGGTACGTGTTTTTTAGTAAATGTGTGTGTGTCATTACAAAAAAAGAGGAAAATGCAGGATTTTTCTTTTATTTTCCGTATAAATACCATACACCCGCGCCACTAATCCTTCATAATATGACATAACACCCCACTGAGAAAGTGTAAATATGGCGAGGAAACATGAATTTAGGGGTGAAAATGTAATGTTTTTCTTTGAATTTTTATGCCATATGTTCCATAGACCATGCATAGATTTAGTGCATGAAGTCAATTTTCAATGGGATATGAGGAAACATGAGGAAATCAGCTGATCAACTGAAAAGTTTTGTGAATTTTTTACAACTTTTGTGAAAACAAGGTGACGAGTTTGTTGAAAAACGCATGTTTTTGTGAATTTCAAACTTTCGGCCGGTTTTGTAGAATATTGGCAATTTTTGTAACATTTTCACAAAAGTGGTAAATTAATTTCACAAAACACTTACATGTACTTCTGCACCGCTGACAAAAAGACAAAGACCAAAGACATTCTTTATTTTTCTTAAATTGTGTTTATTTCAAATAAAGGCAGTATACATGATTGGTCAAATAGTGTAATCTCCCTGTGTGATTGAAAAACAACCTGAGTAAAAAATCAGCTCTTTACTTAGTCTAACTTTTGAGAAAAGTCAAAAACCGGGCCGTATTGTCCTAAAATATTGCGTGGTTATTAATCTGAGAATTTCACATCAATATAGGCCTATGTACATGTACACTTTCGCTCACTTCTTGAATAAACACGCAACATTTTGATACAAAAAAACTGTTTCTTCGTGATGCGCATTTGCCCGACGGTGCCAAGCATGTGTGATGCACACCAAACAATTCCAATACATGTAACTGGATTTGGTTATGGGAAAGAACCAAGATGGCTGCACCATGATATAGCTCTATACCAGGTAGGGGGCACGTCGCCCACTGTAAAATAAAACCTTTTTCATACATGTATGGTTTTTGCCAAAAGAAGGGAATAGTATGAAGCTGAACTACCCATCAAATTGTCATGGGTTCAAGTCCCATACTGCGGCACTTGTCTGTGTCCCTGGGCAAGACACTGAATCTCAATTGCCTCATCGACCCAAGCAATATTTGGGGAGTTCTAGGAAAAATGTCACAATCAAAGTGCTGATAAGTTGTGTGTTATGGCAAAACAGCCACCGAGAGAGAAATTTTACCATTCATTCAACACAAAAACCATGCATGGATTTTTCATGTTTTCTGAAGTATTACCTCATCTATGTGGTTGAAATTTCTACAAGCCAGTTTATCAACATTATTTGTTAGTTATGTAATGCTGTTGGTCCTGTTTTTGAAAGTTTTCCAATCATGTAATTAGCTATACAATATCAAACTACAGTATAGTGCTCTGTGAGTGCCATTTTTAAATTTAGATACTGACAATTTATCTTGATTTGACAATAATACATTTTTTAACTCAACTTGTCGAGATAATTTTGGTTGCTAAATAAGTTGATTTGAGGCAATGGTTTGTCAATTCAGTTTCCTGAAATTGTTAACTTGACTTGGAAAGATAATTTTACAACTGATTTGATTTGATTTGATTTGATTTAAAAATTATCTCAGTATCTAAATAAGTTGTGTGGCACTCACAGAATGCCGTATAAAACTAGTTTATTGAACTAACTCAGCTGTGCAAACGAGAGCATTTAGTCGATTCCAGGGAGTTGTTCCTCTGATTGGGATTGGCTATCACGTGAACTTAGCAAGCCCTACAGAGGGATAAACCCTTTAATTATCTAATGCACAAAAATAAACACAGGTCGTGTATGTAAGGCCAAGTCAATAAAAAAAAGCTGTTTCCATCTGAACACTTATGTAGAATTTATATCTTTATGTTAAAAAAAAAAAAAAAAAAAGATCAATAAAATTAAAAGAGGGCACTACGGAAAATAAACCACAATCACAGACTTCAGGGGCGTTCACACTATCGCGGAAAAAATGGCTTTGCGCGCAGCTGCTCCATATACATGTAGGTTTGTACATAAACTGGTTTGCCGCTAATTTCGCGCGCTCGGCCTATACCGCGAGGCACAGAACGTTTTAAGATAGGTCAAAGTTCAAATATTTTGAACTTTGACCGCGATGCGCTGACCTTTCCAACGCGCAGCCATGCAATGAGCTAGGTATCACAGAAGCCCCAAGTTACCGGAGTGGAATTTTCTATTTTGGAGAGATCGATGATTGGGACCTCAAGTAACGCGGTGAGCGCAGCGCGGCAGTGTGATTATTCCGCGAAAGTGCATGTGAACGACCCTTTAGAACCAAGTCTAATGTACACAGTAGAGGCCACCCCTGCAGAGCAGTTTAACGGGTCACTATAAACATATCCTGTGTTTGTCCGCCATGCAGATCGGAAGAGAACAATAGAGCCCGGGCTTTTCTGCTGTAGCAGCCACATGCGTTTCTCCACGTGGCTCTATTCTCTCCCCGTCTAGAGGACAAACATGGGAGGGTCGTTTGAGTTTTTACCCCATGTAAATACGCCTTGTATAGTAGACCGGCAGCCCAGAGGGTTTTGGTTAAACGTACGAGGTACCAACAACCGAGGGCAGGAACATTTAGGAAGTGACCTAGTATTTGCAGATCTGGACGTCTGCCGGGGTCCTTCTGCTGCGTTTGACTCCTGGGGACCCCCAAAGGGGGCCAAAAATTGTGCTGGGTCAAACATTCGAGGTACCACATGAAACTAGGTTTAGATGAAAGAGCACATCACACAGAGTACGGAATGGCCCTCGCCAGACGAATATTCTGCTGCAAAGGTCCCGCCAGACGCCCGCCAAAATTTCATTCCATATAATAAATGCAAGATACAACGGCCGTCGACAAACGCGTCCATTGGTTTTGAACGGGTAGCTTTGACAGACGGCTGTTACATACGGCGTAAATCTGGGAGTGCTGTGATTGACTATGTTGAGTGGAGGTTTCGTGTACTGGGTTGGCACAAAAGGTGGACACAGTAGTATCCCTATACCATGTACCAAAATAATAACTTTCTTAATTCAGCTTTTGTCCATTTGTTTGCGAATTCACTGAAGAAAGGCAAGAACCGGGTGAGATTATGTATACAGCGCAAGATTTTCTTGGTTGGTCACCATGTTATGTAGACAGAAAAAGACATTGGTACCTGAATACTCAATATACGCGTAATGAAGTGTAAATTAAAGTGACTAAAGTTGCAACGGCGAAACTGACCGACTCCTATAGGGCCTATCCAAAACGTTTCATCGATGATGAGCGCGGATTCTTGAACATTTAGCCTTTTCGTGGCACAGCGTCGTTTCACTCCAAATTCCCAGTCCAAACTGCTTTCTGTGAAGCGACGCGCGTCGAATTTACGCATAAAAATGCTAGTGTGTGAATCCACCCTCAAGGCGGATTCACACTATCGCGGAAAAATCAGACTGTGCCATTGGTTTGTACACAAACTGGTTTGCCGCTTGTGCGCGGCCTATCGCGACGCGCAAAACGTTTTAAGCTGGGTCAAAGTTCAAATATGTTGAACTTTGACCGCGGTGCGCTGACCTTTCCAACGCGCAGCCAATGAGGTATAAGAGAAGCCCCAAGATACCAGAGTGGAATTTTCTATTTTGGAATAATCGGCGATTGGGAGTTCATGCAATGCGGTGAGCGCAGCGCAAAAGTGCATGTGATTTTTCCGCGATAGTGTGTATCCGGTATATCCGCATTCAGTGTTAATTATTGGCCGTCTGAACATGCCTCTAAAATTAAATGAATTGGAGATGCACACTGAACTTTTTTTCATTTGTTCTGTATTAGTTTGCAAATTTGACACGCGTTGGTTGACGAAAATGCGGGATAGAAGGAATTTGGAGTGCGACATGGAATGAATTACAAAAGTCACGTAGATGAATTGGACATGCACACTGAACCTTTTTCATGCACACTGAACTTTATTCACGCGTTCTGCATGCAAATTTAACGCGCACAGCTTGAAGAAAATACGGCCAGGAATTTGGAGTGAAGTGACGCACAGAAGAATGTCCTGTTAATTCTGGGATTTTCGGCGAGTCGGATCATACCAAATTCTCTGTGTGTAGCATTTTGTCGAGGTGACGCGTGTCAAATTTACCCGCTTTTAAGGCCCGGCGCACTCTCTTTTGCGGTTTACCGGCATATCGGCCCACATACCGGAAAGGTTTGCGCTAAAACTTCGGGCCGTTCTGGCCGTACATGAACGACCAGGGCAAATCAAAGTCGTTTGTTACCGTAGATTTTTCTGCATCACCCGATGGTTTGGTAAGAATCTGGTTTGGGCCGGTAAATCGCAAATCGGCGGGGTTTATATTGGGTCGGTTCACACTGAGCCTTGAAGCGCGTCGCTTTAAAAAAAAAAGGCCATGTACAGGGAAATGAGGCACTGAAAACCACATAATTACACAAAAATGTGCATTGCACAGAATTTATTTACTTTTTTAAACTGAGTTACCAGCCAATTATTGTATACATGGCAAATTGGGTTTTTAGAAACAGTAGCAAAATAGTAAACACACGTACATCACATTCGATTTTGGCTGACGGGCCATTTTTGCAAAATAAGAAATTTTTGTGCTAAACAGCGACGTGAAATTGGCTCTTGGAACTCACATTTATAGTACGCGTCAAATGTATTATATCTCTGTTTACAGTGCTCCCAGTTTTACGCCGGGTGAAACACAACAGCCGTCTGTCAGCTACACGTTCAAAACAAATGGACGCCTTTGTCGACGGCCGTTGTATCTTGCATTTATTATATGGAATGAAATTTTGGCGGGCGTCTGGCGGGACTTTTGCAGCAGAAAATTCGTCTGGCGAGGGCCATTCCGTACTGTGTGTGATGTGCTCTTTCATCTAAACTTAGTTTCGTGTGGTACCTCGGATGTTTGATCCAGCGCATTTTTTGGCCCCCTTTGGGGGTCCCCAGGGGTCAAACGCAGCAGAGGGGCCCCGGCAGACGCCCATATCTGCAAATACTAGGTAACTTCCTAAATGTTCCTGCCCTCGGTTGTTGGTACCTCGTTCGTTTAACCAAACCCCTCTGGGCTGCCGGTCTATAGTGGCCTACTTTTGTTTTGTTATGCTCTGGCACTTGCATAATTAGCTTTAGGTTACAGGGAGAAAAAAAACCAAGAAAATCCCCTGGGGGAATCCCCATGACGCATGAATCGAACCACGCCGCCAACCCAACTGTCCCACAGTTATGTTGGCGGACGTAGGATAAATCATTTTCTGTCGCACAGACAGTGCGTGCGCGTGCGCGTGTTGTAATGACTAATTCAGGACCAAGTTTATTCCGATATCGCCGTTTCTATCACCGAATTTAACAGCACCCAATTTGTGTGCAAGGCAATAGACCAGTTGCGTAATAGATTTGCATAAATCATAGCTAGAGTCACGCCTTATATTTGCATAAATGCTAGAGTTCCGCCTTCGCGCTATTCTTGGGTTTCACTTGGCTTGGCAACGGTGGCTATTCGCCATTATTTTATGTGTCTATACTTTGGCACGCCAAAGCGAACAATAATTCAACACTGATAATTTAATGTTGATCGACGCATATTTTCGCAAATGTTGCGCAAGAAAAGAACGTTGGCATGACTTTTAAATGTTGATAGACTGTTTGAAACTGGCAAGTTTTTAAAAATGTTGACTTGTTTTTCAGGGTTGATGGCAAAATTATCAGTGTTGATTTATTTCCGCTTTGTCGTGCCATACGCGTGACGTCACAACTATCATATCCCTCATTACTGTGGCCATACTATGGCACGCCAAAACGAATAATAATTCAACACTGATAATTTTACCATCAACCCTGAAAAACAAGTCTCAATGTTTTTAAAAACTTACCAAGAAAAGCACGGTATGCCAGTTTCAAACAGTCTATCAACATTTAAAAGTCATGCAAACCTTCTTTTCTTGCGCAACATTTGCGAAAATATGCGTCAACATTAAATTATCAGACTTGTTTAATTATTTTTCGCTTTGGTGTGCCATAGTATGGAAACAGTAATGGCAGATAGCAACCGTTGTCATGGCAAGTAAAACCCAAGAATATGCTATACCTGGCAAATCGTGCTTCATGTTTCCAGGTGATGCACGCTGGTGTATGGTAACCGTGCGGTACCTGGAATACCTCGCACATTACTCTATTCTATTTTTAAGCTGGACTATATGTTGATTGAACATGTTGAACGGCAATTTCAAACCAGTCACATACATGTAACCAAACTCGTTTCTCCACTTTCTGGAATGTATCATTGCAGTTAGGCATGTGTTAGTAAACAATCCTGCTTTCAAAGTTGACGTCCATTTCAGGTCAAAGAACACGTTCTAACTCGTTATTTTGACGAAATTTCATGGCGAGTACATGTACACGTTATGTTTTAACATATTCATTCAGCATCTAATTTCGGATGGTCCAGCTTAAAAATGCATAGAGTAATGTGCGAGGTATTCCAGGTACCGCACAGACTTTCAATTGTACTAGCTTGCACCACCTGTCATGCCTGTAAACGGCCTGATTTGCTAGATAGTCAAATGCTTGACTCACTTGTTCGCAAGCGCCATAGCACGAGGGCGGGACTCTAGCGTTGATGCAAATCTATCACGCAACTAATATATTATGAATAGGCACTAATTGGTGACTTCTGTCGGCATGCGCGGCAACGGGTCATTATATTATGGGGCGTTTGAGATGCTGACACCGGGTAATACCAACTTACACCGGAGCGTTCTTTTAGCCATCACGTGCTACTCGAGTCTGCCCCGGTGGCAGCCACCACTGCCCAAGCTCGCGGCTGGGTCTGTGGTGTAAAGCAAGGTGTAATGACGTCACATAGTAACCGCGAGTAGTAAAACATGGCGGACAGTTTGGAATCGCGACGTGAGTACGAAGAAAAACACTTATTTATGACACAAAAAAGAAGGAAATAGGGCTGTAAATACATTTTGCTGAATCAGTAGATATCTGTGGGCATTGACGAAGTTTATTTCGGTACTTTAGGGCTACTATTTTTGCGTGGCGCCGGCTTCATTTTTCATCCTGAGTCAAACGATAACGGCGTTTATAAAGCCCTACCCGGCAACAACCTTTGACCACGTGTTCCCAGAATTCAAAGAGAGACCCTGTGTCGTTTGTTGTGCATCCGGCTTCTGGGGGCTTCCCCCGGTGTAAACCCCGTGTTACCCGATGTAAGCATCTTGAACGCTCCTACCGGGTAGTGTAACGCGTAAGGGCGCCTTAGGGGCGGTAGTGAAGGTCCCTGCATAATATTACGCATGCGCTCAGGGGATGTAAAAAGTCCAACTGCCTGCAAAGTGTCGCTGTTACGTTGATTGAGTTTGGCCTTATCTGGGCCGCGAGCAAATTTAAGCGTGCTCGATCTTCTGGAGTACATGTAAGGCATAAAAAAAAAATATGTTATGTTGGCGTAACCCGACCGACCCTAAAAATACGGCCGACCCTGGATATTTTTATTTTTTTCAAGGGAAGAAATTTAATTATTAATATCTATATGTTTCCATCAAGGGAAAATGTGGATCTGCGGTCATTTTCGATCGCTTAAAACGGATAAATTTGAGTCAACAGCTAAGGTTAATCGCCCAGAGCTGCGCCGATGATGTCAAGGTGGGGTACACGGTGCTGAAAATACAATCGTCAAAGGAAGAAGCGGGTCCATACAAAGATGTGGAATCAGATGAAACGGCCAGCATTTTGTCTGATTTTGGTTTCCACTTTTTCATGTCATTTTCGTTGCTGGGAGGAAAAAAAAAAAAAATTAAAAAACAAAAAACAAAAAATCCCGACCTACCTACCCTATTTTTGGGGGCCCGTTACGCCAACATAACATATTTTTTGTTTATGCCTAAGTTCTGATTCCCTAGAAGCGGCCTATGGGTCCTAGGTTTAATCTTGTGACATATACTTTGAAGGAGGAGTATGGCGTGTGGAACGTTGCAATATTCGATAATGCACAAATGTATGTGCGATGTTAAATATACATACATGTACATGTATGCGATGTTTTTTCATTTTTACAATCAGTGGTGTATCTTTTAAACCAAGTGACAGAAATCTTTGATTTTTTGTAGTGGAACTGTCCTAGAGAGGGGCTACCTTGTGTAGCTTAATGATCTCTCTGACTTTCTTCTTTCAGCTGTGGTCAGTGGTGGTCATAAATATAGTGCAAATATGACCCCTTGGCTGTCCCATTTTTTACACATCCTTATTCTATGAGCCTGCATTTTTACTTGCATTTAATTCAGACCTTTTGTTTTTGTGGGTAGTACATGTAGTATAGGCAAGCGTTCAACCTTGATTGATGTTTTGCTTACCAGGTTCTCTTCCTTCTCTTTTTCATAGACACACTGTTGTAATAAGTCGTTTCGGAGGTGACATTTTACGTTAACAATCTATAGCCATTTATAGTAAGCTGTTACTGTACATTAATCAAGATGAATTTGTTAATTTGCTGTTGCATAAATAAAGTGAACAATAGGGCTTTCCTATGATTTCAAAACTTCTCCGATTAATGCCTATTTGAAAATTGTGTAGATTTCAAATCTAATGTTAACTTTTCCGTTAACTTTTCCGTCACATCCTAAACAAGGCATGAATGTGTTTATTTTTTACAGGAGTAACAGTGTTCAAATGTTTAACTTATCAAATGATAATATATTGGCCAACATTTCACCTGAAGGAAAGCTGTAGGGATATGTGCTGTGACTTTTATTTCCGAGGTATTATTAACTTTCCGTTAACATGCGTCACCTCCGAAACACAATGTCACCTCCGAAACAGTGCTGTCATTATATCTTAGGTTACAAATTGGGTAAAAATGTTTACATCTTAAATTTTTACATACGTTTGATTCTCTACCTACGTAGAATACGACTGCACAATGGGAATAGACAGAATGTGCAAGATAACTGAAAAAAAAACATTTTTCACTGAAAAAAGTGTTTCGGAGGTGACACACCTTTGTTAACAACATGTACCGGGTATCATTATGTTTCAAAGCTTAACATGCTTAAAGGCCTTCACATATTAGCAAACAGTTTTTTTTGTGTCTTTGGAAGTGATGCGACAAAGTCTTACTTGGGAAAAAATTGGATTGATAAGTTTTACTCCATTTATTTGTTAAATTGGGTTTATCAAAAAAAAAGTTCACCCTTTCACATGACACATATCTTGTTACTTGACACACACAAAGGTTAAAATACACTTCTTTTTTAATAAAGCAAAGATAAGGAACTTGAACTCACCTAAAGTCTCTGTACTTTAAAGCTAACTTATTGTTGTACAGATTGAACATAATTAAACAAATTTGTTTGTTTAATTCCCCACTGTTTCGGAGGTGACGGTATTTGTTTACATGGCATTTGAAAAGTTTGATTAATTTTTTTCACTTTATTTTTTATAACAAAAATTGTCACCAACATACACATGTAGCTATCAAAAGCACAGTTAAGTCAATTAAACTCATAGGAATTGCAGTGAACATGGGAACCCTCCATTAATTAATGTTAGCATCAGTGCATGATAAATTATACACGTACCGGTACACTAAACAAGATGATTTCAGTGTAGCCATGGTTTTGTACTGTACATGTAGTTGTAGGCCACACCAGTAAGCTCACATGATGGAAAGTTTTGACCTACATGTATTGTAACTTTCTACCTGGGAGTTGCCGGAACTCCCGGAGTTGCCGGAATAGCTGGGACCAATAAAAAATCCAAGCAGTTCCGGCAACTTTGGGAGTTCTGGCAACTCCGGCTTTTACCGAATGCCTGGATCACGCATGTGGACGCATCGCACATGTTCCCGTTCATTTCCCAACATTTTTTAGGAGAATTTAATGGACAAATGGTACCGAAATTCCTTAGACACACGCAAGGTGAGTGTCTCAAGAACTATCAGACGGAGTTTGGTGGCGATTGGGCAGCGGATTATTGCGCTAGCCGAAAATGTTTCTGTCCGATCTTAAAGTTCAGGCGCCGCCATATTGGAAAAAAACAACATCCCCCATAGTTCTAGGGGTAAACCCAATCCACATACACGCCCAGGATTCGAAACGGGTACGCCAGAGGAAAGGCGAGGAAAGAACCACTACGCCAACCGGACCGCCCTTAAGCAAATTAAATTAAAAATGATCAACGGGGGTTTTACTGCAGGTTGTTTCTTTCTTATTTGTTTGTTTGAAAGAAGAAATACAAATAAAGCAAACTAACAAAACAGACAAAGTGAGAATTTTATCAATATAAATTTCTTTATAAATATTATTTATAACAATTTAAAACAATGTAACGGTACAATCTGGACGATTCCAAGATTTTGGGTATCAGGCTATAAATAGTTTCATTATGTAATAATGTACGACTAACTAATTTTTTGACAAAATTAAAACCTCCCAGATATAGATGTTTAAAAATCATACACCTCAGGCGACAGACAAAAAAAGGAACATACATATAGTTATTCACACGAATGTGGTCACGTGACGTACGTCTGATAATGCCGTATTCATGATAATCATGGTAATGCCGTATTCCACTCATGCTCGCGGGATAACTAATATTATCTTCAAGCAAAATTTACGCACTAATAACACGCGCACTCTGCAAGTACTACATGTACTCCGCGCATATGCGTAGGGACACAGTTATCGTGGAATACCATGGTGCATTTACCGGTACGCAGAGTGCAATATGAGAATCGGAAGAGTATTATGAAACATTATCACACTGTTGGTTGCCATTGATCCACCAATCAAAATGACGGATTCAAGTCTGCTTGAAGATATATTAAGTTATCAACATTTGAAGTTATACAGGGTGTATCAGAAAAAGTAGACACTCATAAAATTGTAGATAAAATGAAAATTGTAGTATTTTTAGAAAATTGGCTCACAAATATTGAAATATCGGTAGACATAGGTTTCGAGTTTTCATTAACGTCGTCATCATGTTGGGAATTTCACACCTGGCTGAACAGGGGCTAGTTTTGTAAACAAAGCTAAAATTAACTTGCGCATAAAAATGGAAGATGCAAAACAGGATCAAGGAGCACGAGAGGTCAATTTGACATGTCCTTTTTTTGCTATCAGCTTATCAGAAAGTATAGCTTCACAGAAAGAGTGTACCTTGAAGGGGCATCGGGGCCAACTCAGCAGGGCATGATAGGCCATTGGCCTTTGGAGCCTTGGTTAATGTCAAGGCCTGGGATAGGGTCCCTTATGAAAATGCGACCACCTGATAATGTTTGCAGCACGCTTGCAACTGCATGCCGCATGCATGCTGCATGCATTTTGATGCGCGCAAAGAGCGAACAAGGATTTTCTATTGCGTGCGCAAACGCGCAGGTGCGTGCAGGCATAGCAGGCAAAAATTGATCGCAGCAAAATTTAGAAACAAAATGTTTGCAAGTGCGCGCAAGTGAGTGCACTTGCGTGCAAGTGCGTGCAAGTGCGCGCACTTGCGCGCAAGTGCGCGCACTTGCGCGCACTTGTGTGCAAGTGCGCGCACTTGTGCGCAAGTACGCGCACAAGTACGCGCACTTGCGCGCAAGTGCGTGCACTTGCATGCAAGTAAGTGCGCGCACTTGCGCGTAGGTGCGCGCACATGCGCAGGCAAAAATTGATCGCAAGCAAAATACAAAAGGAAGTGCGCGCAGTAACAGCAAGTACAAATTCAATGCATTTGCAGAACTAGCACAAGCGCGCAAGTGCGCGCAGAAACCATACTATTTTATTTTTTATTTCTGCACACTTAATGTGGGACTGCGCATTACAGCAAGTGGAGTACATGTACAAAAAATTCTTTACACGGCACTCGCGACGCGCACCCCACTCGCTGCTGACAAATGAATTCCTGTGACCACAGGTTTTTGCCAGTCTCAATTATTCCACCCCTAGATACCAATATAATCCCAAAACAGATACAGTTGGTTGAATCTACGTGTAGGAGCTCTATATTACCAGTGAACATTTGTGTCAAATTTGTTGCATTTTACGACTCATTACGACATGTAGTTTAAAGCGACCGATAGCTCAACTCCTCTGGAAATTCCCATCCTATCATGTACTGTGCCGCGCGCAGTGAATTGTGGGGGAATCGTAAAGGCATACATGTATACCCCTAGGCCCCAAAAGAATAACTGAACCTCTATCTGTTCAAAATTTTCTGACGACCCCATAAATTTAATTCAGTTTCATGAAGCACTACAAATAATCATTTGCAAACTATTACAAATTCTTTGAAATTGGGTTTCGTTTAAACATTCGGCAAAACCGGTTTTTCAATATTTTCTGTTAACTGGTTAAACATCCCACCTCTACTGCCAACTGTAATGTACACTACTCACATTAAGTCAGGGATCATATTGGTACATGTATGTAATTTCTGGATATCTTTTTTTCAAATGGCTGTTTTCACCTATTCCTGTGACAAGGTATGCCTCTCATGCAGAAACAATTGTCTAATCACATACATGTACACAATTCTTCAAGTGGAATGCATGTACACGTTTAATAAAATACATGTACATGTATCTGCATACACCATTAATATCCCTAACTTATTGTACATGTACGCGCAGCATTTACATGTAAACTTCATAGTACATTTGTAAACATGACAATGATACAATAACATTGTTGAAATCAGGCTTGGTTTCAAGTCTAGACATGGACCTTGCACCCTGTTCATAAATAATATCCTGTTCACACTGTTTGATACCGAAATGTGCCACATCCAACTTTATAATCAAAACAAAGCGTGGTACTGTCCACATCAAGCAACCGTAAATGAATTCATTTAAGGTGTGTAATGGTGCAAAGGAGCATTAAACATGTTAAAGGGACATACCGGCTTTGTTGGGCTATTTTAGGCTCGAAATAGACCCATACATGATTTTGAAAGTCTTTCCTAAATAGACTGAAAAGAACCTGAAAAGAAACAGCCCGATTTGGCCGGTTTTTGGTATTTAAAAATACAAAAAAATAAATCAAGGTCATGTGATTTATACTTTAAAAGCTAATTTGGTGGTCCGGGCTGTACAGTAAAATCTTCAGCAGAAAATGAGAAAGCAAAAGCTGCCAAGTGAAGAGCGAATCGTTTCCGACAAAGTCGCGAGTCAAGCGTATAATTTGAATATTGACATTTATTTTAAGCTTTTGTAGTTAATTACGGGACTTTTAATATCTTTTTTTCACAAGAAACATAAAAAAATTATTGTCGAGGATGCTGCATCACTAAATTATGTAAACAGTAGGCCGGATCTGGTGCTGTGTACTCTCCATGGTTTTCATTTATGCTGTTCAAACGAGTGGCACATAAAAAAACACCTATTGCGAGCTGCTTGATGCATATGTGTGACCAAGCTTGGGGAATGGAACATACATGTACATGTAGGCCTACATATTTCAAGATTTCTTTGTAACTGGGTCAAAGAATGGAAGACTGCATGGTGCACTGATGTTTAATCACTTTCCAACAAATTCGGCGGTTGCACAATAAATACCTTATCTTGGTTCCGGAATTTCATGAACACGCACACACATGAAACATCCGATAGTGGAAGGACTACTACAGAGTGTGCTAATGACAGAGGCTTGCAAACTGCAATGTGACCGAGTGTCACGTTAGTTACATGATCTTCAGCAAGTTTCAAATCACTGATTTCAAACAGTTTGACAACTGCATAATAATTTACACATGTGCACGGGGATACTAGGCAAATACAGTGTACAGGATATTTAAAATAGAATTGTACCTGGCCGTACCGTGTGCTACTCTGGTACCTGATGGCAACTACTGATGAGTCTCGGACATACTGCCTTTCGTACATGGATGAGGAAAACACATGTCCACCTCTCAAGAAACGCAAAAAATAAAGAACTTGTTCACTCAAAACATCCACACAATGCCGAAGTGCCCGCAATTCTGAACAATCTAGCTTCTTGTGTTTTAGTCTTCCCAAAATACATATACCATGTTTTGGAACATCGATGCCCTTTGCTTGTGTATGACCTCTCATCCTGTGTAGGAATATGCTTGCTGGACTGAGACTTACTTTGCTTATCAGCAAGGGAAGCCGTACAAGTTTACTAACTGCATACGCCACTTGTTTATCTACTGCCTGTGTCCCATGGAAGAGATTTTTTAAATCACCATTTAGGCTTTCATAGGAAAAACAAGAATACACAAATAAAGGTCCAAGGTCTCTGACAACATCAGTTAAGTGGATAATGTTATGAGTATTTATCCCCATGTTGCTAATACCATACAATGTTGAAAACAAAAAACAGTAGTGTTGGAGGATCCCTTCACATCGGTCAATGTCTACAGGAGAGATGGAATTCGAATTCAGGGTGTAGATTGCCTCTATTAGCAATAAATGATGCTGGTAGTAAACTGCAGGTAGGAAAATGCGTAACACAGGTGCCGAATAATAAAAAAGCCAACTCCTGAATTCTGATGCTTTCCAGAATTTTAATTTCAGCAAGCTTGTTGGTGCTCTAGAAATAAAATTTGGAGGTCTAATTTGAAGCAGACATTCATCGACAGCTTTTACACACCTACTCAAAGAAAATCCTTCCCTGTGAAACGAAGAATCAAACCAGAGATGAGTCAGTTTCCTGGTGCATGTAGTCTATCGCAGTCCCCCTTACGATATCTGTCACATAAAGAAACCATGATGGTCCGTTGATACTTTCAGTCCTTTTCCCTTCCTCATAGGCCTTTTCAGCGCTTTTCCTAAATCCCTCAGTTGTTCTTTGAGGTCCGGATGGGTCCTGAATATTGTATGGGTAAGCGTGTGTACATGTATGTCCACTGCCACTCTGAACCGTTGTACCTGGCTGTAAGCATCTTGCACATCCAAAAAAGCCATTAAACTGAACCATGTTTAGTACCTGGCTTTTCGCAGGCATATCACATGTGCCACCAATCAAAACGGCTTTTACATCGATGTTGCGTCCATCAGGAAGTGTGGCATGGAACCCATTTCTAAGACCACATAGCATGGAGTCAAATGGCTTTAAAAATGTACCCATACAGGGTTTGGCCTCTCCAAACCACAGTCCAGCGATGAGAATATTGTCTTTAAGAGTGCGTTTCTTAAAGGGCAACTCATTTATTGAAAAGTAGAGAGGCCACAGTGACATGCTTGACGACTTAAATAATGGTATGCCATCTGTGTACCACAACATTTGGTGATGACAACAAACCTCCTGCCTTGCTGTACTGCCGGTACAGTTTGCCATCATATATATCCTCAATATTATTCAGGTGATGTTTCCTTCGACGGAATCGGTGCTGTAAGTCATCATAAAATCCAGGTCTGAGTAACATGTCTTGCAGCTGCTTGATCACAGGAATTTCTATGAAATAACATAATGCTTCCCTTTCTGACAGACACGTATTGCAATTGGGGCATCTTGGGGGAAAATCTTTGACCAAATAACAGCACTTTCTGCAGAACCTGTGGAATGTCAGTGGGCTTCTAATGTCACGGAAGTACTGGTTGAACAGATAAAGCGTGGTCTTGCACAAATTGGGTGTTAAGCAATGTAAGGAAATTAGCACTAACAAATCTGCTAGTGCTACACCGGTCAGCTGATGATTCATTGAATATGTTAAAATTAAGAGCATGCTCTCTAACAGCGTGATGAATGCTCCAGCATACAAAGGCTTATGCCCTTCAGTTTGATCACTGCTACATGTAGCTTGAGATTCCTCATCAGTTTCTGCTCCAGTCTCCTTTTCGCATTCCTCCCTATGTTCCTCTCCATGTTCCTCTTCGGGCAAGTCTATGTCTTCAGTGTCACTCTCAGTCTCATCCTCGCCTTCATCCTCCATTGCCATCTCTGTATGGTTTTCAGACTGCACCCATGATTGTAATGGTGTTTCCATGAATCTGTTAATTTAACAAAATCAAAATAACACGTATGCAAAAACGAAAATCAATAAATCCTTGTAGCACACATACTACATCTTTTCTAAACACTTGGCGTAAAGCTAATGATGGACGAAATTTACGCAAACTGACCCTGGAAACTTTCCTATTACTTTCTCAAGCAGCAGACGCTTGCCATCGACTAGTATCAGTGCAACCTGTATAGTGCCGCAGCCGATTTCACGAAAAATTTCGTAGCTGCGCAACTTTTGAAAATGGCATAAGCACCATACACGTACATGTAGGCCTGCGTGTAATTATCACATGAATGTTGCGCAGCTTACGCAATAAAACGTTGCACAAGCGGGCTTACGCAGTGCGTAATGTTTCGTGAAATCGGCTGCCAGACTTCTTCCAGGGCACTTTGACTGAAGAAGCACACAACACTACAGTGCATGCATGTTCAATACCACAAACACTAGTAAGTAAAACAAACAAACTGCCGTGCCTGTACCTTTCTAGACAATAAAGCAAGTGCACTCTGGGAATGTAGATGGGTCTTTCCACGCTAATGGGCCTATTTGAAAAAAAACAATTGTGACATTTTTTTCTGTCCAGTTACACTTGTATAAGGGGAAATTTGTACACAAGCTTTTCAGAAATGTATGTTGTGGCAGCATTTTCTTAATTTTTTGGGCAAAAGTTATCTCCTGAGAAAAGTACAAGGGAATTTCTTTAAGTTTGAGATAAACTGAAGACATCTGAAAGGAATTATTGACTTATTTTTCAAATAGGCCCATTAGCGTGGAAAGACCCAGATATGATTGGAAGACTTAGTTATAGTACCGAACTATTAAAATATTTATCTTTCCTTTGAACTGTTAATGTATTCAAGACTTACTTCTCATGCGTCGCATTTCCATAATCAGTTTCTTCGCTTTCAGCTTGGACATGTTGGATGTCATCCTGAAGATTAAGGTGCTGACTATTTTGTGTTTGTATCCTTTAAAAAGAAAGAAAAAAAAAGTATTTATGCACCACATCTAACAGTGGAAAGAACTGCCAATTACAGGAATGGGATCAATTAACATAGATATTTGAATAACTATCAACTTCTGAGTTGAATTAGATACGGCCAGAGACACCGGGGAATCCCTCCCCTTGCTCTTCACGAAAGAATGCTCTGGGATCTTTAAAGTGCATTACCGAAACCTAACACACTGGATCAACAGCTTTACATCCCTTCCGAAGGACGGAACAAGTGTGATTAAGTGCCTTGCTCAAGAGCACAAGTGCCACAACCCGTCACGGCCTGGAGTTGAACCCACATTCTAGTACTGGCACAGGAACTTGCATTCGACGCACTAGACCGCTCGGCCGTAACACATAATACGTAGGTAAATTTCTAAGAGAAATGTTAATAGATAAATTATATATTTTTACTTAGTTTTTTTACAATGTATTAAAGACTTACGTTTCATGCAAAGCATTTCCAAGATAAGTTTCTTCACTTTCATCCTGGATGTCATCAAGAAGATCGAGGTCCAGGCTCTTTTCAGCTTGAAACCTTTCAAAAATAAAGAAATCAATGGTAAGTATGTATAGGCCTATATATATATATATATAAAAATGGAGTGTTTCAGGGCAATTCCATTCTTTCTAGCTTTTCATGTAACGTGTACTGCACTACTGTGATTCGATACCACCAGTTGGCTTCATACATGTAGCTCAATTGGTAGGGCGTCTGCATGTTAAGCAGAAGATCCGCGGTTCGAATCCCGATGGAGCCAAGTTGCTTTTCACTACATCCCGATTTCCCAAACTCATATGGACATTTGTCCACATTTGCAAGTGTTTTGTAAAATGCAATTTGCACAAAAGCACAACTGCATTGTAAAAAGGAAAACGGGGCAAAATCTGCCCCAAAAACCTTCCCACAATACATTGCTGCTTATGTGAAAACTCACCCCAGCGTCCGTTATTTGCTCACGTGGGAGAAAAGTTTCGCAATTTTTGAAAGAGAAAATATGATTTTTCTACAGAAAAGCAACATTTGCGACAAAAGTGCAAGTAGGATATCCCCTAATTGTTGATTCCAGGGGGTCATTTCGGTATTTTTTAAGTTTATGTCACAACTGGAATTTGATGAAAGTAATTATTGAAATCGATAGCTTGGATTATTTTAGGGTATTTTTTTCGTATAGGCCCATGCTAGCCCTACAAATAGGGCTGTAAATAGCTCGCTTTTCAAATCTGACTTAAATTACATTCGCAAATCACAGCCCTACTGCTGAAATCCGAGAAAGTTCCACTACAAATATCGTCCGAAGCACATCAGACCAGAGCACTTTCACATACACCATTGTAATCCTGAGAGTCTAGTGTTTCATAAAATAACGGTAACGCTTACGGAATCGTCAATTTGGCCATCTACGGCGTCTTGAAACATTTGACGAAATTCGGACAACGTTCTGACGTGCATGCCCTGGGCGCTGCCATTTTGTAGAGGAACTTTCTCGGTTTTCAGCAGTTTAGAACTTAGAATCTACATGTACGTATTGTAGGCCCTCGTATAGGGCTGTGATTTGCGACTCACTAATAAGTCAGATTTGAAAAGCGAGCTATTTATAGCCCTATTTGTAGGGCTAAGGCCTAGATGTACACGGATCTCCCTACATACAATGACATACATGTAGGCCTAACAAAGATTTTAAAGATTTTAAAGAAATTACCTCCTGGAATCAAGAGTTAATGTAATTTTAAGATATACTTCCCACTTGCACTTTTGTCGCAAACGTTGCTTTTCTGTAGAAATTGCCTTTAGTTAGTGCACAAGATAGGCCTAACCATTCACACGCGACGGAAATGTCACAAAAAGGTAGGCCTGGCCTAGCAGCCTAGGGCCTAGACAGAATGATTCTGTCCCTACGGGATTTCCCGTAGGGACAGAAGGTACCCCTTTCATAAAGTGGATTGTTGTCATTTTGCCTCGAAATTAGAATGCACACCCAAAAATTTCCTCCTAATTGTGTCCTGCATTGGTTTGAGATGTCCATGATTGGAAAGAAATACTTACAACACCGTTTTTTAAGCCAAAATGTTGTCCAACGTACAAATTTTACGACTGCTTTTGTCGGTGCCGTACTGGACGTGAGATCTTGAGAAAGGGCGCTTTCCTACGTGAAAATTGGGTACAAATACATTTTAGTAAGTGGACATGGTTGACATTAAGTGTCAAGTAATGAAACAGCCGTCGGAAAGAGCAGCCAAGTCATTTCCTCAGTGCGTACAGCGCTAGCGCCACGGAAAGGACTGCGTAGGTGTAAATGTAGTGCCCGATTTTCACGTAGGAAAGCGCCCTCTCTCGAGATCTCACGTTCAGTACGGCACCGACAAAAGCAGTCGTAAAATTTGTACGTTGGACAACATTTTGGCTTCAAAAACGGTGTTGTAAGTATTTCTTTCCAATCATTTTCCAATCATGAACATCTCAAACCAATGCAGGACACAATTAGGAGGAAATTTTTGGGTGTGATTCTAATTTCGAGACAAAATGACAACAATCCACTTTATGAAAGGAAAGCTCACTGATCTAGGCTACAGGCCTAGGGCCTAGCCTTTAGGCCTACTTCCTACATTCATGTCCTATATAAAGCTAGCTAAGATAATCTCAGCTCTTTTTTTATCATTTTTCATTGGGATGTGGTCTTTTAGCAGTAGAGCTGAGAGAAGTTATGAACATGAACCCGCCATCGCAAAACAAAACAAAAGTCAAATGTGTCATTTTCTCACCGTGACACACTAAATCCCCCTAAAACTCACCCAAACCTTGCCAGGCATAACCACTACGCAGGTCCTTGAGGGAAATAACCAGCCACGATGATTATTTTGCAAACAATTCTAGCGAAACAAACCGGTATGCTCACAGCCTAGCCGTTTTTGTCTTGTTCAAAAACAACCAAGTGTCTAGTCTGTGTACAAAGGAATACCAATGCGCATTGGTTACCAGACTTGACCTTCACGTACAGACGTGAAGGTCAAGTCTGGTAACCAATGCGCATTGGTATTCCTTTGTACACAGACTAGACACTTGGTTGTTTTTGAACAAGACAAAAACGGCTAGGCTGTGAGCATACCGGTTTGTTTCGCTAGAATTGTTTGCAAAATAATCATCGTGGCTGGTTATTTCCCTCAAGGACCTGCGTAGTGGTTATGCCTGGCAAGGTTTGGGTGAGTTTTAGGGGGATTTAGTGTGTCACGGTGAGAAAATGACACATTTGACTTTTGTTTTGTTTTGCGATGGCGGGTTCATGTTCATAACTTCTCTCAGCTCTACTGCTAAAAGACCACATCCCAATGAAAAATGATAAAAAAAGAGCTGAGATTATCTTAGCTAATATAAAGCCATGAAAGCAGTAGCCTATCGATTCCAATTATTTTTTTCCTTAAATTCCAGTTGACATAAACTAAAAAAATACCGTAATTTCCTTTCAAATCTTTGTTCAAGTTATACGAAAAAAAATACCGTTATTTTTTGTTTGTTTTTTTCCTACCTTGCGGTCGTAAACGAAGATTCGGCACCTCCCGAAATGTTATCTGGTTCCGGCCGGTTGCTCCGTCATAAATTTCATTTTTTTCATGAAACGCCATCGCGATGTTGTTGGTGCCGTTGGTGCCATATGATGAAGATGTTCACTCGCAGTACCTAGTTTGTAAGCCTTATATTCACCTCGCTTATGATCCGCCATTGTATCGATTGATTTTGGTCACTCTTTGGAGTCCTTTTTCGGCAGTTTTGTGAAGTTGTGAAGCAACTCTAGCTACATGTAGCTAGGCCTGTACTCGTCTCATCATGACATACATAAATAAATCCGACGCGCGGTCAATTAACAACATGTCACCTTTCGCGCGTGTGGTACAAAATACACGCATGGGGTCGGGTAGCCACACTGCCCGCGGGTGTTACATGTATTTACCGGAGAACACCGGAGACCACCGGAAAATACCGGAAAACACCCGAAAGCACAAAAACCCATCCTCAAAACATACAGAAAACATAAAGAAAACATAAAAAAATACCGTTTTTCTGGTGTTTTCCCGGTATGTTTTGGGGCGTTTTCCCGGTATGTTTTGGGATGTTTTCCGGTACCGTTTGAGGTGTTTACTGGTGTTTTTCAGCGATTTGTTTTTCTGTATGTTTTCCGGTAGGCCAGGGCCTATATCTTTTTAGGGGTTGTTTTCCCGCCGCCTATATTTTCGGAAATTTCTTGGTATATTTTGGGAAGTTATTCAGGTGTTTTTCTGGTATTTTATAGTGAGTAGTGTGTTTTCCAGTGGTAATTTTCGGTGTTTTCCGGTGTTTTCCGGTATTCCAGATGAGGCAGATTTCTGGTAGGCTTGGCCATATGCCAATGTTCGCACATACATGTATACATGTACATGTAGCTAGTAGGCTACATACCTAATACAGTACTACAAACCGAAACATTTTGGCGCGCAAACCTCTGACCCAGGGGCCAATTTCATAAATCTGTTTAGCAGAAAAATTTGCTTGCTTTATAAAAACGGGTTAGCAGACCAAAATCGCATGTGATGTGTATTAAAATTGACTGGTGTTCTGCTATTCTTGCTAAAAACACAAGTTGACATACGATTTTGACTATTAACCATTTGTATAAGCACATTTTTCTGCTAAACAGCTTTATGAAATTGGCCCCTGGATTCAACATTTAACCAATGAGATTTGCTAGCTAGTTGCGCGCCCGCCTGCATGACTAGCGGCACGCGCGCGCAACCAGCTATAGTGAACCTCATTGGTTGATAAATGTTGTTGACTCATACGTACGGATATACATGTACGTACTGCTGTATGTTGCTATCGGCTTTTTTGGCTGGGCAGCGGGGGCCGTTGCCTTGCGGTACCGAAATCATGCATCCATCATTGATCTGTCTTTTCTAAATCCTAACTCGTATAGTCATACCATATGGATCGAGCTATACGTCATAGCTGTTCATGTAAAATGTTAGGCCCTAACTAAATTTTAGCTAGGCCTACATATAACTATAATTAAGTGCAAACTCGTCTGGATATGTCTGCGAGACGGGTAAAAGTGATTGTTGATGAAGGTATCGTGGAGGGCCCTGTTTTCGACGGTACGCGTTTTCGACGCTATACCTTTGACGTAACGGCACGGCGATGTAAACAACTCCCAATGACATGCTTATACTTCGATTCTTGTCATGGGTCACTGCTGTTGTCAACCGCCCAAAAATATGGAAAAATAAAGCTCTTCTGATAGGTTAGAGTTATAAATTCAAAAAGGTGGTTTATTTGGGCATATTTTGCTAGATACAAAATTGTAAGATGTTGCTGGGCTCCTATTTTTTCTATTATTAGCCCCCAAAAGTTTCAGTTTGGGTCAATACGAAGTCCCGAGTATGCAGATTCAGAAAATGCCACGAACTTTGTGGCTCCGCACAGCGGGGAAACACTACAGAGCTCCTAAAAGGACATGTCGCTTATATTATTTGTTTACTGGTTCTAAAAAGCTGCATAATTTCCTGTTTCATGGGGGTTGTATTTTCCCGTTAAAATCTAAGGAAAGACTAATAAAATGATATGTATAATTTGTTGAGTGTAGTTTTATTGTAAGTAACATGCTTTTTGATTATTTTTTTGTGTAAATAGTTGAATGAACCAAGTTTTTTCTCTGTATTTGACAGAGTTGTCCATATAAAAGCCCAGTCTAACAATCAGGGCGCAGCACAAGAACTATTGTGTCAAAACATCTTCCGATGAATAAATTGACGAGAACAGCAAATGTGTGTTATTTGAAAGCCACCAACTCCGCCTTAGTAGTTAGCTGTATTTATCGGGCCATGTATATGTTTCAGGGTTGTGAGATACATGTTCTTTTTGTCCATGACGTTATGAAAAATCGTGTTGGTTTTGGGGGATTCTGCAAATACATGTAGGTGAATTATTCCCCCAAAACAAGATTATTTTAAAATATATGTAGGCCTAATATGTGTTTCGATGATAATGTATAATAACAAAGGGAGAAAACACCAGCTAGGCCTACTACATGTATCCCAACTAGTTTAGCTGGGGCAAAACAACAAGAATAATACAAGTCAAAAAGTTTTCAACACGTATTATTCTTAAGGGAAGAGTTGGAGACGGAGTAGAGAAAGAAAGAAAGATGAACCAATAAAAATTCGACACTGAAGGATTTTGTATTGCCACACAAGAGTTTGTAGTCTTTACAGAAGTTTACTTCTGCACATGGTTTCACTGGGACACCGTACTCCACGCGACCGTCGAAAACAGGTCACGATGATCGCTGTCGGCGCGCTTCAGGCAGCAACAAAAACCAAAGGATTTCTCCGCAAAAACGGCAGTGAGCAACATTCACCAAATTTAAGCAACTGAGACATTGTTTGATGTTTTACTTTCCTTTATTCTGATCAATTTGAAAACCATTCCTTACATCGTCGAAAACCGGTCACGCGAGGATATGTACATGACGTATATGATATAGGCCTAGGCCTACTCATACTCATAGGCCCTAGGGCTAGGCTAGCCCATGTTGGACTCCGTACCGCATACTACATCATACGGAGTCCAGGCAGGGTATGAAGTTCCAAAAACAGGGGGGAATTTTTTGTAAAGAAAAATATCACGTACTATTTCTACCTTGCAGCCTTGTGCTGGAAGCCGGTAATGTGCTAACAAAGTTCCATGTGTCCTAATCTTTGGGATTGTTGGGTTTAGAAATCCACTACACATCACCGAACTGCATATTCCGGAGGAAAACGGCAAAAAGTTACGCTAATTTGCTATATATTTTGTGCACAAAAAATCCCTACAATACAAACGGCCAAGTTACGATCAGCTTGTTCTCACCGCGCGCGTAGTCCCGCGTGCCAGCCGGCTGGCCGTACCAATGGGCCGTACGGCCGTACGTGCCTGAAATCGTGGCGCCGCACGCGCAAGCCTATCCAAACTTTACGAAGCGTGACGCGACGGCAGCTGTTATTTATTTCTCTTAACTTTAACGTTAAGTTGGTCCCCTAGATTTCACTATTTTTTCATCAAATTTGGTATAGGCCTAGGCCTATATGACATTTAAACCTCCCGTTCCTGTTTTAAATGAAGACGTCAAGCATATGGACATAAATAACAGGATAGCTTAGAAATTATGTGGAAGTTTCAGTCCCCCTGTTTAGAGACATCGTAACCTCACTCGTAATGCAATGAAGACGACGTCCAACCTGGGGCTAGGGCTGGGCCAAGGTTTTGTTCGTCGGTAGGCCTAGGCTAGGGCTAGGCTATACGTACGGTTCGTACTGTCTTAGCATGCTTTTAATAGGGCCTATGCCTACCCAGTTCACTCGATATCACATGTATCATGTCGATCAAGCTGGCCGTTTTAAGCAGGCCAACTTTTGTTCACTTTTTACAAAACCAAAAAGGGTAGGCCTATACTATAGGCCTATGCTCATATGAATTCCGTTTACTGGTCGCCACTGAGACGCCGGTTAAGGAACAGGGCAGAAAAAGTTTAGGTAGGCCTAGGCTATTTTAACTTTAGGCCTACCTGGAAAACGTTATTTACTGCATCTCCTTTTTTTTAGTCGTATGGGCTGTCGTGAAGTTTAAAGATGACAACTACATCAGTCCTGTGTTAAAAGGGGAGGATGTGCAAATGGAGGATGGTGGAACACTCCAGGATAGAAAAGAAGGAGCAGGTAATGGGCTGACATGCCTTGCTCCGTGGAAAGGTCATCTCTATGAGGCAGAGGTTATCACATCAACAGGTGAATATAGGCCTACATTTCATTTAATTTAATTTAATTTCAACACAGCGCTATTTATAGTGCTTGCATCTCGTCTGAACTAATGTATGCATATATTTAACTTCAAATTCATCCTGAAATCTTAAGGGGCCGTCCATAAAGTACGTACGCATGAAATGCCAATTTTTTAGAATCCTCCCCTGTACGCATGTCGTACGCAGTGGCTTCAAACACCCCCCCCCCCACCTCCCCCCCTCCCCCAGCCCCTGTACGCATACGCATTCCATATACCTCGTATCAGCATTGGTAATAAAGCATTGGTAGATGGTTCAGCATAGTGCTAGTATGTATTAGTACGATTCGCATGTCGCCTCCAAAGTCTGAAATAAATGACATTTCTTTTGCAATTTTTGTTTAATAACTTAAAATGACACATCAATCATCAGTAAATACATTTTTATCGAAAAAGAACCTAAATTGAGGAGTGAGAAAAATGTGTGGCCTAGTAAATATGTTTTGTACAAGGTCTAGCTGAAGCCATAGTCAACTTGTCTGTCCTTTCCCGATTTACTAAAAGCCAATTTTTTGTTTGCGTACATACGCATTGGCCGGCTTGGACCACCCCTCCCCCTCTGTACGCATGGTGTATGCAATGTCAAACCCCCACCCCCCCCCCCCCCCCCCCCCCCACCCCACTTCCCCTCCGTACTTTATGGACGGCCCCTAAGGTGTTTCATTTTATTAAATATTCTTCTTCTTTCATAGTGGACAAAGAGTATGCCTTAAGGACCATGCTAAAGGCAAAGTCGGGTAAAACACAACCTGGTGGGTAAAGTATTTATAAATTGTTGAATATACAGTTTTAATTTGCATATTTGCGCTGATGTATTATTGACCTGCATGTCCATGTGATAAGATTTTGGGGGTGGGGGATCTTAAGAAGGCTATAGGTATTATAATAAACAAGAGATCCCTTCATGCACTAAGCTTGCATAGCTAGCTGTGCATGAGCAACATAACTTGAGACATACATGTACTTTTTTTGTTTAAAATAAAACTATGCAAACATGGGGTTTCTAAATGTTATTGCCTTTGTTTCGCTTGTTTGTTTTTTTAAAGAAAATTTCACCTTTAAAGTAGCTTATTTATATGTAAATTAATTAATTAGTGACATCATTGTGATGTTTTAATTGCTTTATAGCTACCACTCTTAAAAAAACAACTGGCAAAGAGGTCCTACAGGGTGCAATCCAATCAAATACAGGTAACTATAAATTGTAAAAAACAATTTTCTTTTTACCATTGACGAATGTATTCGGCAATTGCTTGTATATTCTTTTGCCATCAAAAGTCCATGGGTTAAAATTCTTAACTTACGACCCCTTTCCAATGACGTCATTTTGGGAGTCAAATAATGCCGCCTCATTGTGGAAGCAATGTGCGTGCGCGTTGTGTGTATGTCCATAGCACGCGTAACGCGCTATACTAAAGCTCCCATTGTGGTGAATTAAACCGCGTTACGCCCACCAGAGACACACACAACGCCCACGCACATTGCTTCTACAATTGACTCAGCATTATTTGACTCCCGGCCAAAATGGCATATTTGCACATGTTCGAAAGGGGTCAATACATGTATGATTTATCCCTTCGATTCGATTCCCCTGGCAGACGATAAGTATGTCGTTATTTATTGGCCCAGTGATTCTATTGCAACCTGTGAAAGCCACTTATAATTCTCACATATAATTTCTCATATGCTGCAGAAACGGTTTGTGTAAAAAGATCTGATAAGGAGTTGTTAGGGAGTGCAACTTTGTCCAAAAAAGGTAAGTATATGCATTGATTCTAAAATGTCATGAAAGTTGTTGAATCAAAGGCATATTGTTGTATTCTACATACTTTAATTTCCCACTTGTATTTTTGCATATATTGCTGCAGGAACAACTTGTGAAAAAACAGCTAGTAAGAAGTTCCAAGGGACTGCAAACCAGTCTGTAAAAGGTATGCATGTACATTATGGATTATACATGTAAAAAATATATGTCCCTTACGGTTGTGATTGCAGTCCAATATGTTTCACGTACACACTTACACACACGTACTGTTACCACATACACTATGCGGACTTCTTTTTGTACTCGTGCACTGGCTGTAGAAAATTTTGCCGAAATTGTTTTTCAATTTATTTAAGGGCATCGTTACCTTATACTTTTTTTTAACCCCCCTCTCCCTCCCCTTATCCTTTTTCAAATGCTAAGACAACTCGTCTGCGAATTACCTGTGCAAGTCCACACAGTTATGGTGCATTTATGCAGACCTCTTTTGTACGCAGGTTCGTATAGTGTACTACACGCTCGTACATATATGTGTGCATTACGTACACACTGTGGACGTTTCTTTGTATTCGTGCACTTAAGATAATTGGTCGGAAAATCGTTGTTTTCTCCAAATTCTTCCCTCATCCACCCCATTTTTTTCCTAATCCATGTTTCTAAACTTTACTCCTGAACCCTATAACCTTTGTTTTTAACCCTCCACCCCCTTAACCCCTTTTAACAAGTTTGGTCAACCTGACTGCACTTGAGCGAACGAGTGCAAGTCCACAATCCGTCACTTTTTCCCGCAAATTGTGGACTTGAATGGGTTTCGAGTCCACAGTGCGACCGCAATGCCCACACACACACACGCACACATTGTAATAATTTATCATATATTGCCTCGCGACAATTCACCTAGCAAGGAGCAGGGTAGGAATGTAGGTGGCTTGCTTTAGACTGGGGTCACACGTATGTATTAACGAGGTCCAATTTGTTGTAGTATTATAGTATACGAGATTTTGTGCGTGTTGCCCCAATTCTATTGCAGTTGTATCACAATCGGTCAATCTCTTCGTTCGATTGTGATACGATTACAATAGATTGACAAAACATGCAGAGTATAGCCTGGCTATATACATGTTTGTTTTTAATATCTTCTGAAATTGTGCTTCAAATGTACTTTTCCAACAGATAAACCAAGCAAGACTAAATCCAATCTGTCTAAAGGTGAAGTTTTTAAAAGGGATAATTTAGAGGATGCTTTATTAATCAAACTTTGTTTGGGTTTTGTTTTGTTTTGTTTTGTCATAAATGTTCGTAATTTTCAGGGGTGTGTGACCTCAACTTGCCCACCATTCTCTCAATACACAGCTCACATCGTCTCTAGCTGCTAGTCTTATCATTCCGAGGTGATTAACGGCAAAAGTAAATTTAAAATGCCCACACATCCATTAACCACCTTTCATAATGACCATGTTTGCTCAGTCATGCATGACAGTTACATAATGACCCTGGTACCACTGGACTTTCCCTACATACACACCCATACACAGATTTCTGATAATTTGCATTTAAAGATAGGTTTCCTTTTTTATGGACACCCTGTACTATAATCTTGCTGGATTATGTAGTACATGTGTACATGTATGTGTAGAACAATGAGATATCCCTCAGGAACAATGGGATATCCGTCTTACAAAACACAAAATTTAATCATCTATTATCTTTTTGTGTTTAAGAATTGAAAGTGAAAGGGGTCAACAAGAAACCTTTAAGTGGTAAGTAGTACACCAACACTATATCACACTAGACTTGGCTTATGTTATTGATATTCACAATTTAGAGAAAAGTATATATTAGGGACGTAAATGAGTAGGCGCATATGTACAGACGAATGTAATTCTTGGAAATAAAATGTCTCCATTTTATGACAAAATATTTGCTCCGCAGATACAGAAATGCGGGTACAGGCACAGAAAAAACTCTTTGCAGAACATATGGCAAAGCAGAAACAAGATGCATTTTCCCCCAACACCTCAAGTAAGTTCATTGCATCTGATGAAGTAGTTGTTGCTACGAAAATTCATGCAAAATTTGTGCTACCATATATTATATTTCTCAATTAACATTTCCATTTTGGTGAGCTGCATGAATACCAATTTCCTTCAGTCGATCCAACTGTCTGTCTGTCCATCACACCTCCCGCAGGATGACGTTTGGGCACTGTGGTAGCCGAAAGAATGGGAGACGCAATTTAATCAATTATATGTACATGATTGGCATGTTTAGTCAAAATTGTCAATTGTTTCTTTTCAGATGCCGGTGAAACAGATGACATCGAAATGATGGGTATAAATAGGGAACAATACGTACCATACACGTTCGCCAGTTGAGTTTATATGGAGCATGACATACAAATCTTAAAGTGTTTAAAGTGTTTTCAAGGAAAAACTTGACATTTTGTCATTGCTAAAATCATGTTTACTAACTAAATTTACACTTTCTGGGGCATTATCATGTCATATTACTGAAGAATTAGTGTCGAACGTTTATGGTATTTATACCGTATATATTGTTTTTCATCATAGACTATACTTTTTAATTTTCTTTTACATAATTATGACAACGATGAAACCATGTTCAGCATTAAAATTATAAGCATGTATTTCCTTGGTAAAATATAATTGAATAAGTGTTTGGTACTGCAAAATCGGAAAATAGTTTTTTGGAACGACTAATTCATAGGACAATTAACACTTGCTTGATCGACCCAGTGCTCCAAACAATAGAGTGAACAGCAGTTCACTGTACTGGCCAGAGCACTCATTATCATGCATCTGCACATGTTGGAGGCTACATGAAATATACCGGTACATTCACTTCACAAAACCTGTGTTGTGTTGTGTCATCAGAAATAATTTGTTCACATGCTCCATGCAATCTAACTGTGCATGCACAGTACGTAGTACATGTATGTTTCCTGCTGCTGTCAAACTGCATGACCAATCAGCCCTCAGCATTATCTGTACACGTCATTCCCGCTTTTAGCCTTACTATCATCGATAGCGTCCCATGCATTATTGCGTTTTGCTTCGATGAGTGCAAGTCGAAAAGTGCTTTAACATAAATTTGTCGTTACTTAATACTATATTTTCCTAAAATAAAATTGTATACTTTTACATGCAGATATTGAGCAATGTGAGGGAAGTGTCACCAATGGGTGTGAAGATTTCACTGTAAAAAAGAAAGGTCAGTATATGTGGTATTATTAGGCATCATCTGATTAATATAATTTCTTATTGAGACATTGAATACACATCAAATAATAACCTTCAACTCATTGCATTTTCTTTGTAGATGCCAAATTTAGGGAAACAAGCATATCATCAAGAGCAACCTGGAGCAGCGGTAAGTCAATAATTCACGAGCCATTCAAATCATTTCTAATGTATACATTTCAATATATCAATATATCAACATCAGTTATGCTTGATACATAAATATATGTACATATTTCAGGGACAAAGGGTGTAAAACCCGTACAAAATAAAATGCATACATTGTAAAACAAATAAAATACTTTCCATTTCAGATGACGACGAAAGTACAGATGGCAATGATAGAGATTGGTGTGGGGGTGAGTGTTACTAAATAAAGCCATTGTGACATATATGTACATGTAACTGGAAAAGTTTTTAGTTCAGATAAGATCAACTGTCATGGTTTAAGTAGCTGCTAGACCGCAATAAGTGTGAAATGACTCCACAATTAATCAGACAGACCTTAAAATTAGACAGACAACTTATCCAGAGTGCACGCTGTACGCTGTGCATTACAGACCGAACATGGGAAACTAAACAAATGTGGAGGGGGGGGAGGGGGAGGGGAGGATATACTAGCTGTTTAATGATACAATGTACTTTTGTATGTCCTATTCTAGAGGAGATGGGGCGCCTCATAAAGGAAAACAAGGAGCTGACGTGGAAAAATCAGAGTCTTCAGTCGCAAGTCGGATACCTGCAGGGTAAACTAAAGAACCAGATTACTACCCCTTCCACCCCCCAAATACACATGTACCTGCAATTCATAAAGACAGTTTACGCATCGCTATTGGCTGAAAACACATCACATGGGCAGTTTTAAACGAGTGATAAATGCCCAGTCAATCTTAAACACTGTTTTGACCCTGGCCAGCACATATGGAACATGCACAGCATATGCACACACAAACTGCACGCTCCCGAAAGTAAATTGTGCACTGTGACAAGTACCCAGTCGTGTGTGTACCTGGTCGTGTGCGCGTAATGACATGCTTGCATTACGCGTAAGGCGATCGATCGAACAAACACAACTCAACGCACGTACAGCTAGCAGTTACATACGAACGCGGTAGAAAGTGAATTCATGCAAAACAACAAACTGATTTTGGTGAGTTTTACCAATTTACACAAAAAGGTATTGATGAATAGGATAGTAAAAGTGACAACATTATAAAGTTACCATTGCAAGTTTGTGGTAGACAAATCAAAGTGGCTTTCAAGCTAAATCGGTGTTGACTTTAGCAATTTGCACATTGTTTTCCCCTTAAAACAGAAGAAGTAGCGCGCTTAAGGAATGAGAAGAAAAAACTGAAATTGCAGGTGGAGGACCTGCAGAGGAAACAACGAGGCACTCTATTAGCAAATGGTTGGTATCGCATAACTCATTAGGAATTATCTATAACAATAAATTTGGCTTTGAGGGTGACGATATGAGTAGTAGTATACCGCATGAGTTAATTATAATGAAAATACCGATTGAGCCAAATGCTAG
This sequence comes from Henricia sp. BOLD:AAB3569, assembly GCA_037783545.1. NCBI lineage: Eukaryota > Metazoa > Echinodermata > Asteroidea > Spinulosida > Echinasteridae > Henricia > Henricia sp. BOLD:AAB3569. Next base: position 1,106,635 of record JBBELK010000403.1, on the reverse strand, counting down.
TTTAGTATGTTTATTTTGTATGTTCTTATATAGCCTGAAATCACGTCTAACGTTTCCCCAAATATTATGGCAGTATACATGTACTTAAAACATATTTGTTTAAAGTTTTAACTTTTCAAAAATCATGTGCCATTTAACTGCTTTTTCTTAAAGGCAGAGGCTTGTCAATGCGCGTGTGAGGCCAAATTCGTGCCACGAAATACGCAGCTCCATAGCAAAGGCTTGGAGCTGCGTATTTCGTGGCACGAATTTGGCCCCACACGCGCATTGAAGAGCCTCTGCCTTTAATATGTTCACAGTTTTCTCGATCAGCACTGATCATTTGATAGTTTTGGTGTCTTTGTTTTCGAGAACGAATATGGCCACATTTTGTTTTTTACAATTGAAAGGAAGAATTTGGTAAATAACAATCACAATTCCATAATTTTACTACAAATTCCCACCATACTGCTTTTAAAAAACTGTGAATCCAGCCGTATGCCAAGTTGTATAACAAAGAGGCAAAATTATAATCGTTCCAACGAGTTTGTAATATTTTATTACGTTTGTTTCTTTTAATCAGTTGTTACTCCAAAGAAGTATGCTGCTTTAAAGGCCATTGTGGACATAACACAGAAAGTCCTATTAAACCCAGAGGTAAGTACATTACTAATTATTCATAAACACCATATCCCTATTGGCTGAGAGCATATCACGTGGGCCCTTTGAAACGAATGATAAAGGCCCGGCCAGTCTTAAACACTTCTGACCCTGGTTCGCGTATATAGCGCCCACATGCTCATGCTCACTGCTCGTTCCCGAAAGCAAAGTGTGCACTGTTAACAAATTCTACCTGGTTGTGTGTGTGTGCATAACACGCTTATTGACCCCTTTCGAACACGTGCAAATACGCCATTTTGGGAGTCAAATAATGCTGAGTCATTGTGGAAGCGATGTGCGTGCGCGTTGTGTGTGGTGGGCGTAATGCGGTTTAGTTCACCAATGGGAGCCTCAGCATAGCGCGTTACGCGCGCTATGGACACACAACGCGCACGCACATTGCTTCCACAACGACGCGGCATTGTTTTTCTCCCAAAATGACGTCAATTGGCACGAGCTCAATTGCATTACGTGAAGGTGCGCGAACTCGGCGAACAGCTGCTAGGCTGGCTACTAGTTCATACGAATGCAGTGTAGGAAAAGTGAAATTTCATGCAGAACATGGCAAAATGTTGATGAGTTTTATCGATTTACACAAAAAGGTATTTACAGTATGAATAGGATTAAAAGTAGGTTTGGCCAGTTTTAGACAATCCGTTTAAAACCGGCTAGGGTCCTTAATTGGCACTGATAATGGCAACTAGTGGTATAGTTATAGCACGTTTACTTTCATACAGTTGTTTTGAATAATCTTTACAGAATCAACAAATGAAGCAGAGCCTTGCAACAGCAGCTACATGTACTAAGGATTCTGTAAGTAGCAATTCCATTATTGACATTTTAAAGACCAAAACATTTTTATCCTATAGTCTAAACTGTTGATATTTACAAAACAGTTTTTACACAATTCTCTAAGGTCCAGTCTAAGGGTTTAGTTCTTTTTGCCTGTTTTTTTTTTATAATAACCTATGCGTACTCTGAGAGCTTCCAAAACCTATGACGTAATATCCAATTTCAAAATTCACTAGAGTGTATATATATACATGTACCATATATGATGCTGCCCATGGTAATGAATGTGTCTGCCGGACAACGTCCACACAGAGAAAGAGATATATAGGTCAGCGCATTTCTGGCTCAGGAGGGAATCCAGAGAATGGTGTGGCCTGCAAATTCGCCTGACCTGAATCCCATCAAGCATCTTTGAGTCCAGTTTAAGCATTCTGTGTATGCCTGCATCAATGCGCAGACGGCACTCTCGATGACTTGTCACGATTATTGCAGGAAGAATGGATGGATATCCCTCAGCAGTGGGTGACCAGATTATCATCACCACCATGAGAAGACGATGTCTTTGACAAGCGTGGTAGATACTCACATTACAGAAGTTAATGAACATTAATGAACGTTAAGTTAACTGTTTCTTAATCAACTGAAGTATTGAAATCACTCTCGAAATTTGGACTTAAATTTGTGCTCAGTCAACTATGAAGTAATGGATGCTTATGCGCCTCTAATTCTCTCACAACAGTACCTGACAACTATATAAATATTCTTTACTAGTCGTGATCTTTAAAAAGTTCCTACTTGAGAAATTATGAGGAGTTATTTAGAGGGGAATTTATTAATTGTGTTGTGTTTATATACCTCATACATTGAGTCTCGTTCACTGATTGGTTAAAACCATTAGTTCAACCATTCCCTAGGGCAACTGAACTATTGTTTTACCTTTATTTGCATCATAGTCAAAGGATAGTACCTTTTTCCCAGCACGTACGGAATATCATGCACACGTGTGCCAGTACGCGCGGGCATGTACGCGGGCGTATGCATGACCATGTGAATTGTGGCTTGCGCCTGGCTTTCGGAAAACTAAATTTTGTAAATAAATATCAATCATTTGACACATAATGGTGCAAACTACCACCTCGGGACGATAGCTATAGTTTGCACCATCACTTAAATAAAGAGCAGTCAATATTTGTAAACTATATATCTTTTGTTTTTAGGAGCAGACTAAAGGGTATATGGAGACACCTGTTTCAGTGGACAATGTAAGTATGGTATAAACATAAACATTAATATGTTTAAGTTTCTTTCGAGCGTATCCTCGCATCAAGAATATTGCACCAATTTTCATAATTTATAGGGGTATATAGGGTGGGGCATATTCCACAGATTGAAACATATTCATGACTTTTATTATTGCTTATGTAGACTAAACCAACACAGATGCTGATGTCATCACCAACATGCAGAGACTCGGATTCTGTAAGTACATGTATAGACATTATTAAAGGGAATAAAATGTATGCCAATTTTAGTATAATTTAAACACTACATAGTTATCTAAACTTTACAAGTCAGTTTTATTAGCACGACCAGATTAATTCTTATTTGAAATTCATAAATACCTTAGACAGTCTATTGGCTGAGTGGGCAGTTTTAAACAAATCATCAAGGCCAAGTCAGTCTTAAACACTTTTGAGCCGGGCTCGCGTATAGGACTCACGTCTAGCGCCAGCACCCTGGTCAGTGTGTATAGAACACGCACAAAAAAAAATGCACACTTCCGAAAGCAAAGTGTGCACCAGGGGGGTGGGGGGGGGGGGGGGGGGGGGGGGGGGGGCGCACGCACCCCCTTTTCCATTTAGAAGCCGTCCATCTAGAAGCCGTCAGGGCTTCGCGCTACGCGCTCGCTATTTCATTGTAATTAGCATTTCATGCTTAAAAATTTCACGCCCCCCCCCCCGCCCCCCCTTTTCAAAATCCTGGATCCGCCCCTGTGCAATGTGACAAAATCTACCCGTGTGTGAGCGTTCACATACAGAACGCTTGCATTACGCGTAACACGCGCGATTGAACAACTCGGCGCACAGCTAGCAGTTCATACATATGCGGTGTAGGAAAGTGAATGCATGATGGCAGAAACAACAAGCTAATTTTGGTGAGTTTACCGATTTACACAAAAAAGGTATTTATGAATGGGATTAAAAGTAGTTAAACAATCTGTTTGAAGCCGGCTAGGGTCCTGGCACATGATAATGGCCCGCACCTTTGGCTTGGGCCATCAGTGCCCAGGAGCCTATCCGGTTTTAAATGTATGTTTAAAACTGGCCAAACCTACTTTTAATCCCTAATTATAAATGTTTGTTTGCACTGCATAACATTACGTGTTTGGGTCATTGACTCGCAATCATTGGTTGATCCCACTGGATCAACCAATGCTGACAAGATCCTGCATAAAGACTGTCTTCAGAGGAGGAAATTACATTATATAGACATAACAAATCCGCTGCTTTGTTACAGACCACAAGTGCTTGCCAAATACTGGGTTTTTCACCCCAGTACTTAAAAGTACTTAAATTCGATCACCATGAGCCAAGACGAATGCTGGTATCGATTATGGATAAAAGGTGGGGGAGGGAGCTCCTATCACAGAGTTCTGTCAGGGGATCCAAGAGAGCTGTGAATAAGATTGACCAAGAACAATTATCTCCCCTCCCTCCAATGGAATTCAGGGCGATGAAAGGTAATTGAGGTATATAACTATGTATCTTCTGCAATTAACTCATGTACCAAACTAAATAAGAGCCTTTTAAGTTGCATCAAATTGGTACACACGGTGCTGTTGTCAAGTCAACATGACTTTCAGAAATTTTTAAATGTATATTTTTACCGTCAAAGCTTTTTGTGAGGGGGTATTTTAAATGATTTTTTTTTCCATTGGACTCGGGGTTGACTTGACCAAATCTGAGTCCAAGCTATTACTGAGTTAGAGTCCGGAGTAAAATAGTGAGTCCCAGTCATTAAAATTGAGAATTAAGTCCAGACTCGAGTCTAATACTGCTGTTGTACACGCCCCCCTTCCCCCTTCCCCTCCCCCTTCCCCTCCCCCCAAAAAAACAATCAAGACTTAAGGGAGCTATATAACAAGAGTGAGTTGTATATGATTTGTGTTATGAACTTGGAGGAAAAGTAAATTCTACAAAAATCCTAAAGAATCAGCAATTTTCTCATCATTGTGCTTGTATACACATACACCTACATAAAGTAATTGTTCTTATATTTCTCACTTTATTTTCAGATATTGTGCAGCACTTTTTTCCCCAAGTGAGGATCTGCACAGTGCTGCCAACTCAAAGTGCTGCACAGCAAGGTGAAGCCTCCAAAACAAAATTAATAAGCCATCACTATAGGCATAACAAAAGCCCACAAACCCCACCCGGACCCCCACCCCAACCTCCCATCCTAACCCCCACCCTAACCTCCCATCCTAACCCCAACCCCAACATTTCTAACTCCACCAGTAAACACCATGCACACCACCTTCGCCCACCGTCCCCACCCCACACACCCCGTCTACGTACACCCTCCCCCCGTCTACGTACACCCTCCCCCCGTCTACGTACACCCTCCCCCACCTCCTCAACCCCACCTCCTCAACCCCATCCTGCACCCCACCTTCTTTCCCCCACCCCACCTCCCATCCCATACTACCCACATCTCGCACCTCCCATCCTGCACCCCACCTCCTTTCCCCCACCCCGCCCCATATCCCCCACCCCATATCCCCCACCCCATATCCCCCACCCCATATCCCCCATATCCCCCCCACCACCTACCTACACACCTACCCCTATCCCCACCCCCACCTACCCCCACCAGCCTATCCCTACATAAAAACAATGAATTTATTTCATACATGTACTACATTCGCAAAATAATTTTCCAAAGATAATTAGGTAAAACAATGTTTACTATCATTTAAATTTCACAGAATGGATAGAACAATTGACAAGGCATTTTCTAAATCCCTGACTGCGTAATGAGCAGTACATTAAGAAAATTATTGGTAAGACTTAATAGGCTATGAATGGTGGAAATCAACATGGGTTTGCGGGAGCACCATGTGGATCTCTTTTGATATGTGTTGTTCTGAAAAGAACCAGTGAGTTTGAAAAATGTTGAAATAAAAAACTATTTGCTCTTTCTCCAGTATATTCTGCTCTTCCTGGTATTATTTAGTTCAATGTGTACGTGTAAATGATTAATTGATGTGCATATACAAACACCTTCGATGATGCATTCTGCGCGCTATCTACTAGAGCATATGCAGCACGTATGCACGCGCCCTGCGCGCACCTTGCACGCGCCCTGCGCGCACCCTGCACGCACCCTGCGCGCACCCTGCGCGCACCCTGCGCGCACCCTGCGCGCACCTTACGCATATTTTGCACGCACCTGCACCCTGCACGCACTCTGCGCGCACCCTACGCATATTTTGCGCGCACTCTGCACGCACTTTGCGCGCACCCTGCGCGCACTTTGCGCATATTTTGCAGGCACCCTGCGCATATTTTGCACGCACCCTGCGCGCACTCACTGCGCGCACTTATCGAGCGCGCGCACAAACTCTGCAAGCACGCTGCGCGCGCGTAATTTTCCAAAATAACGCGTAGCGCGCGCTTGCGGTTAACACGCGCAGCATGCATGCAGCATGCGTGCTGCGCGCAAACTACATGCTTGCAGTACGCGTGCGAAAAGGCCTGCCATTTTCGTAAGGGGTATGCTGGCCAAGTTGGCCCCAGAAAGTGTATATCTTGAAGGGGCATCGAGGCCAACTCAGCAGGGCATGAGGCCAACTCAGCAGGGCATAAGGCCATTGACTTTGGTAGCCTTGGTTAATGTCAAAGCCTGGGAGTCGAATATGCCATTTTGGGAGTCAAATAATGCTGAGTCATTGTGGAAACAATGTGCGTGCGCGTTGTGTGTGTCTCTTGTGGGCGTAACGCGGTTTAGTTCACCAATGGGAGCCTCATCATAGCGCGTTACGCGCGCTATGGACACACACAACGCGCACGCACATTGCTTCCACATTGACGCAGCATTGTTTTACTCCCAAAATGACGTCATTGGCACGAGCTCAATAGGGCATGATGGCCAAGTTGGCTTCAGAAAGTGTATCTTGAAGGGGCATCGGGGCCAACTCGGCAGGGCATGAGGCCATTGGCCTTGGTGACTTTGGTTAATGTCAAAGCCTGGATTGGTTGCATTTCTGTCACAGTTGCTAATTTTTGTTCATTATGTATTCACAGATTGGAGATGGAGTCCACAGACTGTGGAGCTTCATATTACAAACTACAAAAATGGACGTGTTGCCATGGATACTGAAAACACAGGAGAGGTAAGTTTTTGGCCATTATTCCAATTTTATTACAGTGGAATTTCGCTATAATGAACACCAAAAAGAACATTCAGCTACAGTGAACATCGCTCACGGCTCCCAATCATTTGTTCGCGTTAAACGCCACCAAAAACAAACACTTGTATGGTTCAGATACGATGCCCATTTATCGTGACTTTCCACTGTATTCAAACTTGTCTAGCTTCCGCTTATAGGCATGCATGGGTAGGGCTTCCTCAAAGATGATATAGCAGCAAAAGTGCAAGATAGCCCACCCATGCGAAATCAGTTCAATAAAGTGAAGTATGTAAAGGCACCATTTTAGTAATAAGCAAACTAGACGCGCCTTGTGTCTGTTTGACATGCCTCTCGTAGTGTAATCTGTATCGCGGCGAATAGTTACAGCGGCATCCACACTTGGGATGAGAGAAAATGTCGTAAGGGCTTTATCGGGATTCCAACCTGACACCTGTGACTCACTGGGCAGAAGCTCTACCATCTGAGCTATAAGGCACAGTGGTATACTCCCTCAGATTTTCCCCAAGACCTCTGCCACACCAGGCAGATGCTCTACCAGCTGAGCCATAAGGCATAGTTGTATACTCCCTCAGATTTTCCCCAAGACCTCTGACTCACCAGACAGACACTCCACCAGCTGCTGAGCTATAAGGCACACTAGTATATGCTCCCTCAGGTTTCCCCCAAGACACACCAGGCAGATGCTCTACCAGCTGAGCTATACATGTAAGGCACAGTGGTATACTCCGTCAGGTTTTCCCCAAGACCTCTGACACACCAGGCAGATGCTCTACCAGCTGAGCTATAAGGCAAAGTGGTATACTCCCTCAGATTTTCTCCAAGACCTCTAACTCACCAGACAGACGCTCTACCAGCTGAGCTATAAGGCACAGTGGTATACTCCCTCAGGTTTTCCCCAAGACCTCTGACACACCGGGCAGATGCTCTACCAGCTGAGCTATAAGGCACAGTGGTATACTCCCTCATGTTTTCTCCAAGACCTCTGACACACCAGGCAGATGCTCTACCAGCTGAGCTATAAGGCACAGTGGTATACTCCCTCAGATTTTCCCCAAGACCTCTGACGCACCGGGCAGATGCTCTACCAGCTGAGCTATAAGGCACAGTGGTATACTCCCTCAGGTTTTCCCCAAGACCTCTGACACACCGGGCAGATGCTCCACCAGCTGAGCTATAAGGCACAGTGGTATACTCCCTCAGGTTTTCCCCCAAGACCTCTGACACACCGGGCAGATGCTCCACCAGCTGAGTTATAAGGTACAGTGGTATACTCTGTCAGGTTTTCCCCAAGACCTCTGACACACCAGGCAGACGCTCCACCAGCTGAGCTATAAGGCACAGTAGTATACATGTACACCCTCAGATTTTTCCCAAGACCTACCGGGTATTACACACCAGGCAGATGCTCTACCAGCTGAACTATAAGGCAAAGTAGTATACTCCCTCAGGTTTTCCCCAAGACCTCTGACTCACCAGACAGATGAGCTACAGGGCAGACGCTCTACCATCTGAGCTATAAGGCACAGTGGTATACTCCCTCAGGTTTTCCCCAAGAACCCAATTGTTCTCTTATTGTTGCATGGGACCGCAACTGAGCAAAGTAACAAACACAATATTTGGTATGGTACCTAATCACCATTGAAATGAAACAACCAAACTATGGGATGATAAAAAAATCAGCAACCGCGAGAGTCATGTCAAACGGACATGAGGCGCATCTACCGGTAGTTTGCTTACTAAAATGGCACCTTGAATTTCTACGGAGGTCAGCCCCTGGTAGAGTAGTCTATCTTGCAGCAGGCATTTAACTTTAATAGTTTGTGTAGTATTCAATTGTTCGTATTCAAATTTATGCAAATAAATGCGTAATTTACATATTACTGCACCATTAATTAATACTGACATATTGATGTACTGTTCTTGCCTTAATCAAAATTATGCAAATCTGGCTACTTATTTACATGTCACTGCAGCATGCTAAATTTACTATTTTGCCCTTGCTCATGTATGGTGTTCCCCTGAAGCGGAGTTCCAGTTTTGATTTGTAGAAGTCACATCATGGCCATGGTTTCATCATGTTACCCAGAATGCCCCAATATTTTCTCATGTTTATTCATGCATGGTGTCCCTCTGAAACTGAGTTCCAGTTTTGTTTTTTGGAAGTCACATCATGGCCATGGTTTCATCATGATGTTACCCAGAATGCCCAATATTTTCTCATGTTTATTCATGCATGGTGTCCCTCTGAAACTGAGTTCCAGTTTTGTTTTTTGGAAGTCACATCATGGCCATGGTTTTATCATGATGCTACCCAGAATGCCCCAATATTTTCTCATGTTTATTCATGCATGGTGTATACCCCTGAAACTGAGTTCCAGTTTTGTTTTTTGGAAGTCACATCATGGCCATGGTTTTATCATGATGCTACCCAGAATGCCCCAATATTTTCTCATGTTTATTCATGCATGGTGTATACCCCTGAAACTGAGTTCCAGTTTTATTTTTTAGAAGTCACATAGTGGCCATGGTTTTATGATGCTACCCAGAATGCCCCAATGTATTGAATGAAATGAGTTAATACTGACATCAGGTGTACTATCCTTATCAAAATTTTAATTTTAAAAATTGCTCATTTACATACCATATTTCCCAAATATGTTTGTTTCTACTACGGCATGTTACTCACAGTGGCTTAAGAGTCCAAAAACATTTACTTCCAGCCAAAAAGCTACAAGAGTTCAATACAGCTTTCAAAGATTTTTGCAAACTTTGTTTTGTTGATCATCATGTCTCTGTTAAGGGCCGTCCATAAAGGAGGGGGGAGGGGGTTGTTGACATTGCGTACAGGGTGGAGGGTCCAAGCCAATGCGTATACGCAAACTGAAAATTTGCTTTTACTAAAACGAGAAAGGAATTGGACAAGTTGACAAACATATTAGACAGGCCACACATTTTTGTCACTCATCTCACATTTTTGTCACTCCTCAATTTAGGTTTTTCCCATTAAATCTGCAGTTTGTGTAAACAAAAATGCAAAAACAATATCATTTATTTCAGATTTTGGAGGCGACATGCGAATCGTTAGTAGTATATAGCACTATACATGTAGTACTGAACCATTTACCAATGCTTACTAATGCTGAGGTATATGGAATGCATATGCGTACAGGGGTGAAGAGGTTGGAGCCACTGTGTACGCCATGCGTACAGGGGGGGGGGGGGAGGGAGGGTCTAAAAAGTTACTGTATTTCTAGCATTGTGTGCTATGATATCATTGGAAAGCCTGTTTATTTCTCTAACAGTTTGTCCCGTTCGTTATGAACATAATTTGTGGGATGAGCACCATCAAACAAATTTGTCAGTATGTTTTCCTCATTTCTGTTACTTAGAAAGTTGGTTTTTCTGTTGAAGCAACTCGACCATCAGTTACTGTCGATGTGTGCAGCAACTGGGAACATCCAGTTTTCAAAGTGCACACATCGACACGGCAAATTGGTAAAGCCTACAGTACATTGACCTTTCAACTGGAAGCAACTGTTGCTGTCGATGTGCGCGCACGTATTCAGACACACGCGTGCAACTGACAGCAACTACAGTAGTTGCAACTACGTGTGCATGTACATTGACGCAACTGACCGCAACTGGGTACAACTACAGAACATGAGCAACTCGCGGCAACTCCAGTTGCCAGCTGTTGCAAGTACGAGCACATCAACCTTTTTGAGCAACTGATCAGTTGCTCCCAGTTGCCGCGAGTTGCTTCCAGTTGCCGGAAACACCAGTTGCCACTACAGTGTAGTTGCTTCCAGTTGCAATGTGGATGTACGCTAGGCTTTAAAGACCCACCCACATTTACAACAGAGTAATTAAGTAAACTTTACATACTCATGCATTTCATTTGATTTCCTTTTAACAGGACCAATTGATGAAGCTCCCTTGTGTTGCTGCCCATGCTTGGCCTCACCTGGACTATTGGACTCCACATACATGTCTCTCTCTTGTTGGAATTCATTTGTCATCATGAGCAGCTTTTAGGTATTGTAATCATCAGCTTGTTACTACTTCTCTACATTAGGAATAGCTTGCTCTTTCCCAATATAATCTTACAGCACTTTTGCTCAGTGCTTTCCCAAGAACTATCATTATGTTAACAATTTGTGCTTGGGTGGGATTCGAACCCACAACCTTCTGCATTCTGAAGCAGTTTCCTTAACTACTCTTCTCGGTGTGCTGGTGTCAAAGGGCCTGTTTGATTCTTGCAACATTTAGTATCAAAACTAATCCCTTGCCCTTTTCCGACAATAAATAAGAACAATTAAAAATATCAAAATGTGCTTGGGTGGGACTCGAACCCATATCCTCATTCTCCTACATTCTACTACAACAGTTGACTTGACCATTCGGTGTGCTGGTTCAAATCATGGAGCAGTTGGGACTGGAACCTAGAACAGCTGCCTCACTCATTCGACCACTGAGTGTACTGGTCTCAAAGAGCCAGTTGGTTTCACAACTAATCCCCTGCCCTTTTCTGATGCAATTTATCAGCACTTTATGCTCGGAGCTTTCGCAAGAACTCTGTTAAAACCTGTGCTTGGGTGGACTTGAACCCACAACCTTCTGAATTCTAGAGCAGTTGTTTTTAACCTTTCAACCAATCATTACGCAGGTGTCAAAAGGGCCAATTTGAATCATGGAAGTTGGTGTCACAACTAATCTAGAGTAGTTGCCTCAACCACTTGACCACTCAGTGCGCTGGTATCAAAGGGCCAGTCTGAATCATGGAGCAGTTGGTATCACAACTGCCCTTTCTTGGTCAAATTTATAAGAACTGCTAAAAAATGTGGTTGGGTGGGACTTGAACCTAGAGCAGTTGTCTCAAATTATTCAACTACTCAGTGCATTGGTGCAAAAGGGTCTATTTGAATCGTGGAGCAGTTGGCATCACAACTAATCCCTTGCCCCTTTTTGACGATATATATTTTTGCTACATGGGTCTTTCTATAAATTAGGGGTCCAAAAGTGTGACATTTGGTGTCCCCCGTTACACCTGATATGTGTTATTTGTCGTACAAAAATCATTAAAATGGCTTTTAAACCATTTTGTATGAATTGTTCTTTATGTACACACTCTTTAAGATGGAAAGTATTTAAAGAATGTGTCCTGAATTTACAAAAACAAGATGTAAAATGTAACGGGGGACACCAAAGCTGGACCCCTAATTTATAGAAAGACCCACATGTATGTGCTCAGCGCTTTCCCAAGAACTATGTTAGAACCTTGTGCTTGGGTGGGACTCGAACCCACAGCCTTCTGCATTGTAGAGCAGTTGTCTTAACTCACCCACTCAGTGAGCTGGTGTCGGACTGTCAGTTTGAATCATTAAAAACCAGTGCTTGGGTGGGACTCGAACCCACAGCCGAGCAGATCTTTTAAGCACTTTTGTAAGGCACATTTTTGTATTTTCTTTTTTAATTACTAAAACATCTTTGAGCTAATTCCGCTCAAACTCCATAACATTTTCGGGCCTGTTGTCTGTTTTGGCACCGATTTGGCACCGTCATATTCAGTTAGATGATAGCATTTCTGCGGTTGTACCAGTGTGGATGAACTAGCTAAAATAAACCATCTTTTGTTTGGATCAATTCTGCTTTCATAAAATGCATTAAGTTCACTCATACCTCCACACATTTTCCACTTTAGTGTTAGATATTTGGTTTGAAGTCTTAAATGTAGCTCTGATTTGTAAGTACCGTAACTTAGTTAACTTATATATTTTCTTTCCCTTTTAGTCTGTGGCTACTGTTCATATGCACCACCCATCATGTTGAGATTTGCTGGGAGAAGAAATCTGGCCAGTGTTGACCTACAGTATCAGTAAGTCACAGTCCATTGTTCTGTTCATCTTTACTGCAAATCCATTTTGGGTCAATTTTATCACAATCATTTGTTTTTTAAATCACAAGGGGTTAGTCCAGCTGTTATTTGCACAAATCGGCATAAAAAAAATATGACTTTTTAAAAAAAATTTGCCCTAAAATGTAACACAAGTGTCCGTCCAGGTTACGAGCGTATATTGGAAATTTGATCACAGGGTTTTTAGAAAGGCATGTTGTCACACTATTTGTAACCCTTTTGGGGCCTAAGTTATCTCTTCAGAACAACTGAAACTTATTTCTTTTATTTTGAGACCAGACAAAGGTATTTTCTCGAAAATATGGTCTGTGTTGCCAAAATGCCCTCTTTACTGTATAAAGTATATCCAGTTTTCGAAAAATGACCATTGGGCCTTCAGGAGTTGCAGTTTACAGGCATGCAACTTTTCCTCATCTGCACCATCGGAAATTTAAAAAACACTGTACAAAGTCGGAGATTTGTTTGCATTTCCCTTGTAACACAGTTGCATGCCTGAGTTTACAGCATAGAAAAACATTATCTGATTCAACAAATATGGAAATGTTGCATTTGTGCCATCTGTAGATTTACTATACTGTTTAAAAACTTTTTACTTTTCCCCCGCAGACACAAGTTGAAGAAATCAGGATGATTAAACCTTCTGCCACAGAGATCCCAAAAAAAAACCACAGCAACAACAACAGTTTGTAAACATTGAATCAACTCAACTGAACCTTCTATCTATCAGTCCCTAAGCACACAACTCTTCAGTGTCTCAAAAATGACTATCAGTTTGTAAACATTGAATCAACAGAAGAAAAAACCTTCTATCCATCCTACAGTCAGTTCCTAAGCACAACTCTTCAATGTCTCAAAAAAATGACTAACAGCTTGTAAACAAACAAACAAGCTGTCCTAAATTTGTTCAAGCCTCTCTCCAAAAATTGATTAACAGTTTGTAAACATTGAATCTTCTATCCATCCCTAAGCACACAACTCTTCAGTGTCTCAAAAATGACTATCAGTTTGTAAACAAACCAAAACTTGCTCAAATTATTTTATCAAAAAATGACTATCAGTTTGTAAACAAAACTTGCTCAAATTATTTTCGTCAAAAATTAGACAGTTTGTAAACAAACCAAAACTTGCTCAAATTATTCTCTCAAAAAATGACTAACAGTTTGTAAACATTGACTTGTACTTAATATTCTTGTCTTCATTTAGCAACAACCAATTGTATTTATTTCTCTTGTAGCATTGTTAAATGTACTTTAACAAATATAGTAATGTTGGTAAATAGTGTTATATAGTTAAAGTAACTTCCAAAGTCAAAATAAAAGTCACTGACAACAAAAGTTTCATTTGTAAACAAGTCTCATTTTATTCTGTACTCCAATAAGTAAACCAAGTAATATATTCAAGTAAAATGTTCATTAACTTAATTTATGCAAGGTCCTAATTGCTATTGTCTTTACAGATAGTCCAGGGCGCGGTGGACCAAAATTATAATTTGAAAATCGAACAGGGGTTGCCCCCTCTCCGATTTTCTAATGTATTGAAGTGGAGGTTTCCCTCCTCTAACTGTTAAAGAAAACATTAATAAAAATGGTGTACAAAGAAATACAATTAAAATGATTTATTAAACATTCACTGTAAAACAAGAAAATATAATTACAAACGATAACTGCAATTTCAAGAAACAAATCAGTAAAACACAACATTTGTAACTTGGTAAATCACAATTAAGTTACATATTGTCAGTAACAACATGACGATAAACTGAAAATTGACTTTCTCAAGTTTTCTGTCTACATACCCAATTGACTGAAAATACCATCGGCAATTTGTTCCAGATTACGACGTACCACATCACTCGCGAAAAAGATTTAAAAACTAACACGTATTCCGGTTGTAGTCGAGTCCGTCAAACGTCCAGAAGCAAAGGATGAGCATGCACAAACGAATGCCTTTGTTGGAGTTCATTTGAGTAGTCTGTGACTTGAATTAAGACCCAGGGACTTGTGGTGGACTTGACTACAACCCTGCTTGCAGCCTCATGAGCTCCCATTTCTGAAAAAGAAAATTACAAAAATTAATTTCAGATCAACACAATTTACAATGCATTTCATACCAAAACAAAATGATTTTTGAGTTAAATTTCTCATAACATTCCATTTGCCTAAAACAATTTACCAGTCGTACAAAAAAGTACCTTTTAGCTGGAAATCATGTGTAGAGCCATTCTCTTGTTACATGTGTAGCTTTTTGAACTGTATTATGTTCAATAAATTTCCTGTTGGTGAATACTTTTGCATTAATATAGCGTGGAAGTCATCTACAGGGGGTCACCTTATATAATAATACAGCATTTGTCTCAAATTTACTTGACACACGTAACATACATTTCCCCCCTGTAAAAAGGAACTTTCAGATAAATTTGAAACAAATGCTGTACTATTATAAGGTGCGCCCTGTAGATGACTACCATGCTAAACTCCTAAAAAAAAGTTTGGAAAGTCAAGTTTGACTGACGATTTTTCTCTTGTTACTAAATCATTTCCCTTGAAATTTGTATCATTGGAAAGCCCTGTTATTCCTCTTTACAGTGATGTGTCATTTGTTAGGATTAATCGATTCTGGGATGTATAGTATAGCGGAATACAGGGGTGGGTGGAAAGTGAAATGTCACAAAATTCACTGCTATTGTCGTGCATTCTCCTTTTGCTTTGAGGATGGGAATGTGTCAATGCACTTTTTGACAATAGCAATGCATTTTGTGACATTACAGCCGCCCCGTATTCAGCTGTACTGCACATCCCCCTATTGCTTAATCATAACAAATGACACATCGTAAAGAGGAATAACAGGGCTTTCCAATTACGGTATATAAAATTCAAGGAAAACTATTTTGCAACAAGAGAGAAATAAGGACAGTGAATGTTGATATGTTTGCTGGAATACATGTATTATAATGGCAGACAGTTCATGTTGTAACATGCAGTTTGTACTCCAATTTTAAACCACTTCAGCAAGTAAATTCATTCCCTTCACACATATGCAATAAGTAAAGTTTGTTTAATCTACATGCCAAACATATTTGATTTTGTGCTGTACATTTACCAGCATGTCTGAATGAAAATTGTGGCCATGCACAACATGGAACCTTCCGACTTTTGACACAGATGAGTAGGTGAAGTCTGTACGATGTATGTACAGTGTATTCATGTAGCCTTTTCGCAAATTCAACTTGATGTGCACAGGTTTCAGGATGATATACGGATACAAATACGTTGCTATATTTTCTTCTTTAATAGCATAGTGCAGGTAATTTGCAGAATGAGTTATAAGTATCGTGGCAGTTTGGGTCATTAACTTACAAACTTCAGGTGGAAACACCCGAAGGTTGTAGTTTTCAGACTACTTGAGGTACTTGTGCCCTTGAGCAAGGCACTTTACCCCAATTGCTCCATCCTGTGGATGGGATGTAAAGCCCTAGGTCCAGTATTGTGTAATGCATCTTAAAGATCCTAGAACATTCTTTCAGAAGAGAAGGGGAATTTTCCCAATGTCTCTGGCTTAGCCGCCACTTGCCGATCTATGTATCAATATTGAGGTGGTTCGCATTGAGATGTCAAGTGACATGAAATGCGCTATTAAAGGACACCAGAAATTTATCAGTAAATTTATTTGTGTACACTGATTTTGCCACTGATTTCTCAAGCAATGAAATTGCGAAAAGGCCAATAATTTAGTTATTTTCCTAACTTAATTAGTTTTAAAATTATCAAAAACTAATGGTTTCCGGAAAATGCAGGTATTGAATTTCATCATCTCTCAAGCCAAGTTTCTTTCATGTCACTGCAGGGCCACATATTCCAATTTTGTTTTAGTTTAACTTTTTGCCACAAGATTTAAATTTGGAGGTTAGTTCTTTCCTTCAAAATATACGTGGGGTTCATTACCATGCACGGACACCCAGGATTTGCCTTTTTATGATCAATAAACCAAGTAAAAACACAAAAAAATGTCTGGGCCAATTTTAATATGAAATTTAGATATCTAAACAGTCAAGTGTCATGTACTCAATACCTTGCTTAATTCAAAAGGTTGTAGATGTGCCTTTGGGCAAGGCATTTTACCATAAATTGCCTCTCCACACAGAACAATATAGGTACCTACTTTGGTGGTGAATGTATAAAACTCCAGTACTATTTATATCATTAAAGGAACACGTTGCCTTCAGATTTCACGAAATCTCACGTTTGAGGGTGTTCCTTATACTTATTAAGAGTTGTTCTTGCAATAAAACACATTTAATGTGTTATAATTGGTGAATGGTAATTAAAAAAAACAAACGCTGACCTCTGACCCCCACTACATGTCCCGCGAAATGTATACGTATTTCAGCCGTCAATACGATCGTCCGGGTAGTGGGCAAAATGCAGCGACGAACAGGAGTTAGGCTGGCGCCGTAGCCAGTGGTCAGGTAAACCTATCAGATGAACGCAAGGTACCATACCATTCTCCGCCTCCCGAGACATGTGTGAAATGTAAACACACGGCTCTACACACACACACACCGACTGGCTGTCAAAAAATGGATCGTCAAGAGAACACAGCAGACGCGTCAAAAAAGAAAAAACGAAAACCTCGCCAATCAGGGTAAGAATATTGTCATGGGACAAACCGATAGAAAGGACTTGGATGATTTATACCCAATGGTTATTGTAGACACGAATTAAAAAAACAGGCACATCACACGCAACGGAGGAAGGAAAAATAATTTCTTTCTCCAGGCTGGAAATAAGACTAACATAATTTCTCCGCCATTTATGGTAGTCAAGATTTTGACTCCCATAAATGGCGGAGCGTGCTGCTTCGAGAAATTACGCAAAATTGAAGCAGTTCTAAGGCACGTTTGTGTGGATCATTATATTCTACTTTTTAAACATCTTTCAGATCGTGCTCATTATACTTCAAACGCTTGTAATAGCCCAAAAACGCCCAATAAAGTGCAACCCGAAGGCAACGTGTTCCTTTAACATCAACCTAAGAATTGCATGCCCAGATATTCATGGTAAAATTGGCTCCAAGCTCAAACAATGCATCTTTAAAGTAACAATAGAGACTATATGATACTTACATTTAAACTGGACCCTTGGCTGGTGATCAAAAACCTGAGGAGAAAAGAAAAGTATTGCTGTTAATAAAATAAATAAAAGGTTCCCAAGACCCTAACCATGATCATTAAAAATGGCCTCATTTTGTTGAATTATTGTTTTGTGGTAATTTTAATTGTTCCTATGTGGATTAAATAAGAGAATTCTAGTTAAGAGTTGAGAAGTTAATCAGAATTGTTTTCCTTTAAAATAACTTATGTCGCGCTTACGCAATGTATTTTCAATGTATAAGGGAAAAAATACCGGAAATTATTCCCAGTTGTCCGATGGGTTTAGTGCAGGAAAGCTTATGTGATGTCCGACTTGTAAATTCTTTCCAAAATTACACTATCCACTATAAAATTCATGTTTCAGTAAAAGTTGAGAAGATGATCAGAATTTGTTTTGGTATGAATTCCGTTCACTGGTTGCCACTGAGACGCCGTGTGTTAAACCTATGGAACAGGGCAGTATTTTCAAGAAAATATTTGAATGTTTGTTACTGCACAATTCACTTCCCTTTCAAATATTTTGATGGTTATTAAGTCATAAGGAGAATAAGTGGCAGCCAGTAAACAGAATTCTTTCCTATTTTACTTAAATACCTGCATTATTTCATTCATACAGCTTATCTTCCGCTAAAAAAGTGAAATTTTGTTGTGAAAATATTATTTTAGCCTGAATAAAAAAAAGTTATTTTTTTCGTTTAGGTTGAACAAAGATTTTAAGGAAATTACCTCTTGGAATCAACAGATAATCCAATTATAAGATATAAAGTTTTCCAGTTTACACATGCAATTTTGTCGCAAATGTTGCTTTTCTAAAGAAAAATGACATTTTCTTCTTCAAAAATTGCATTTAGTTGGTGCACAAGATGAACCATGTACGCTTGCATGCAGCGGCCTCTATTGTCGCGCTTACTCGCTGTGATTTTGTCTTACTCTCTGCAGTACCGGTAGTTTTATTATTTATTTATCTCAGAAATGCAACATTTCCAACAAAAGTGCAAGTGGGAAGTATATCTTAAAATTGGATTATCTATTGATTCCAGGAGGTAATTTCCTTAACATCTTAATTGTTCAACCTAAAGGAATAAACTAACAAAAAACCTTAATTTGGTTAATGAAGTCCATAAGACTTGTACAAAGAGTTGAAAGTGCAGGTGGGTCATTCTTCAGTAAGTGTCTATTTTCGTGTCCCGACACTTCGAGATGCTACATCTCAAAAACTTTATAATGAAAATCTTATTTTTAAGCGGTAAAATAATCTTTAACATATTTATGATTATATGCAGTGGTACAAATTCTTGAAAAAATCGACAGGGTGCTTATTTTTTTACGATGAACCTTCAAAATACCCCAAAAACGCATGTCCCGGTGGTATCTCTCAAAATGTCCCCATTGCCATAATTTTTAAAATAAGCAGCTTAAAAAAATAATTATACTACCAGAAGCCAAGTATAGTTGGTCTCCTCCAAATGCAAAATTTAAAATTACATCATTAAACCATATTTGCATGAAATCTGACATTTTAAGAGTCAAAAATCGTGTCCCTGGATTTTTGGTCATCTCCGTCACGATATTTTGGAGCATCATATGATAGAGAACTGACCATGAACAAGACTTGCATTAGTCCATCGGATACCTCAGAGCCTATAGAGCAAGAAATAACCCATTAATTAAAGAAGACTGCAACCCGTAATAGCCAAGGAATTGTGGACTTTCTCAAACAATTACAATAGTACCTTTATTCAACGTCATCTCCGAACGCTTTATAACATCTGATTTGTGTTTTTAATCTTTACAAGTATTCATGCAAACGATCACAATTGTGCCAACTTCCAAGCTTCTGTTGTATTTGGGCTTCAAACAGACTGTGGGTTGTGTTATAAAAGTTTAATTGTTTATTTAGTCATATCCGTCACAGTCAGTTCCATCACTTTTTGCCGTGATGGAGATGGTTTTTTGGCATTTTGGGTCATCTCCGTCACGATATTTTGGAGTGTCATATCTGATTTGTTTTTGCATTTTCATTTGCCAATAATGGCAATACAATGAGGACAATAAGTTGCGTTATATTCTGTTCAAAGCCCTTCGGTCACTGGTTGTTATTCCATGTTTAAACTTTAAATTCTCTTGTTTGATTTTACTCAGTTTCCGAAGTCACTGTCAAAATTCGTCATTTCCGTCACGAAAGTGTGACGGATATGATTTTAGCACATTTTTCCCATGCTACAACACTGAAAAGTTAATGTTAATGAAATTAAACAAAACTCCCCTAAAGATTGTGCCGAACGTTAATTATAGTTGTTGTGTACCTTAATGATCATGTTCCACTAAAAATAATCAACATTTGAACAATTTTTTTTCCACGATTTCTTAAGGCCAAAAATAGACACTTATTGAAGAATGACCCAGGTATTAAAGTAAAATCTTTCAGGAATTTCTTCCAATTAAGAGTTTTAACAGATCCGCAATTTACCTTTTCCAAGAAGCCGCTGTCATACGTACGGTAGTACACGACTCCATCCTGAAAGCGAAAACAACAATCAGATTAGAAGGATGGTTACTTGATTAAGCCCCATTATAAAAAATTCGAGCCGAGGTAACCTATAAGCTTGTCTAACCATAGAGCAAGGAACTGTTCCTTGCTGACTATGGTCTAGCCCCGCGAGCAGTGCTTCGGTTTTCGGAACCTCAGCCCTGTGTTCTGATATACACCAAATCTGTGGCAAACTCACGCAAATGAAATTTAGCCCACGGCTCTGATATTTGCTCAATAGGTGCACTCACCCCAGTTTATAAATATTCCGAAGAGTACGCATCGATCCGATGTCTAGTTTCGGTGAAATCGTGGGGACAGTTTGGCTGCGTTCGGGCGTGTACTCGTGTTAACACGAGTTATACTCCTGCGCGCGTGAACGGCAAGAATAACGACACTCGGGTCAGTGAGAGTATGCTCTAGCTACTCCCCAACAAATGGGGAGTGTGCTCGTACTCCTGTCAAGTGTCATGTGATTTGTACGAAGATGGTGGAATATGGGTGGGATTTTTGGTGAATTTTCCCAACGTGTCAACTCAATAACTGAAAAAATAACTCACTAAGGTTTGTTTTAGACGGCATCAAAGGTTCTCACGACTTACGACCTGTATTTCCTCAGTTTCTTGTGAGCAGTGAAACGGCATTTTGTGTGCAGTGATGGCAAGAGACAACCATCTTCACTGATTGCCATTCGCGCACGCGGACTGCGGACTTGCCGTTCGCGTGATGTGACCCGAGTGCAATGCGCACGCATTACTCCCGAGTAACGAGAACTGCACGCCCGAACGCAGCCTATGAGACCTTATTTGCCATCAAATTCACACTCTTTGACCAAAAATCAAATATGCGCATGCGCGAGGGCGGAGAGGTCAACATAATAGCTAGACTGGTCCCCTGTCCATGTGCACTACGCTGCTCTCGCTATACAAGGACAGGCACACGCCGAGCAATAACCACGGGTGATTGGCCGTTGTATTACCACGCGTGATTGGTCGTTGTATTAAATATATGCATGATCTATTTTTAGAGTTTGCTCAACAACGAGTGAATTTCGCAATCGTTAATTTTGTCACTGGCGGGGTTTTGCATATCCTATTCAATCTTTGCCATCCCTTATAATTATTTAGTAATTTTGGCAGTGGTGTACTCGTCAACGCCCAGGTTTGTACTGATACATTACTTTTTACTTGAAATGGCGCCGTTTGCCGTATTTTTAAGCCGCCAAACATCAATATCACAGTGCGGCCGTTGTTCAAAAAAAGTTTTTCATCGCATAAAAAAACTCGACAAAACATGACAGAAATCCCATCGAATGATATGAATGACATGGTTGGATATAGAGCTATTTGTTCAACCTTGATTCCCACCGAAACCAGTATGTTTATTTGGTTCTGACAGCAATTTTACAGGCATATCTTGTGCTGTCGATGCAAAAATACCGCTGCTGCCGCCGCTGTTATTTCCCCAGACATTGATTGCGTAGCGCGCTGCCAAATCGAACGAAGGCGCGCAACACGTTGTATTCTGGGCGCCTGCTTGGCGCTTGCGCAAACCGTGACACAGTCCTTTTAATTTGCATAAACATCCAGGAATTCCTGGATATTTATGCCAAACATGGCGGCGTACGTGTACCTGTCCTCATATACGACGGAGGGGAAGTAAATATGTGGACAAGGGAACCAGTCTACATAATAGCGCCATCTCGCGACGGCGTCGTCACGTACCAGCTGCACAGCGGCTGTTTTATGAGAGAGCACATCGACTCTATCGCGCGGTACGTTCTATAGATCTACACGTACAGCGCGCGCTGCAGGCGATGCCATGCCGCCAAGCCAGACGTTTGATAATTTTTGACGAGTAAAAGAGGTATCCTCGATCCTCCATATTCTGGTTTTCGTGATATTCAGTAAAAAGGTTGCCGAATGGCCTCTCACTCTAGGTTTACGCACACTTTATATCTATTAAAAGGTATATATCTATTAAATCGTCCGTACTATTTTCAGGTAGATATCGAAGTTGTTCGACATCATATATTGCAAAGATAACTTTGATTTGCGACGTCTCTTGTACGCCACCATAGAGTCGATGTGCTCTCTCATAAAACAGCCGCTGTGCAGCTGGTACGTGACGACGCCGTCGCGAGACGGCGCTATTATGTTGACCTCTCCGCCCTCGCGCATGCGCATATTTGATTTTTGGTCAAAGAGTGTGAATTTGATGGCAAGTAAGGTCTCAAACTGTCCCCACGATTTCACCGAAACTAGACATCGGATCGATGCGTACTCTTCGGAATATTTATAAACTGGGGTGAGTGCACCTATTGAGCAAATATCAGAGCCGTGGGCTAAATTTCATTTGCGTGAGTTTGCCACAGATTTGGTGTATATCAGAACACAGGGCTGAGGTTCCGAAAACCGAAGCACTGCTCGCGGGGCTAACTATGGTCTAACTCAACCCACGTATTTTAAATCCCGAACCCGGCCCACATAACTACTTTTCCCTTCTTTAAGACCCACAAAAACTGTAATCTTTACCATTCCCACATAGCATGAAAACATAGGAATAGGACAACCGTTACAATCGTAGTTTACGTACCTAAAAATCCCACTAGCGTAGATTGTCGAGGACGTCCCGTATTATCACCGGCCGTCGGCAGTTCGTCTGTTGCAAAATCTACCTGCTGCTTCCACGGTTCATTGCGTCCGGAATGCGGTGCATGGTTACGTAACCGGAGAATGGAAACGCGGGCTTGGGCGACTCTGGACAGCATTTTTGGAATCGATTCCGATTCCAATCGATCGCAATTCTAGCTACCCGGAATCGATTCCATAAGTGGCACTGAGCCGCTGAACATTCATGATATGATATCAGAACCAAGCCGAGTACTCTTGCAAAACCCCATCTTCCTTTCGCAAGAGTCTTTGCTGCACACCGGAAACTCGGTAACTCGGTGTACGTGCAGCGTGCAGCAAAGACCCTTGAGAAAGGAAGACGGCAAAACCCGTGTATTTTGGTTCCGGAATTTCTAAGAATCGGCCTTCGGCAACCTATCACTGGGGATCGAATCTAGATAAAAGGAATCGATTCCTGAAAATTTGGAATAGTGACTCAGATTCTTAAAGTGGAATCGATTCTACTCGACTCCAGCGTGGAATCGATTATACTCGACTCCAGCGTGGAATCGCCCAAGCAGACGCCCACATAGCGTCTGAGAGTACACCTGTTCCTATTGTTATTTAAACATCTTAGGAATGTATATGCAGCACGATGTTGCAGAGGATATGCACCCCTACCATTGTTCCCCCAATTGTGTCTCAAACATACAAGGAATTCCTTTCAGTTTTTAGGGGAGTTGGTGTGTTAACAGAAGGGAAGGGAGTACAGGGGAGCTCGGAGAGGAGTTTGGGGTGGGGGAAGGGGGTGGGGAATTAAGGGGGTGGGGGAAGGGGGTGGGGGAAGGGTGATATCCGTTTGTCACATATCGTGCTGGATATAGTGTGGGGTTGATAGACTACCGAAGTGAATACGTCATCTTTTGTTAGTTGCCTAGACAATGGCTCTACACTAAAAATCACTTAACCGTGTTCCTGTGCTTTTGAAATGGTAATTTTTCCAACGGTCACGGTGTTCGACCTAGTCCAGATTCTGGACTATATTATAGCGATATTGGATCGTAGCGCGGCCGACTATAGAGGGCGGAATATCGATATTATTTGGACAGCGCATAATAGGCTGCGTTCGGGCGTGCAGTTCTCGTTTAATACTCGGGAGTAATGCGTGCGCATTGCACTCCGGTCACATCACGCGAACGGCAAATCCGCAGTCCGCGTGCGCGAATGGCAATCAGTGAAGATGGCCGTCTTTTGCCATCACTGCACAAAAAATGCCGTTTCATTGCTCACAAGAAACTGAGGAAATACAGGCCGTAAGTCGTGAGAACCTTTGATGCCGTCTAAAACAAACCTTAGTGAGTTATTGTTTCAGTTATTGAGTTGACACGTTGAGCAAATTCACCAAAAATCTCACCCATATTCCACCATCTTCGTACAAATCACATGACACTTGACAGGAGTACGAGCACACTCCCCATTTGTTGGGGAGTAGCGAGAGCATACTCGCACTGACCCGAGTGTCGTTATTCTTGTCGTTCACGCGCGCAGGAGTATAACTCGTGTTAACACGAGTACACGCCCGAACGCAGCCATATAGTCCAGAACTTAAAGGTACACACCTGCCTACTGTTTACATGATTTAGTGATGTAGCAGCATTGACAATACTTTTTTGATGGTCGTTGCGAAAAAATTTCATCAAAATATCCCGTAATTTACTAAAGAAGTGCAAAAATAACAAAACGGTCAAAAGACGGGTTATACGCTTTACCAGCCGTTGCAACTACGCGAGAGCCTCACGACTTTGTCACAAACGATTCGCTCTTCTCCTGCTCAGGATATCTCCAATTTTCTGCTCATGATTTCACTGGACAGCCCGGACGACCGAATAGGAATTTCCGTTTTCTTTTGAGGAGTTAATTGGCATCATGTTTTTTCTTCACGAACATACGTGCACCGAAGCAACACGCCCTTGGCCTTCCGTGTGTGTGTGCACTCGGGCTATTTGCCGTGTACTGCGCGGGGCAAATTTCTACACTCCACGGTAGCCTTAAGCAGGCCTCCCACTGTGCGATTTTGGCTACGAATTAGGTACGATTTGGTACCATTGTGTGTAGAGTCTATGGACAGTCTCTGGTAATCGTACCAATTCGTAGGAAATTCGTGGCAAAAATCGCACAGTGGGAGGCCCGCTTTAGTCCAGATTCTGGACTATATTAATGCGATATTGATCGTAGCGCGGCCGACTATAGAGGGCGGAATATCGATATTATTTGGACAGCGCATAATATAGTCCAGAACTTAACCTCCAGTTCCCTGAGAAATTTCAGGGAACTATAGCTCCGCCCACCTAGTCTGATTGGACGCAGCGCTTATCAATCATGTGTGTGAGGCGCGCCGAATAATCGACGGTCGGGAATCGATTCTCGAAAATTGTCCGCGCAATACATCGCATAGTCATTATAATATTATAATGTATACATATCGGCCTCCTATGCCGGCTATGCGCTGTGCATTGTGAAACGAACAAACATACAGTATACACCTGCATGCGTGGCTATAGCCACGCATGCAGGTGTATACTGTATGATTGTATAGTTGGAAAGAGTTGATAAGTTATCAGATTTTGTCTTCAAAATTACTCATCAAGCATATCTGTACGTGCAGATTTGATGGAAAAAATATATATATAGGAGTGAGGAAAAAAGGAAGATTTTGTGCGGAAACACTTCTTCATCCTGCCGTGCTCAAATTCTCACTTATAATTTCAGGTTTTTCCCATTAAATCAGTGCACTTCATTTTAAAGAAACAAATCTTATCTACTAAATTCTGACCTCTTGACCTTAAAAATAGCTATTTTTAAGGTCAAGAGGTCAGAATTTAGTAAAATAAAGACACAGTACGTGTGCTTTGTGTATTTTATTGCATGGTATTTAAGAAAAATTTACATGGTAAAATCCTTTTCCCACCTCCATGATAAAATAAAGCCAGTTATTAGTTCCAACAAAAGCAGGTGTACTAAATTTGTTGACTAATATATGGCCACTTTAGTACAAAATCCTCTAGTACATGTGGGCATGAGGAAATTTAGGCTCTATACACAATAGGCAAAAATAGGCCCATATATACTGCAGTTTCTATTGCAGTTACCCATAAGAAAAACCCGACTAAAAGTGTAGATAACAATAACAAACTTTTAAACATCACATAATTTTCCCCGTGTAATTGTACATTTGTGGAAAAAATTGCCAACTAAAGTATTTCAACACAAGTATTCAACACAAAAACCATACATGTATTTTTTTTAGGTTTTCTGAAGTAGTACTGCCTGCATGCATTATTTGCTGAAATTTCTACCAGGCATTTTATCAACATTATTCTTTTAAAGCTTGACAGGGTGCTCCACATTACCACCTTTAACAAATTTGCAAAGCAAATTGCACCCTGTTTTAAAAGCCATTAGCTTTTTGTTTATATACAAAATTTTGTTTACAAAAACTAAAAGAAAGTATAGAAAAACATGAATTCAAACTGGAGTTGTGGCAAACTAGTGCTGCGTTTTTTATTTCCATTTTTTTTTACAAGCAACATGTAAAACAAACTCAAATGATGCAGCCGTGCATGGGTTACAAAAGTTTCATCAAAGTTGGAGAAAATGGTGCAAAATTTTGTGCAGAGTTTAGAGTGATCCTGTGTTTGCCTGATGTGATGTCATAACTTTGCTCATGAACATACAAATTCTAAAGCTTGATTTTTTAATACCATTTCAAGGGCCCCTCAAATATTTTTTTCCACTGTTCCAATATTATGGACCCATAAAGAGGCAGATTGGGGGGGGGGGGGGGGGGGGGCGTTCAGCTCTTACTCCATTGCAACAATAGAAAATGTACATGTATTGCATTATATGTGTCTTCCTTTCTGAGCATTTTGACATACATGAAATTATAGGATGAATGATCACTGCATGCCCCGATTTGAAAAATCACTGACTATATATATATAGTGTTATGTTTTTGAAGATGGTTCATTGTCTGTGTCTTTTTCAACTTTCAACAATTTGTTTACAAAAACTAAGAGAAAGTAAAGAAAAACATGAATTCAAACTGGAGTTGTGGCAAACTGCTGCGTTTTTTATTTCCATTTTATTTTTACAAGCAACATGTAAAACAACCTCAAATGATGCAGCCATGCATGGGTTACAACTTAAAGTTTCATCAAAGTTGGAGAAAATGGTGCAATATTTTGTGCAGAGTTTAGAGTGATCCTGTGTTTGCCTGATGTGATGTCATAACTTTGCTCATGAACATACAAATTCTAAAGCTTGATTTTTTAATACCATTTCAAGGGCCCCTCAAATATTTGTTTCCACTGTTCCAATATTATGGACCCATAAGGAGGCAGATTGGGGGGAGGGGGGGGGGGGGGGGGGGGGGCGTTCAGCTCTTACTCCATTGCAACAATAGAAAATGTACATGTATTGCATTATATGTGTCTTCCTTTCTGAGCATTCTGACATACATGAAATTATAGGATGAATGATCACTGCATGCCCCGATTTAAAAAAATCACTGACTATATATATATATAGTGTTATGTTTTTGAAGATGGTTCATTGTCTGTGCACTTTATCTCACCCTGAAAATATGTTACATTTGAACAGAAAATGCGGCATACCTTTCTGATTTGCTCTGCAGCTTTTTGGAGAAATTCCTGTACAAAAAAGGGGCAATTTTTACAACTTCCTGATCTGTGCAAAGCTGCATTAATTCTACACTGATATATTTTGTTGTCTACAAAGTAATTTTGCTCCAAATTTAATTACGGCAGATGCAGAAATTGTTCATATTTCATTCACAGACAGTAATCCTCTGCAGCAGCACGTATATGAACATTCTGTGCATGGCTGCAGGTTACATTGAAAAATGAGTGTGAAAGGCAAATTGAACACTGTATAGTAATAAACTCATGTGTGTAGCTCATTATTGCAGTTGTGTAGCTCAGAATGCATGTTTTTGAATCTTGATGTACTCCTACTGAATTCAGTTTTGAAAAAAACTGAAAGATTAATAATTTCTTGTTTTGCAGATTAACATTCCATTCTTTTGAAAGTACACTGTTAATTAAAACCCTCATTGCAATTCAAGAATACTCATAATTGATTAGTTTTGTGTTTCACATGTTGAGACACTGAAAAATATGAGACTTCTAAATTTGAAGGAATGGAGTGCTCACTTGCAGTTTTGCTTCACACCCCATGCCATTTTTAAATGAATGTTCAGGTCATATAGGCCTACCTATAGGCAATTATACTGGCTGAGGATTGTTGTATCAACTATATATTAGGCCTAATTTGAAATGTTTGAACTTGAATAAATGTCTGGGAACTTATTTTGTTGAGTTTGTATTGAGGTGGCATAGTCATGAAGTCCCCCGGCCTGGCATTTTTTTCTACAGGAGGGAAACATTTCCTGTAAAATGTGTGCCTGCTTATTTGCACATTGCAAAAAAATGTATGTTATCTGAAAGGTCCCTTCAAAAATACTGGATCATGCAAATGGAATTGAAGGATTTAACACAAATAAACTCAAGTGTGTAACTCAGTCTTAATTCAGAATGCATTTTTAAAATCTTGATGTACTGTCATACTGAATTCAGTTTTATTAAAAATTGCAACTGAAAGATGAATAATTTCTATTTTTTTGTAGATTAACATTCCCATATGTTAAAAGTAGGGATGGACATTTACGGTTAATTCAGAAACCGGTTTGCAATTCTATCCAGTGTCGGTTAACCGGTTAACCGTTCAGCCGACACCAAAGTTGTTGGTGTTGTTTTACTTTATAGGTGCATTTGCAATGCACACAATACCCCAGGCCCCCAAAATATCATTGAATCTTTATCGGGTGAACATTTTGAACATTGAACATGTACATGTTGAAACAAGAACAGTTGGTTTTTATATTATTTTCGTTTTTTTGCACTTTTAGCATGAAACTGAAATAAATGGAACAGCAAGGAATAAGCTATCCAAATGTTGTTTTCCCATGCAGGACCCCACCCAATCACTCGCACCCCCCTCACAGTAATGCACCTATCAATTGTTTCCCCCCACCCCTCCCCCCCCCCCCCCCACCCCCCGCGCTACCCCACCCCCTAGGTGGGGGTTTGGTCACATTTTTCATGCCCCAGGGTATTTGGCCCATTATCTGTTCATTTTTGCGCATGTTTTGCACCCGAGGGTGGGGATTTTTGTCACCTAAATGTTGCCCCAGGGGTGGGGATTTTGTCACGCAAAAAGTGACAATCCCCACCTCTTAGGTGGGGTAGCCCGGGGGGGGGGGGGGGGGGGGGGTGGGGGAAACAATTGATAGGCGCATAAACCTCCCAGGTACACCAGTCCCCCTACGCCCCACCCCCAAAGTGACCTAGCCATTAAAACGTTCGTGCTAGCTATTCTCGCTGCATGAGCTGAGTCACATACACACTGCATGCAATACGCGCTATGCAGTTTGCGCACACGTACATGCATGCTGCGCTGTAGTCTTGGCCCAAGACTACTCTAGTCGATATTGGTTTGTGTACGCGTTGGCCATATAGTGCGCCCTCTTGCAGCACTAACGGACCAGTCTTTGCTCACTAGAGTAGTCTTGGGAATTTCTCCCGGAAGTTCAGCATTGGGGGCGGTACCGTTTTATGTAAATAGCTGCAGAGGGTTTTATGATGGCACACAAGGGACATGGCATATCACAGATATCTTTGCAAATATTTGCAATGTCGCAATTATCTTCATTAACAAATGTATTTTGCGATGTCATACGCCTTTGCAAACATGTTTGTAAATATATTCGCAAACATTTGCCAAGAAACTTATGCCACCGAAAATATTAGCAACGATAAAACGGTCATGTTCGATGATTCTTGTAAGCCGCCTTATATTTTTCAAACCATTCGAAGCGCGTGCACGCCGTGTATTTGGGTCACGCTCTGCGGTCGACGCGCTGTATTTGGGTCGCTCGCTGCATTCCCACGCTCTGCTGTATTTGGGTCACTCGCTGATTGGTTCCCTAGGAAAGCCTAGGCAAAAACAAAGAAAAAGTTAAACCTTCCGGGAGAAGTTCCCAAGACTACTCTAGTGAGCAAAGACTGGTCCGTTAGTGCTGCAAGAGGGCGCACTATATGGCCAACGCGTACACAAACCAATATCGACTAGAGTAGTCTTGGGCCAAGACTAGCTGCGCTGCAGATATCGATATCGCGGTATCGAACACCGCGACGTGAATGAATATCTATGAGCTCGATTGACCTTTGACCCCAGCGGGGAATTTGAGGTTGAGTTCTGGACTATATTATGCGCTGTCCAAATAATATCGATATTCCGCCCTCTATAGTCGGCCGCGCTACGATCCAATATCGCAATAATATAGTCCAGAATCTGGACTACGGTAGCCTACGTGTGTGTGTGCACTCGGGCTATTTGCCGTGTATAACATGTACTGCGCGGGGCAAATTTCTACACTCCACGGTAGCCTGCCGTAGCACGCGCTCGCTCCCGTTCTCCGGACTCTCGAAACAAACAATTATGTTCGAATTTTCATACTTATGTTTAACTTTGTTTCATACCTGTATAAATAGTCTCTCTTTTGTGAATTACTTATAAATATTGGGGGGAAAACAGAGTTGAATTTGGTGCAGTTCTGCAGTAACAAACTTTTATACGGCTGGAAATACAACTAACTCACAAGACCACTTGACTTTTCGGAACCAGAATTTGGTTCCGAAAAGTCACGTGACCTTGGATTTTTCAAAAGTGCTCGAAAACGGCTAAATTTGACGGCGTCTTTTCAGGATATATCTAATTTACTCTCGAATGCGCTTCAGAATAATGTATGGGTCTATTTCGAGCCCAAAATAGCCCAACAAAGAAGGTGTGTTCCTTTAACCTCCAGTTCCCCGCTGGGGTCAAAGGTCAATCGAGCCTATAAATATTCATTCACGTCGCGGTGTTCGATACCGCGATATCGATATCTGCAGCGCAGCATGCATGTACGTGTGCGCAAACTGCATACGATCGAGCACTGTACTGTACACCTAGCGCGTATTGCATGCAGCGAGAATATAGCTAGCACGAACGTTTTAATGGCTAGGTCACTTTTTGTCGGGTATCTATGGGGGACCCCCCGTGCACCCCCCCCCCCCCCCCCCCCCCCCCCCCCCAGAACTAAACCAAACCAACTTTTTTAGGTGCATTTTATGGTCCTAAAACACATTTTTGATGTTAACAGTGAAAAAAACCGATGCATTCGGGTTATTCAAAATGGCCGCCAAAATGGCCGCCAAAATGGTCCAAAATCATATATTGGCCAAATAATATGATGAAAGCACTTACAAAATGGCTAGTTATATGTTTTTGACCCTCGCAAATTCATTTATGGGGTCCCTTTTTTTGTATCATGCTTCAAATTCAAAATGGCGGCAAATATAGAGGCCAATATGGCTGCCAAACGTGGCCAACTCTGAGCAAAATGATATATAATTGACAAAAATAATGATAAACACATACATAACAAAAGTTATGTTTTTGACCCTCGCAAATTTATTTCTGGAGTCCCATTTTTTCTATCATGCTTCAAATTCAAAGTGTTCCTAAAATTGAGCATGACATGCTTGAGTGTTTTTCTTTTGAACTGCCCAATTTGACCTTTCTGCTGAAAATAATTTTCTTTTGACTTTCAGTATAGTAAGAGGTCCTACTTTGCAGATTTCCTGAAAAAAATTTACCTGAAAAAATGCAGAACAAAGAGTTTAGACCTACAAATGTCCTTGCTATGTTTGTCTGTGGTACTTTGTACCTGTAGTTGTGTAACACTGCATATTTTTGATGGTCTGACTTCTTCAAATGAACTGCTAAGGGTGGGTTCATCACACTGGGCCTTTTCGTGCGTAAATTTGATGTGGGTCCTGTTGACAAAAAGTGGTATGACTATGTAGATAATTTGGAGTGAAATGACAACCGAAAATTTCAGAATCACAAAACACCTTTATCCCGAGTTCATTCTGTCGTTTTTAGTGTGTCGTTTCACTCCATGTTGCTTTTTTTTCCACACCACACACATATCAAATTTATATGCAAAAAGGGGCAGTGTTAATACAGCCCAAAAAACAAACAAAAATTAACCCTGTCAATTAGCTGCTGCTTTGGTATTTAATATCTGGCATCCAAGCACAACACGCCCCCTTTTCCATAAACCCCTCCCCACCCACTCCTGCCACCTCCTTCCTCTTGCTCCGCCCCCACATTATTAAAGAAATATACCCAAGACACAGACATTGTGTACCTTCTTGTTACACAAAAGAAAAGTAAAACAACTCATTGAAAGCGAAAATGAACAAAGAATGGCAATTGCAGTGATGCCTCGTAATGCGAGTGCTGCAATTTTTCCAAAACTGGGTGAAAAAATTCTTTTCGCATACAGTCCAGTTTTCGGACAAAAATGGCGGTGCCCATACTACAAGGCAATGCCATTTGTTCATATCTGCTTTTCATCATTTGATCATTTTATTTTTCTTTGCACAAGAATAATGTATGAGTTGCACTTGTTTAGCACTACAGGCCATGTCTGTTTCTTGAGT
Organism: Henricia sp. BOLD:AAB3569; assembly: GCA_037783545.1. NCBI lineage: Eukaryota > Metazoa > Echinodermata > Asteroidea > Spinulosida > Echinasteridae > Henricia > Henricia sp. BOLD:AAB3569. Next base: position 1,073,936 of record JBBELK010000403.1, on the reverse strand, counting down.
ATATACCTTTTCTTTTAAGGAGCACTAAGCGGGAATAATACTGCGAGCTTAATTATACTGTTAACAATGGCACAGGTCTAGGCAGAACTTTATTCTGTGACACCCGACTCACACGTTTGTCAACCCACAGCAAATGTGTTTTTTTCATTTCATTAATTTCCATTTGCATAATATTAGAACCAGTTAAGTCTGTCTGAGAACCTTTTGTTGTCTCATTCTTCTCAGTTGATGGATGCATCTCTCTTGGCTTTTTTCCTCCTCTTTTTCAAAAGGTGCCGTTTCTTGGTGGAACGGTCCTTGGCTCTGTCATGTCTTGTTTTACATGAAACAAATCACAAATGTTGATTATGAGAAACTAACTATACAGGTACAGGGAATTTAATTTAATTAGTTAAATTTAATGCGATACTCGGTTTTTAGAAGCACTGAAAACTGTAGCAACAAGTGAAAATAAAGTCCAAATAAAACATAGAACCTACCCAAAGCCCTTTTTTATGTTGAGAGAAGTCAAGAAAATAGGTGTACCTGTATGCAAGGTAAATTGACAAAATGGGGATTTCAACATTCCAGTTTTACATCTTAAAATTTCTGTGATTTTTAGCGACAAGTCACCATTAAAGTGTTTACAAAGGAGCTAAAACACCAAACACCGTTAATACTGGGTCTAAGTGGCATGTTGAATGAACTAAACTGGAAAAATACCTTGGCCATGATGCGGAATGGATGTTGGTGGAGGACAGGGTATGCAGTCAGTTGGTACTTCAGTGTCATTGCTTGGAGGCACTTCAATCATCACCTCAACAGCAGCCTGCTAAACATGAGTAGATGTGGTCTACTTCATCTGGTCTTAACATCAGTAGTTTTATTGACACTTGATGTACATCTGTCAGCAGAACTTGGTCGCTGCAAATATGAAATAAATATTTATTTCAACACAAAAAACAGTAACAGAAACAGCATTTTCAACAGTTGCTTGTTTTTTCCTAGTTTGTTTTTCCCCATGATAGTAGAAAACTTCCCCTGAAATGGTTTGGTCTGAAGTGCTATAGTCTTTGAGTGAAACAATAGACCTTTTGGGGTTTCCGCAAACAATGGAATTAGCATAAATTGGTACAGCGGGCCTTTGACATGTAGACCTAGGTAGATGGCATTCCGCAATTAGTGATAGGATCGGGAACCGGTCTATACATGGTCAAAGGTCCACTGTACCAATCATGCTATTTCCGTTCTTAGCAGAAAATCCCGAAAAAGGTCTATTATTTCAAATCAAATCAAAGTTGATCATATTTTTTTTAACGACACATCTAGCATAGGTAAGTGCAGATTTGATAGAAAAATCTAAACTTTTTAGTGAGAAATATGTTTTGCACATATTTCTAAATTTTTTTTCTGGACAGATACGTATAATTAGTTTGATCCTATATGCTCTCATTAAAAAATATATGCCCGAAAATTTGTTACAAATATCGTACACGTTCCCCACTAATTCGTCCTAATAAAAATATGACATATAATGCCCCAAAACGTGCAAATTTTGTTAGAGGTATGAATTCCGTTTACGGAACAGGGCAGAACAAATTTAAGTATTTTCAAGGAAAATGGTCAATGTTTTTCACTCATTAAAATATTAACACGTTTTTGTGGTTATTAAGTCAATAAGGAGAATAAGTGGCGACCATGCAGTAAACGGAATTATTTCCTAGTTAGGAAAGATGATTTTAGCAATGAGAAAATATCAAGTTGTTTCATTTAAAACACGTCATGGTATGCGAACAAACGTGTCGGCCTAGTTTTTTCACCTAAAAAAATCCCCTTCCCCTCCCCCCGGCCCTAAGCAACTTCGGCTTGCATGGCCTCCCCCTCGGCAAATTTCTCAGTACATGTAGGCCTATATCCCTAGCTGCATATGCAATGCCTACCTAGCATGCCAGGTGCATGCTGGCTGATGGCAGTTGGCCCCGATAACAATTTTTTGGGAATCACCAAAAGACATGAAAGATGCAGAGCCGGCCGCGCAGTTATAGCTGAGCCTAGGTTGAAAACCCACACATTTTTGTCCCTCCGGGCCTCCACCGCCGGTTGTGGCAGCTCGAAACGGCACAATCTTGAGGCATCGCCGGTACAGCAGCTAGCACCAACACAAGAAAACCTTCTCAAAACTAGGCCTTGTTGCCTGGGACTGAGATTTATGCGAATCGACGACAACGTCCGATTTTCCGTCTCGCAGTACACTTCGTCACGTTTGTTTACGCGTTGCTGTGCATACACAACTGTCATATGTCATGGCCGCCACCAAAATGCGCAACTACACTATTGCGTGGCACACATTTGGCGGGCGCGCATTGCTGACGAGCCTGTGCCTTTAAGTTCTGGACTATATTATGCGCTGTCCAAATGATATCGATATTCCGCCCTCTATAGTCGGCCGCGCTACGATCCAATATCGCTATAATAGGCTGCGTTCGGGCGTGCAGTTCTCGTTACTCGGGAGTAATGCGTGCGCATTGCACTCGGGTCACATCACGCGAACGGCAAGTCCGCAGTCCGCGTGCGCGAATGGCAATCAGTGAAGATGGTTGTCTCTTGCCATCACTGCACACAAAATGCCGTTTCACTGCTCACAAGAAACAGGAAATACAGGCCGTAAGTCGTGAGAACCTTTGATGCCGTCTAAAACAAACCTTAGTGAGTTATTGTTTCAGTTATTGAGTTGACACGTTGAGCAAATTCACCAAAAATCCCACCCATATTCCACCATCTTGGTACAAATCACATGGCACTTGACAGGAGTACGAGCACACTCCCCATTTGTTGGGGAGTAGTGAGAGCATACTCTCACTGACCCGAGTGTCGTTATTCTTGCCGTTCACGCGCGCAGGAGTATAACTCGTGTTAACACGAGTACACGCCCGAACGCAGCCATATAGTCCAGAATATGGACTAGTAAAATGCCTGTGGGATGTCTGTTGGGTTGATCGAGTCAACAGCCCCAATTGTTATTTTTGACGTGTAGGGAAAACTCGGCATCGGGAAAATTTGCGGACAAGCGAGCGCTGCGCCCGGGCCAGGCAACACCGCACTGCCTGCAGGCGCAGGCAGCTATTGGTACGGTCGGCCTTCCGGCTAACGGCCGCCGGGATTTCACCTGGGGATTTCAGTACCCTGCTTGTTACTCGTCTTGAATTAAATTCTATAGATAATCGATCTCTAAACCAAATAAAAAGGTTATAAAAACAGACAACTAAAAGGGGAAATGTTAAGAGGTTACCCCGATGTTTAAAAAAAGGGTAATTTTGGAAGGGAAAACCATATTAATAATTTTCTTATACAGGTCTATCAATTGTCCAACCCCCTCCCCCACCCCGGGCTACCCTAGCCAAGGTTAACTCGGCTCGAATTTTATCATGTGGTAATCTGTGGTAACAGATTACCACATCGGATACAATTCGAGCTGAGCTAGGTAACCTTGGCTAGGTCTACCCCACAAACGAGGTGGAGATTGTCAATTTCCGAGTGACAAATTTCCCACCCCTGGAAAAAATTTAGGTGACAAAATCCCCACTCTGGGGCATAAAAACCAAATCCCCATCCCCTAAGTGGGGACAACAATTGATAGGTGCATTAGATGAAATCAAGCCCCCTGTATTTTTCCACAGGGTCTCAAGCTATGCCCAGCCTATACTCCTTTTCCTCTCGGCCTGCTCGACTGTTTTCGGTCGAAAATAAAGTACATCATCACAAACTGTACTATGTTCAAGTTTGACAGTAAAGTGTTCGAGTTATAGTCTCAACAACAAACTAATTTGAAATGCTGTTCAACAAAATTCACAAATACCAGGGCAAAACAAAATCTCAACACATGTCCTATAATGTTTGTTTTACATACCCATTTTTAATACATGTACCTGGTCAGTAAACACATTGTATATAGTACCACTTGACCAATAAAGGAAAGAACGTGTCATCCAGGGTATAAACAGAAATTCACAGAATGGAATTTTAATATGATATGTTTATGTCCTTGACTGGACATCTCTTAAATTGAGAACTGTTTGCATCACAAAACAGTCTGAAATGACCTAAGAGATTCTTTGCCTATTCTTGTTTGCAGTTCATCTTTCTGAAATAATGCAATCATGTAGTCTAAAAAAGCACATCAGTACTAGACGATTAAATAAAAAAGAGATGCCCACATGTAGAGCCAAGAAAGGAAATAACAGACGTTTTGCTGTACAAATTTCCTATATGACACAATGTTACATTTTTATCAATCCTGTTAATAGCATAGGTCTTGTTTGAGATTTACATTACTGTTTTTTTTATTGGACAACATCATCATATTAAAAAAAGAACTATACATGTACAAGTATATGCAACAGAATGACCCCATTACCATCATGGAGAATTATAGGCCTACACATGCTGTTTCTTCTACAAATGTGGATTGTTTACATCTAACCTGCAACATACATGTACTAAAGTGATGTTGATATGTCTGATATGGAGAAATTAATGACATCCAATATTCACGTTGTTTGGTTTGTTTGATTTTGTGCACATTCACTGCACTAAATTCCCTCACATTGCCCTGGTAGTTTGACTATAATAATCACAACTCAGTCCTTGAATCTATGCATGACCACTGGGATTTACTAAATCATTTTTCGCTTTAATTAGCATTGTACATTTTCGTGCCATTTCATTACAAAAATGATTATCCAAAAATCACAGCCTTGAACACGCGTAGTTAAAAGAGCAGACGTGATATTTTCAGAGATTAATTACTGCATTCCAATGCACATCAGCGATCTGAAGTCTGTTTACAGAGAATAAGCAGTCGCACTTTGCTGCAGCACTTGGTGCAGGCAGGATATTTGCATCCAAGTAAAAAAAAACAACATTAAATCAGTATTTAAAATTGTCTTGAAACAAAAGGTTTTAATCTTGGTTGTACTGGTTTGGTTTACATTATTTTGCTTATTTCAGCAATTATGGATTGCCGACTTGTAGGCCTAGTTATACAAACAGTATATAAACACATACAAGTACTGAAACAAATCCCAAACTCATGAAAAAAGACATGTAAATGTAGTAATAATACGGTTGATGAAAATCACAATCACTGTGTCATTGTTTTACTGCACATGGCATTTTGTAGGCCTACATGTATGATGCATGCAGTTATTTAAAAACTGGGCAGAGGGCACTTAACTTGTTCATAACATGAAAACAAATATCGAAATACAGCTATTTAAAAAAGAAACGTACTCGAAGATTGCTGAAAAGTATCTTACACCAGCTAACGCGGTAGCCGTGACGGCACCGAGAGTTGACAATGAATTATGGAGCACGATCCCGGCTTCAGCCCGGTCTATAGGGACATTATCCTGCAACAGATTCAAAAGCAGGTCGTAAAAGGAATGCTTCCATTCCTTCAAATTCTCGTAGAATTGAGAAAGTTTGCTAAATCCGATCAAGCAGTAAATATTAATAAGCTGAAAGAAACAGCTTTGGATGGCATTGTCCTTGCAGGGAATGCCTCTTACGAGCTCAGTATGAGACGCCGTGAAGAACTAAAACAAGTTCTCAATCCGGTGTATCGCGGCATATGCTCGCGATCAACGTCTCTCTCGGAAAAATTGTTTGGCAGTGACTTGAATAATACCATGAAACAAGTATCTGAGGCATACAAAGCCGGCAAAAAATTTGCCTCAAATGAAGCCAAAAGCCATTTTCCCCGGCGTTATACGCCGTACACCACCCACAAACAGGGTAGAGGTTATAGCCACGGTCAGAGAGGCGGCAGACGCCAGTGGCGATCATCTACGAAAACGGGCAACCCTTCACAGTACCACCGTGGGCAACCGATGTGGTCACACGGCAATTCGGCACAAACATTCAGTGCTAACAAGCCCTCGACATCTTCGGCAAGACCGGACACAAAAAATGGGTATGTTTCTTTATCAGAATCCCCCAATGTCTCCCCAAGAGTTGGGAGACTTGCATTATATCGGGAAAACTGGTGTTTTATCACCTCCGATACCTGGATCTTGAATACAATATCGGGCTGTAAAATTGATTTTCTGTGTTGCCCAACCCAAACTGTACCACCTAAATCAATTCGATTTTCAGATCATGAGGTTGACATAATTAATGCCGAAATTCTTGATCTATTATCCAAAGGCGCTATATTCGCCTGTTGCCAACGGCTGAATGTCGTTTTCGGTCTAACATCTTTGTGATACCGAAAAAATCTGGTGGGTTTAGACCAGTAATCAATTTGAAAGATCTCAACAAATTTGTTGTATACGAGCATTTCAAAATGGAAAATGTCAGGCTTGTAAAAAGCCTAATTCAGGAGAATGACTTCCTTTCAACCATTGACCTAAAGGACGCATATTTTTTTCCATTCCTATGCGTCAGGAAGATCAACCTTATCTCTGTTTTGCTTGGGCAGATACAAGTTATTGCTTTACTTGCTTGCCATTTGGCTTATCCTCGGCCCCAAGAATTTTTACTAAAGTGTTGAAACCTGTCATTGCTTCAGCACGAAGTAAAGGCATACGCCTTGTAATTTATCTGGACGATATATTGATCATGTCCGTCTCTGAAAAAGAGTGCACTCGCAACACTCGGTTCATGGTCGAACTTCTCCAAAACTTGGGTTTTGTGATTAATACAAAGACATTTTGCATGATTCCGAAAAATGTAGTAAAGTACTTGGGCTTTGTTTTCAATACAGAAACTGCGACAATTCAAGTACCAGCCGACAAGGTTGACCATATAAAGTCTGAATGCCAGCAACTTGTGACAAAAAAGATAGTCACTATTCGACAACTTGCCAAATGTATCGGCTTTATTGTTTCAATATTTGAAGCATTTCCTCAGGGAAAACTTCATTACCGACAAATGGAAAAGACTAAAATAAGAGCCCTTACAAACACAGACAATTTTGATGCAATGGTTGACGTCAGGCCTTGTATAGGTGAACTTAACTGGTGGATTTATTATCCCAGGAACGAGGTTAAAACAAATCTAAAAATACCTCCTATTGATTTGATCATTTCAACAGATGCCAGTAAGTCTGGATGGGGAGCAGTCTGTGAAACGGACGACTCTTACGCTCAGGGTAAGTGGTCGGACACCCAAAGAGAACTACATATAAATCAACTGGAGTTAATGGCTGTACAAAAAGCACTAATTAATATATGTGCAAATATCGTACATAAACATAATATATAATAATAAGATACTTATAAAGCGCACAATTGCCAATAAGGCCTCAAAGCGCTATATATACAAATTTAGATTAAAAGTGGAATAAAAACACTAAGATTTACCCAAATGTTTATATATAAAAATTAAGACAGATACAATAAATAAAATTAATATTCGAAATTTATCCAAAACACTGTTTAAAAAGGTAAGTCTTAAGATTAGCCCTAAAAAGATCAATGGAATGAATTTCTCTGAGGGGTGCTGGCAGATTGTTCCACAGCTATGCTAAAGGCCCTAGCCCCATATGAACTAGTCCTTGGGCGTTGTGTTGGTGGGCAGAGAAGAGTCTGTGTGGAAGACCTTAATGTACGGATTGGGCGGTAGCGCTGCACCAAGTCCTGAAGATAAGTTGGAGCCTGATGATGAATCACTTTGAAAGTCAATATAAGGGTTTTGTAGATAACACGGTGTGATACAGGAAGCCAATGCAATGACTGCAAAATGGGAGTTATGTGTTCATGACGTTTACTGCGGCTAACCAGTCTAGCTGCAGCGTTCTGCAATCGCTGAAGTTTTTGAATGTCAGCATTAGGCAAGCCAAACAGAAGACATGTACTTATAAAGTCGGACAATTCTGTAACAGTGTCCTACTTATTGAAAATGGGAGGGAACGTGAAATCCCTACACGACATTTCAATGTCTATATACTCGTGGTGCTCGCAGAAAAACATATTTCTATCTGCATCACACATTGCAGGCAAATATAATGTTTCTGCCGATTATCTTTCAAGGAAAGACAGCAACAAAGAGTTGATATTTTCGACAGAATTATACAGCAAACCTTTATACCCGACGTTGATTTGTTTGCTTCCTATGGCAACCAGAAAATACAATGCTATGTTTCGTGGAAAAAAGACCCATGTGCTTGGGCCATTGACGCATTTACAGTTTCATGGTCTCAATTATCGCCTTACATTTTCCCGCCATTCTGTCTTCTTCCCAGAATAGTGGACAAGATTACCAGAGACAAGACCGATATGTGTCTTCTAATCGCCCCATTGTGGGCAGCCCAAGCCTGGTACCCACAACTGCTACATATGTCAGTGGCTCAGCCAATACGGCTTCCGGAGACGGCACTAAGCCATCAACCTCGAGCTCAAATACCGAATCCAAAGCTAGCCGCTTGGACCATCTCAAGCAACAGTGGCAGACAAAGGGACTTTCTATTGAAGCTTCCCAACTCATCTCCAGCTCATGGAGACATGGAACTGAAAAACAATATGAATCAGTCTGGAAATTATGGTGTAGCTGGTGTGATAGAAGGAAAATTAATCCTTTTACGCCCTCTGTGGTAGACGTAGCTAATTTCCTAGCATATGAGTATTCCATTGGGAAGTCTTACTCTACCCTCAATGTTTATAGATCAGCGTTATCTATGACTTTGCCATCAATAGAAAGGCAACCAATAGGGCAACACCCTATTATAATTCGGTTACTGAAAGGCATTTTTAACTCGTCGCCACCGAAACCAAAATATGACACAACATAGAAAGTATCTTCTCTTTTAGATTATATTTTAAAATTACCAGAAAATGGTGATATTACATTACTTCGCCTTAGCGAAAAGCTCCTGGCGCTGATAGCCCTTGTTTCGGCCCAAAGAACACAAACGTTGGCCGCATTAGATATACGTTATTTTAATTTCACAGAAAAAGTCTGTACTGTACAAATAATGAAATTGCTCAAAACCAATTATGTTACATGCTTTTGAGGGAGACCAAAAGTTATGCGTTCTCTCCACTCTCAGAGAATATATTAACCGAACAGAACAACTTAGAGGTTCTTACACTGAACTTTTTATTTCCACAAGGAAACCTCACAAACCAGTGTCTACTGGGACACTGGCAAGGTGGATGAAAAATATTTTGAGTGCAGCCGGAATTAATACAAATATCTATACAGCTCATAGCTTTAGAAGTGCTGCAACTTCAAGTCCCTACAGGATATTTTGAACACCGCTGACTGGTCAAGTGGATCCACCTTTGAGAAGTATTACAGAAAGCCGATAGAAAAATCGGCCTTTGCTGACTCGGTTCTGAAGTTACAGGACGAAAGACATAGCTAATAAAATAACTAATAAAATCAAGAACTGAAATCACAAAATTAGTGATTCGATATTTATGTGGAATGTTCCATTTACCATTGTGACAGTGACTTTAACATTTCCTTTATTTTTTTTTCAGATGGGAAGAACCCATTATAACAAAAAGGAAGGTGAAACCAAGCATTACTTGTCATGTCAATTTACTTATCTCAAGATGACTCTTGGTAATCCCAAGGAGGATTACGCACCTTTACAGTTTCCATTAATATAAATATAACATACTTAATATACACAACAAGAGTTTGCTGTCTATGTTTTTTAGATATAGCAACAACCAAATGACATTTGTCCTCTACTGTTCCTAACTTTGACCTCACCTTTTTTGTCGTGAGCTTTGAACAATGCAATCCTCTGAAGACTTGTACGAAGTGTTATGTAATAGAATTCAAAAATTATGCGAATTAAAATGAAGTATAATTTGAATTCTATGAATAATAATGAAGTACAAGTCGAAGAGGATTCCCACCCCGTATACGGCTTGATTTGTACTTTTCCCTCCCAATGCAGAGATAACCGACAAAAGGCTCGGTCCTACTTGGCTTCGAAAAGATGACGATCCCATGCCAGAGCTCGGCTTATATGCCCGCTCTCCTACTGCATCTCATTTACATTACAATGGTTTCTTTGAACCTATTGTGTGATCCGCATACCTGGCACGTAGAAAGGAATGCAATCCTCTTCGACTTGTACTTCATTATTATTCATAGAATTCAAATTATACTTCATTTTAATTCGCATAATTTTTGAATTATCTGCTGCATTATAGTACCCGCGAGACGCCAAAGAAAATAAATGTAATTTACGTGCAAAAAAAAGAAAGATATGCAACGGCCGCATGTCGGAAACGCGCTCATTTGTTTTGAACAGCTAGCGCTTTGAGCAGACGGCTGTTTTGTGTTTTATCCGTCGTAAATGACGGACAGAAAGACAAAATGGCGGTAGAACAATAATTTACACGTAGTGAACAGTAGTTTAATTTTCGATGAACAGGTAAATACAGCTTCAAATTTATGAAGCTGCTCAAGCACACACAAAAATGTTAAAACTAAATACAAAAATATATGACCAGTAAAACCTTCTATAAACTGCATGTGTGACTGCCTATTGCAATAGACCGTATCGAATATCCGCCATTTCATGGGGCAGTTTCTTAGTTCCTTTAGGACATACATGGTTGCGCATATTGTGCTTCTATTGTTGAACGGTTTAAGTAACAAAGTGTGCCCCATGAAATGGCGGATATTCGATACGGTCTATAGCCGAAGTGAATACGTCATATTTTGTTAGTTGCCTAGGCAATGGTTCTAAACTAAAGACCCCTGTGCTTTTGCAATGATACTTTCTTCAACGGCCATGATGTTTATAGGCGATTACCATGGTAACGCACGTCACACTTTGGCTGCCTATGGTTCCGAGATTGCCCAATTAACCCCGCCCCCTTAGATACTGTTGCTATATGCTCTCAAGCACGCGTCGCTAAAAAAATGCGACACATAATGCATAAAGCAATCAAACTCTTACTCAGCATGGAAATCACATATTCATTGGAGAAAACTCAAAGGTATTTATTTTTTAGGGTCGACAGCTGTCGTAGCACACACTGAGTAAAGAACTAGTAATACAGGAAAGCCATATAGTCATGAAAGACGCGCTCTGTCTTTGAACAGCTAATCGCCCGACATTGAAACCAAAATTCACTCGGATCACCGCCTACAAACAAAAGTTGTTTTTATTTGTGAGAAAATGCACTCTGACCTATGTGTGCGCTGTCTACGTACTCTGTTGTGATTGGTCGGTGGGTTCGGCTTGATTGACAGGTCGATTTGGACCGTTAACAGAAATTATAGAAATACCTTTGAATAACAATTATATACTATAGAATAACTCCGAAAATTTTCCCTTTGCATAAGTGCCATTATGCGCCCCCTGTCACCGTTCATAGAGCTGCTTAAAAAGCGTTTCTGCTGTGAGCACCGGTTAAATGGTGTTTGCCGATGTGTTGGACGCTTTTATCCGGTATAGTGGCCTTATACTGTTGACAAAATGCTGGTTTTGATTTGCCGTTGTGTTTATAAGGTTGTTTTCACTGAAAGGATAACAGTACTGAAGCGTTTCAAAAACGATTATTGCGCTCAGTAGAAACACTATCAGGCTGGATTTACACCCGGAGGCTTTTCGCGCGTAAATTTAACGCGCGTATTTAGAAAATGGATGGACATGGATGGAATGCTTCATGCTTACTATATATAACGATTTGTTTGTGTTTCAATAGTTCTATGATATTGGCCCTTTGTGGTGGCATCATAAAAGTTATGACAAGAATTAAACTGTTGTACATAAATGTTGAAAGTACCACAAGAAACCAATTGTGCATATAGTTCCTGGAAGCTCAGATCTCTTTTTCACTCTCCGAATCATCATCACTCCAGGGCAGTTCTGAACCTGAATCACCAGTGTCGCCAAATTCTGTGGCAACATATGGCTGGGACCTCTCATCATCCTCTTGACTGCAGTCCATTTGTTCCCCATCCTGGAAAAGATAATCAGGCACGGCAGGTCCCTGGAACCAGTCAGGGATATAGTAGCCATTCTTGTTCGTCCATCCGTAGTTAAGAGGATCCAAATCATGCCCTGGATATGCGGAATCAGCATTTCCCCACACGATGCTAATGCTACGTTTACACCATGTCCCCGGCAGTCCCGGCGCCCCGGTTTGGCCAAAACGTGGCGTGCCGTGGAACTTTTATTGTCTTTTTATTACTTTGGCTCGACTCGGCCCTAGTTGAGCCGGTGTGTTACGTTCTACCACGGTGCGTTACGTCCCGGTACGGAAAGCGTGGCGCGCCGTGCCGGTTCCGGGACGCGAGGCGGAGGGCGCGCCCCGGAACTGGGACGGCGCGCTACGTTTCAAGCGCCGTTCCACTACGGATGGGTCCACGTCCCAGGCCGGCCTGCTAAGTTCTGATGCGGTGCCTCACGTCCGTCCCGTTCGTGTCACGTTTGTTGTCCCGGCCCAATACGTTCCCAACGGTGTGCGAGGGTCTGCTGCGGCGCCCTGCGACTGAACGTGGCAGCTGTCACGTTCCACGCCCCGGTGGTCACCCGGTGGTCTCCCGGTGAGCCCCGGTGGGTATAAATAGTGCGCTCCACACCTTCATTTTCACTTCGTCCTGGAGCGCGACGCAGTGAGGCGTAACTGGCCCTGAGCAACAACCGTCACACACCTTGGCGCACCCAGCTCATCGGGCCGCATTCACACCATGCTGTGGCCACTACCGAGACGGGCCCTGGCAGACCGTGGGGTGCCGGGCTTCCAAACGTGGTGGAGCGTGAGGCGATCAGAGGTCCCCGGCACCCCACGGTGCCACACCCCGGTGAGTCAAGGCACACTGCGGTCCGTCACGCCCTGTGACGGAAGCCCCGTCCCACTGCGGCCCAGGACGATTCTCATTTGTGCCGGGACTGCCGGGGCAAAATTTTTGACAGAGCTGCTCACTGGCCGGTGGCAAGGGTGAGCTGCGGTCATTCACGTTTTGCCACCCCGGTCCCCTACGCTCCCCGACGTCCATCCCGGTGCCTCCACGGTGATCCTCTACCGGGGCGCCGGGACTGCCGGGGACATGGTGTAAACGTAGCATAACGAAGTGTGCCCGTCGCAATTTGTTGTGTAGAGTCTTGGCGCATAGTGGTAGAAGTGCGGAGTCGACCTTTTTTACACTGTCCATAGGGTTTTCCTAAGTGTGAGATGCACATTGAAAAATGAAATGAGTTATTTCAAATTGTAACGATTCTGAACCCTTTTTTATTCTCTTAGTCCATACTCCAGTTGTCATTAAAAAGCTCTTTTTAAAATATGCATTGTTTCATGGGCGAGGCAGGGGAACATCCCTCTATTTATTTTATTCCAGGTGTGGAATGGATAAAAATTGCACCATACCCGGAGTTCCATTATACCTGATTCAATTTTCCAGTCATCTGACGCAGTTTCACGAATCTTGCTTCATTGACATCCTTGACATCCTTCATGCCATACAAGGAACAGACAAAATCTTCTGCTTTATTCTGGCCCACAGCATCCTTACAAGCCATTCTGCTGAAGAACTGGATAAGAGTTCCTCCAGTGTCCCTCTCGAGAATCTCCAGTGGCTTCAATTTCCCCTTCTTGTAGAATGCCGTGGTGATGTCACACCCGGTAAATGCATGGAGACCTGGCATGGCTGCTGCGAGACCCTTCTGCTTTGACTCCAAGGATGTGGCAATGCTGCTGATATCATTATGTCGTCGCGTATTCTCCGATCCACAATCCATAATGATGCGACTGTATGGTGTAGGCCTGGGGCTTGCCAAGTGCCTTCCTATCATTCCCAAGATAATCACCATAACATCGGTATCAGATGCTGTGATCTGAACATTTCCAGTAGCACTGGATGCATGGAATGCAAGGAGAGTGTCAGCCACCTCATGGCTACCCTGTAGATGGGCTGGATGTTCGACATTCATCTTGAAATCCAGCTCACTGTATGTTAGACGGACACAGTTGCCACCACGGGACACAATCAGCGTCTTCTTGGCAAGGATTGGCCCATAATGGTTTTTCTGCCATTCCTTGAGAAGAAACCCTGCTAACTGGTCCTTGAAGATCCCATTTTGTAATAACTTCTGACAGCTCTGTCGGGGTGCTTGTTCTGGTCCAGAAATGACGAATGGGCGATCATCAGCTCCACGTAGTTTTCTCTCACTTTCCTTCAGAGACATGGCGAGATAAGTATCAAACAGTACATGAATCTCGTTCCCTTGGCTGGCACAGACATTTGCCAGAAGCGACCTAGCCAGGTTTCCGTACGATGTGATGTTCCCAATAGCAGAAAGAAAGGAATGTATCAATAGTCCACCATCGATCAGGGTCACATTGATGGACTATAGTGATGTATCGGTGAACCCATCCTGTAGTTCCTCTAACTTCCTCAGCAGCTTGCTCTTGTCCGTCTTGAGCCGTGATCAGTCCGAGTGTGCGATAGACAGCGGGTAATCTGTAATTGGAAAGGTCATGACATGTCTAAGGCTAAAGCTCGTTCTCTCCGAAACGATGACTAATATTCGGATGAAAATGTCTCTAAGACTCTCAGCAGCAGCAGCTTTACTCTTGGCGATAGGACGCTTCTTCTTTGAGTTTTCTTGTGCGAAATTGCGCACATTTCGTCTGCGGATAGGCTTCATGAATCTGTCCTTATCTGCTGCACATTCCTCTTGAAACTTCACGCAAAGTTTGTGTCCTGCATCAAGGCTCCCTGTCAAATACTCTTGAGTTTCCCGAGATGCTGCTTTTCCTGTTGCGATGTTTAAGAGGCAGGTGGATGCTGATGCTGGCGATGAGAAGGGATCGCACGATTCCGTGACTGCGTTGGATAGAGCATCCCTTTGGCGACTGTCTTTCTCAATTCTGCTGGTCCGCAACTGCATTGCAGGCTCTTCTTCCGTTTTCAACCCTGTCATGTTCCGCAGCTCTGTCACAGACATAGCCCGCTGGGTTGATGTGATGCACCATCTCCTGATTGCATTTTGTGAGTTGTGAAACCCCACGATGCCTCTCATCGCTGATGCCGCATCTCTGTTGACTGTTTGTTCCAGTGTTAAGTCTATTGCTGATCTGGAATAATGCCTCTCCGTGCGCCTTATGGAAAAGGCGCCCTTCTGAAATACCACCCGGCTCTGTGGTGCTGCATTTTGCAGTTGGTTCACAAATAGCACACCCCAACGTGCATAGTTCGGACAATTGAGACCAAATAAGATGTCAGATATGGCTGGGAGTATGGTGATGTAGCCCGCAACGTCGTTTGTTCGAACTGCACGCATTAGCTCCCTGTGGACTCTGTTGATCATGTAGACATACATGGTCCAGTACTGGGCAGTCGGTCCAAGTCCTCCATCCATCGCCTTCTTGAAAAACAACTCATACTGGTCCATGTGTTCTAGGAAAGCCGGATGTGTCTCAAGGAACTGTTTCTGGGCATTGTAATCCTTGGGAATCTTAGTAAGAAGATGCTTAAATGCATCTTGCATTTCCTGCGTGAGAGATGACTGGAAGGCGTTGTAGAGTTTTCTCTCCATGACTAAAGCGAGGATGTCGTGAATTCTGACACACCGATTGTAGTACTTGCCACGGATGAAACCCATGAGTGAACCTTCAGCCAGTATTCCAGATTCTGTCAACAGGTATTCGGCACCACTTTCATTTATAAATGTCCCGATAGCACCATAGAAGGCCAACTCCAAGTGAAAGTTTCCAAGCAATATGAGGAGTTTATCAAACTGAGGTGCATCCAGGGTCTGAATCGAGTATGCCTTGAGAGCCACAGCCAGGTCATACGTAACAACACCGTATTCTTGACGAGTTTCGATGGCCACGCTCATACTCCTTCTCATTGTTTCAAGGACAACATCGTTTCTGGTTGGCGGAGCAGATATCGGATCCATATACCAATTTTTTTGTTTCGGTAGATCATCGTGGACAAACTGTGAGAAGAATTTAGGAAAAAGTGGAAATGGCTTGTCAACTTCCGACTGCAGAAACCAGTAGAAATCAGTTACACACTGGGTTACACGTTTCTCCGTTTCTTGGTGTTCACTTGGTGCTGACAGGTAGAACTGGGCCTTTTTGAGCTGTTTATAGTATGGAACAATTTCACGCTCTTTCCCATCAAACTGTCGTCTGTTTCTCCCACTGTGGGCTCCAAAAGCAGTAGATCTGTTACGATCTTGTTCGTTGTTGCCGATGGCATCTTGCATGTTCTGATAACAGATCCCAACCGTAGCATGCAGTGTGTTCTTTCCGTCAATGGTATCCATGTTAACATCGTAGTTATCCCATGCCAGCCCTGTGCCTCGATCAGGATTCAGCTCCATGCCATCAGGAGCATCTCGGTCATTAGCTTTAGTCGAAAAATCAAACTCGGTCTCCACTGCCTTGACCTCATCGTAGCTCAGGGAGTATCCCAGGCGATTCAAGATGCGTAGGATCAATATAGAACTAGTTAAAGTCCCCAGTCCCAGTCCAAGTATGGTGTGTTTCCAAGGCCGCACAGCACCCCTCGATGTGTTGTACACTGCATCTGATGACATGGCGATCACCTTTCTATTCACAGCGTCTCTGTTATCATTGCCAGTAGGTTCACGAAGCCCACAGAGAAGTGTTTTGTAGAACAGTAACAACTCCTTAGGTAGTTCCGATGAAGATTCCTTCAGTGTCTCTACAGATGTTGGAGTCGGTGTTTTCCATTTGGGCATCGCCTGTATCACAGCTCGAAGATGGAGTGCTGCATTGCGGATCAAATATAGATTCTTCTCATCGTCATTATGAAGGCTTGCTCTTGCATCAGCGTAAGTCATAGCGGAACTGTACACAACATTTCCCTTTCGGTTGTCGTAAATAGATACGCAGATTTTCGTTTCGAATTTGTCTTGTATCTTCTTCATCAAAGCCTGTACCGTGTAGCTGCCAATACCGTCTAATGTTCCTCCTGTGCCAAGGTATTCTGTTTTATAAAGTTCGTAAATTGAAGTTGAAAGCATCGCACGGCAATTCCCAATCACCTCCATCTCAATTAGTTCCGATATTGCGCTGAACGTCTTGGTGTGTAGTTGCCTATTTGAAATATCTGTAATCTCCGATACATCCCCCTGAACTTCCTTGAAGTATTCACGACGGCACGACTTATGGTATTGTGCTTATTTTGTTATCAGGTCAATTCCACCGCTGACCAAAGCTTTGATCCGCTCGTTGCTACTTCTTGAAGCTGCTGCAAGTATGGCATCACACCCGACTTTCGTGAGACATTCTGACAATGGCTCTATCTTCCTGTTGACGGTCTTCCGCAGTACAGGACAGAAGATGCATGACCCTTTCAGTAATCCCTTCGCATCTGATGGCGGCATCGAGCTTCTGTGCCGAGTCTCTGGTTTTTTTTAGGGAGGGTCGCCTTTGGAATCTGTTGATGGCCTTTTCACAGCAGTGTACTTTCTGTAGCAACTAGAATGATACCTCGCAGTGCCAGCTTCTTCCTGCAAATTGACTTCGATAGTTGTTTCATTGTAGCAGTCCGACCTAAGTGATGACAGTCTTAGTTCTGCTGCCCTTTTAAGTGTGCCCCATGTACTCTTTACAAACAATTTCAGTGGGTCACCTTGGCTTGTCTTGCAAATGATGCAAACACGTTCAGTTGCTTCAAAATCATCAGAGTCACAAGGGATTTCAGCATCCACTCTCCCTATATCTGTTGCCTGAAATAGAAAAAAGGGATAATCAGTTTAGCCAAGTTATACATGTTACCGCAATTTGTGGGTTAGTTTCAAACGGAGTGAATTTATAATTAGTTAGTGCAAGGAAATACAAATTAACATATCATATATACCATTTCATGAATAACGTCCACTCAAACAACCATTATACCTGATTAGATACTTTAGCATTTTCGAGGTTAGGTGGCCTGTCAGAATCCAATGTCCCTTTATCTGTAATTTGAATCTGTTTTAAGGATATGAATGGGTAGAAAAATAAAATAACGAAATAAAAGACTTATGTAACCTGTAGGACTACATAGGCCTACACTGCAAAATTTGTGGTGTTAAATTAACACCCGTGGTGTAATGTTATATAAATATCAAGCCTGGTGTTAAAATGTAACACCATAGGGGTTAGTTTTAATTCCATACTAGGAATAAATGCATTATTTTTTAACACCCTGAGTGTTAAAACTAATACTTAGTGTTAAAATTTAACACCAAGCTTGGTATCTATACAGGACAACACCACTAGTGTGAAGTTAACACTTGTTCGAGCTTGTTAGAGGAAACGGGCCAAAAACAGAGAAGAACGCCTGTCACCGGAGTTAACTTTTCTATTGTGGAAAGATCGGCGATTGGGACCACATGCAATGCAGTAAGTGCAGCGCGGCGTGTTATTTTTCCGCGGTAGTGTGAACTCCACTTTAAGCGGGCCGTACACCTTGCGTTTCGGCTCCGTTGCGATTGCACAGATACGCCAAATTTCGAGCATGCTCGAAATTCTGAGATTGCATTGCGACGGACACGTACACAAAATCGTAAACACATCGCCATCGGAACGCATCGCAAAACCCGTACACCTTGTGATGCGACTGCACAACATGCGATATCGTCATCGGATAACGGACGAAACGCAAGGTGTATACGACCGGCTTAAAGGCACAGGCTCGTCAGCAATGCGCGCGCGCCAAATTCGTGCCACGAATTACGCAGCTTCATGCCTTTGCCATGGAGCTGCGTATTTCGTGGCACGAACTTGCTGAGCGCGCATTGCTGACGAGCCTGTGCCTTTATGGCGCCTTTTCATAGGTACGTTTTTCACCCGTCTCGTGTGCGTTGCGTTTGCGCTCGTCCGTCTGTATTGGTCCATAGAGTGATTCAGACGCAAACGGAACGCACCCGCATAACGAATGAAAAAGGATGAAAGACCTATAAAAAGGCGACTTCAAGGCAGAGGTTCAATGCTCGCATGAGGCCAAATTCGTGCCACAAATTAAAATACGCAGTTGCATAGCAAAGGTATGGAGCTGCGTATTTCGTGGCACGAATTTGGCCTCATCACGCGCGCATTGACGAGCTTCTGCCTTTAAGGCGTACATGTACCTATGGGTTAAGTCGGATTTTATTTATCTAGGCCTAAAACAGCTTCAGCAAAATCCATTCTGGACAAAAGCTAGATACAGTCCGTGAATATCAGCAAATTCGATTTGGTTTTCTCCGAACGTATTTATAAAAGAATTTACTTTATTATAACGAAAAACAATTATATTTTGTATTTTAGACATTGGTAAAATGTGAAAACGTATTTCATACAGCCGTTTGTAGCCTTGTCTATAGACTTGCCCAAGTCTTACTTTAGGTGTTTGGTCTGTGATCCGCGGCGTGCAGCGCGCCCTCTGGACTAGTGGCCTGTTAAATCGATTTTCTTCTGTCTCGGGAGACTTTTTGAGACAGAAGAAACAGAAGAAAAGAGGTTAGGCAGGCCACTAGTCCACAAGGCGCGCTGCACGCCGCGGATCACAGACCAAACACCGAAAGGTTCTTCGAACGAAATTTTAAAGCGTTTACTTTATTTTAACGAGAAAAACTAATCAGACTTTGTATTTTAGACATCGGCAACCCTGTGAAAAACGCCGTTTTTATACGGTTGTTTTTGCGCGTTGCCGCCCGCCAATAATTCGAAATATTGACTGGAATTGTTAACTAAACGTTGGTCAATTTGTTTTTCATTGATTTCTCATTTGAAAACGAATAGCTTTTATGTTTCTATAGAAAAAACATCAATTTTAAAAAGTATTTTTTAAGGTGCCTTACCCAAAAAGCACGGACAATACATCTTTAAATTTAGCATGTGCAAGTTCTAGCCTTTAGCCATAATTTAATAATGACCATTTTAAACAATGGTGCTTACCTCGTTAGATGGTTCAGCATTACTACGGTCAGAAGGGCTGTCGTCATCCATTGTAGGTAATATTAGTTTTAGCCAGGAATCGAATATGAGTTTAGCGAACCAATTCATACAAGGCACGGTCACACATGCGCGTCGAGCGTCAAGCGTCAAGTGATGAACGTCGGGGTCTTGACGCGACAAAACGTCTTGTCGTCGTCACGCATTCACGTTCGTTAATGCGTCAACACGTGTCTCTCACTCCATCTCTTTATCACATCCTCTAGAGGCGAGTTCATCAGTGTACGATTGCAACTGGGATATTTCAATAGAACACTGCGCTATTGAATATGCCTGGCTTTTTCCATAAAGTTATGCAATTTTTAGGCATAAAGATTGGCTCGGTAGTATTTTTGCCACGTGGCAGAGCGTTAACAAAATCACAAACGAAGCAAAACTTCTCAGTTGTGGCGCGCGCCAAGGTGGTGGAACGGCAACAGGTGTTTTTGACGCGCGCGCGCCGCTCATTTTCTAAACGATGCGCGACGCGCGCGCTGCGGTTTAGAATGTTCAATATTCTCCAAGTGCGTAAACATAATTGCCAGTACATAAGCTTCAAAGTTTTTTATAATAGGCTGGCTTCTTACGGTAGTTTATTTAATTTTGAAACTAGTTTGTTTATGGATGAAAAACTAAAACCGTATCAATGTGTTAAGGAAAATCGTCCAGTGCAGGGCCTTAGAAATTATGATTTTAGTCAAACAAATTCACATCGCATTTTTCTCACACTATCCTTCTTAATTTATTATTATTTTTATTACATGTAGGATTATTATATTATAATACTAGACCAGCAGCCCAGATCATTTTTGTTTAAGGAACGGTGTACCAATATCCGAGAGCAAGAATATAAATGTCATTTGAAAATGACTCAATCTATCACTGTTGAACTTAATTTCAGTAAAATTTAAAGTAGAATTTAAAGTCATAAAATATTATCCGTGGTTCTTAGTAAATGAGATTTCTCCGAACGAATGTTTAAAGCATTCACTTTATTTTAACGAAAACACATCATACTTTGTATTTTAGACATTGGTAACCATGTGAAAAACGCTGTTTTTATACGCGGTTTTGGCGCCTTGCTTATTATGGCTGGTTGCGCACTAGTATACGGTATATTCTTACCTGGAAGCTGAATCCAGAAAGTAATTATTTGGTAAAGGTACTTCAGTTGCCGAATTATTTTTGCTATCCCAGTACTCGAGAGCTATACGCTAATTAATACTAATAGGCCAATCATATTCATAGCGCTCGCGCATTTACGCCGGATAAAACACAAAACAGCCGTCTGCTAGAAGCGCTAGCTGTTCAAAACAAACGAGGGCCTTACCGACGGCTGTTATATCTTGCACGTAAATTAAATTTTGTCTGGCGTCTGGCGGGTAAAATGCAGCAGATAATTTGTCTGGCGATGGTCATTCCGTACTCTGTGTGATGTACTCTATCATCTAAATTTAGTTTCATGTGGTACCTCGAATGTTTGATCCAGCGCATTTTTGGGCGCTTTTAAGGGGCGTCTGGCGGGTATAATGCAGCAGACAATTCGTCTGGCAGGGGTCATTCCGTACTCTATGGGATGTACTCTATCATCTAAACTTAGTTTCATGTGCATGGTACCTCGAATGTTTGATCCAGCGCAATTGTTGGCCCCCTTTGGGGGTCCCCAGGGGTCAAACGCAGCAGGGACACCCCGACAGACGCACATATCTGTAAATACTAGGTCACTTCCTAAATGTTCCTGCCCTCGGTTGTTGGTACCTCGTTCGTTTAACCAAAACCCTCTGGGCTGCCGGTCTAGTGAAGTGAAGGACAATACCCAGTCGTCCTTTATATACTTTATTATAGTATGCCAAGAATGCGCATTCATGCATGAGTGCATCATGCGCTAATCCATTACACAATACAATTGTATAGCCTTTATTCGATCATTCTAACGAACAAAACTATATTTTTATGCTATTTCGCTTCGCTCATCCGCATAAAAAGTAGTTTGACTCTAAAGAATGACTCAAATAACACCAGACATTCGATTCAGTGGTTTATTTGCAATATGGGAAGGCCGGGTACCCTCTTGAAATGACAAAGAAAAATAAATGAGGTTTGGGGGAAAAGTCCATTATTCTTTACCTCAAGAAAGGAGAAATCCGAAATAAAGCGTATATAGAAACCAAGCTCGTTGTCAGCAAGCAGTTAGTTCTTGTAAGTTACACTCTTCGGTCAAGATGAATAGTTGAGGTCTCACAAAAGGAGAATTCCTAAATAAAGCGTAGAAACCAAGCTCGTTGTCAGCAAGCAGCTAGTTCTTGCAAGTTACTCTTCGGTCAAGATGAATAGTTGAGGTCTTGATTGCGTCAAATGACGAGGTTAACAGTAACAGAAAAAGGCAGTATAGGGGCATCATATGTAGTTGTCAACTTCGGTATTTGTTGTGGTGCCTAACGTAGCTGCAGTTCTTGTTAGTCACTTTCCTTGTATTGGGATTGTGTTGTAGTGACGAGACGGTTACAATCTCACAATTTAGCACTTAATGATTTTTGGCTACAGTGACAAACTGTGTTAAACAGAACAAACAATTCGGTTTGACAACGATAATTATCAAGGACGTCACACAACGTGAACCTTAAAGAGGAAGAATCCCCCTTGACGAAAATCCAACATTTAGGTTTTTTTCGATAGTCCAAACTTGCCGACGTGGATTTTTATTATTTTTTAATTGTCGGTTTTAAGTGGATAAATTGCAAGCAAAAGTGCGCTTTTCGAAAATGAGATTTTCGCGATTTATGAAACGCTTATTAGGTATTCATGATATGCGCGTGACCCCGTGACGCAATCCTGAGAAAGAGAAGTCAACACGATAGTTAGCTCCATACGTTTACACGCAAAAAACTTAGCAAACCGTCTCTTTTAGATGGTGTTTTTTGAAGAATTTTGTTGTTCCAAAAAGCCAGAGATATGCCCAGTAGCTGCGTGGTTGCATGTTTTACCAGACACTATGCAAAAAAAAGAGCAGAAAGATTTTCTTTTCTATTACCAAGAGAGAGAAAAATGAGTCGCTCATTCTATAACTTGTACGGCCGATGTCCAAACACGTCGAAATTACGCCGCAGTGGACCGTACACAGACCGCTGTGAATGCCGGTCGTTCCGTGACAAAACCACCCGTCGCAATGCACCAGTATTTACTTCAAAAGAGAGTCACTGTGAGCCACAATTTCATCGTTTTTTCACAAAACAGGTAATAGTAGATTGCTGTCATATTACATGAAGTGTTTTTCACGTTTGTATTTTGAATTACAAGGACAAAATAGGCATGATAAACATTCACTTCGTGTATTTTCCATTCAATACTGCACAGACCGTTTTGTATGTTTCTCAGGATGACGTCAACACCCTGTTGATAAACAAGCCGAGTGACCTCGAGCGTTTCAGAATTTGGGTGAAGAGGGTCGGAACTGCTTTACGTTTTAAGCAAAAGTCTGTCGATTGTTTGTGAAAAAGAAGTTGTGATGGTGTTGTAGACACATACACCTCCATGATAAACAGAAAAACTAAAAAAATGTGGAAGGGGGGATTCTAGCTGTGCTCGACTGAGAGACTCGGCGTGAAGTGAAGGACAATACCCAGTCGTCCTTTATATACTTTATTATAGTATGCCAAGAATGCATGAGTGCATCATGCGCTAATCCATTACACAATACAATTGTATAGCCTTTATTCGATCATTCTAACGAACAAAACTATATATATGTTTTTGACCCTCGTAAATTTATTTCTGCGGTCCTTTTTTTTCCTATCATGCTTCAAAATCAAAATGGCGGCCAATATGGCTGCCAAAAATGGCCAATATGAGAAAAAAATATATACATGTATAATGGACAACAAATATGATAAACACAAACATGTCCATTAAATGCAATCCCCAGAATCAACCATTGGAGATATCCAAGATGGCGGCCAAAGTGCCTGCCAAAAATGCTAAAAAATATGCTAAAGGCATAATACAATTGTTAGTTGTAAGTTTTTATCCCCACAATATAATTTCTAGTCATTTTTGCTATCATACAATTTTTTTCCGCGTGGGCCTTTTCATCTGACCCTTCCGTCCTGGGTCAAATAAAGGTAAAAGTTCAGCCAATTCAAAAATCACATTTTTAGTATGTTTTGTACTTATGCGGCAACAATGCACATGAAACTATGATTGATCTTCAGAGAACTAGGTACAGGCATAGGCCCTATGACAAACTTCCAGCAGCATGTATTAAACAAAAAACAATTTTCCCTCCTAATTTTGCGTTATTATGGGTTCATTACTACCTTTGTTTACTCACCTTTGACCTCTGTGCATTGCGTGCATTCAGTGACCCCGCCTTATTTGCATGCGAAGCGTGGGCGCGCTAGGCATTATGGGGCGATTTTAGAAACGTGTTTGTAGTATTTAGCCGGTGGAGCTGATATCCATTTTGTACCTTATTTTGCCTTGATTATATTGACGTATTCTACCGTGACATCATGTGATATTTACCTGTGCATAACGGACAAACCTTCGGAACTTAGTGAAGCTTCGTGAACCTTGTGAACAATGTGAAATTCGTGAACCTTTGGAGATCTTTGTGACCGAACTTTGTGACCGCATGTACATGTAGACTATCGATATCGTGACCTTTTTCGTGAGTAGCTTGTGATCATCGAACTATAAACTGTGATGTCAATCTTCTATATCGTTACCACATGTTCAGAATACACAAGAATAAATGTGATAAAAGGCAGATATGAGTAAAGTGATTCATTGTGTCCACCGGAGCTTAGAACTTACAGTAAAAAATTTCTGCATGAACATTTTGTGAAACTGAATGGACCTGTGTAAAGAAACCCGTGACTCGCGCTTGTCCGGAATCTGGACAACCCCTGTGACTCGCGCTTGTCCGGAATCTGGGCAACCCCAGTGACTCTCGCTTGTCCGGAATCTGGGCAAGTCGTGTTGACCTGAAAATTGTCATTTGTCAAAGTACCCTACCACCATGTCCACGCATCTAACAACCATGGATACCCATGATGAAGCAGTCAAAACTCCGGACCAAACTGACTCATCAAGCACAGGTTCAATGCCCCAGCTCACGCCAAATGACACTGGGGCTGGAACAATTCCTGCCATTGTCAAGGATGACCCGATGGTACCGACAAATGACACTGGGGCTGGAACAATTCCTGTCATTGTCAAGGATGACTCGATGGGACTGACTGATGACACGGAGGAAATCCAGCCAGAAGATAGTGTCTCCGTGGCACTATTTCATGAGAAACAGCCCGGAAGTGTCTCTGGACGATCTGATACAAGCAAGGCCTCTAGTATGAAAACCACAGTGTCCTCGCTACGCCGTAGAAATCAAGCAAGGGAAGTGGAGCTCGCAGCCAGATCTGCTGCCCTGAAAGCCACCAACAAGCTGGAAAAACGCAAGCGGGCCCTCCAAAGACAGTTTGAACTCGAAGAAGCTGAAGAAGAAATAATGCGCTTAAGACGGCGACAAAAGATACAAGAAGAACAAGACAAAATAGAAAGTGAGCAGCAAGAGATAGAGATAAACGCAGAGTTACAAGCAGCAAAGGCTGTAACTACGATGCTGTGTGAAGAAGAGTTATCCGATGTGTGCTCACAAACTTCACGCAATATTACGGATACGGTAACCAAGGCTGTTGCCGCTGAAATCTCCAGACCAAAACCTGCAACTACTGAGACCCCGAAGAAAAGTACATGTAGATTGAATCCTGACGCATCCACATTCTCCGTCAAACCAGTCATCGAGTCTAGCAATCCAATGATGCCACCAGTTGTAACACAGGATAAGAATCCATGTATTAACATGCAACAAACAGAACCTGGGTTGAAAACAGAGACTGAAAATAGCCAACAAAGTCCTGCTGCGGAGACAGTCTTAGACAAGACAGAGCCCCAAAACGTGACAATGGCCTCAATCCTCTCCAAGATTGTGGACAGCCAAAGGGAGGCGGCCCTCCCATCTTCTGAAATGAATCCATTCAACGGTCTAGATATTTTGTCTTACATGACCTTCATGAAGAATTTTGGATATGTCGTCGAAAACAAGACAAGTGACCCAGCAAGAAGACTGGAGCTTCTACTGAAATATACAAAAGGTGAAGCTCATGAGCTAATAAAGGTATGCCCCATGATAGAACCACCATCGAAGGCATATGAGCAAGCTAAATGGCTACTGAAGCGGGATTACGGTCAGCCACCGATCCTGGCGGCAGCATACAAAAGCAAAGCCGAAAACTGGGAAAGGGTTGCACCAGGAGACAAGACTGGTCTGAGAAAATTCTCAATCTTCCTCATCAATTGCTGCAACGGCAAACTAGGCAACCCTGACATGGCGAGCATGGACGGATTTGAATTCCTGAGAGAATTTTGTCATAAGAGAGGTATGTGCTTTGCATGCTTGAATCCAGGGCACATGAAGAAATCTTGCCCAAACCCAGACTGGGTGAAATGCAGTCAATGCTCGAGACGCCATGTGACTGCCATGCACAACCCGGACTTTCAACCAGATTCATCCAAAACCCCACAAAAGCAGTCCGATCAAGCTGTACAAATTACAACAGGGTGTGTGGGTGTGAGATCCAAGTTATGCGGCGTCACCAATGCCGATAAGATAAACCCACTGATGGCCATAATTCTAGTGACAATCAAAGCAAGATCCAGCAATGAATGCCTCACAACATATGCATTCATTGACAACGGATGTGGAGCTGTTTTCTGCACCAAAGAGCTCAATCAACTGCTGAAGACTAAGTCAAGAAAGACCAAGTTAGTGATCAAAACGTTGTGCTCAGAAGAAATGATCAACACAGATATCATTCTTGATGAGCTGCAGCTCGGCAACGTTGATGGTGACACCTTCATCGATCTCCCAGCAGTTTACATGAAGGACAGTATGCCAGTCACATTGAGAGATGCCCCATCCCAGGGAGACATGAATAAGTGGAATCATCTGAAGCACATCAAGCTTCCTGACGCAAGAAACATTGACATCCCCAAAGTCACACTGATGATTGGAGTCAATGTACCGGCTGCATCAACACCACTGGAGATGTTAGCTAGCAGTCTGGGTGACCCGTACGCCACCAGAACCCCCCTGGGCTGGCTACTTTATGGGTTACCCGGGAAACTAAAGGATGAGACAGAAATCAGCGTCAACTTTTGCAAAGTTGACAATGGATCAATCTATGATGTCAGGGATTATCTTGACGAGCAGTTGAAACGATACATCAATATGGATTTCAACGAGCGCCTGAATGATGACAAGCAAGCTATGTCTGTCGAAGATAGACAATTCATCACTATCATGGATGAGTCTGTCGTCAAAACCAATGGTCACTATCAGATGAAGCTACCGTTCCGTGACAGTAACGTCTGTATGCCAGACAACCGATCCCAGGCTGGCATGTTTGCTGCAAGACTGAACAAGAAACTCAGTAAGGATGAAAGGTTGAAGACACAATACACTGATTTCATGACAGATCTAGAAAAGAAGGGCTTTGCAGAGAGGGTACCACTATCAGAAGTAAAGCGAGATGATGGCAGAGTATGGTATATCCCACACCACGGCGTATACCATCCAAGAAAGCCCGACAAACTGAGGGTGGTATTTAACTGTCCGGTAGTCTTTAAAGGAAAAGCGCTAAACAGCCAACTACTACAAGGCCCAGACATGACCAACCACATGTATGGCGTTCTTCTTCGATGGAGACAAGAAAATGTGGCTATCATGGCAGACATCGAAGCGATGTTTTACCAGGTGAGGGTAACACCAGGAGACTGTGATATGCTACGCTACTTGTGGTGGCCGGAAGGTGACCTGCAGAGGGAACCAGAGGTGTACCGAATGTTGGTGCATTTGTTTGGTGCAGTATCTTCACCGAGCTGTGCCAACTATTATGCCCTCAAGAAGACAGCCACTGACAATGAGCACAAATATAGAAAGGAAGTGACAGAAGCCATACATGATGACTTCTATGTAGATGACTTCGTAAAGTCCGTTGCAACTGAAGATGAAGGCATTAGCCTTGCACATGACATGAAGAGAGCAGTAGCAGAAGGGGGCTTCAAGCTCACAAAATGGACCAGCAACAGCAGAAATCTGCTTGCAACCATACCCAAAGAAGATCTAGCCAAAGAGGTGAGGAACCTTGATCTTCAAACTGATGAGTTACCAGTTGAACGAGCCCTGGGTGTGCAGTACTAGTGGTGCATTCAAACTGATCGCCTGCAATTTAACTAGGAAAAGGTGAATCCGAAACCGACCCGAAGAAACATCTTGTCAGTGATGAGCTCCATATTCGACCCATTTGGAGCTACTTCTCCCTTTGTCTTAAGGGCGAAGATGATCCTGCAGTCGTTGTGCCGAGACAAGACAGGGTGGGACGATCCCAACCCTACAAAAGAAAAACAAGAATGGGAAAACTGGCTCAAGGACTTGCCTAACCTGAGCAGGGTGCAACTGAACCGATGTTTCAAACCCGTGAACTTCGGAAAGGTGGCCAATGTACAAATGCATCACTTCAGTGATGCAAGCCAGCAAGGTTATGGTACTGTAACTTACCTGTGCCTGACAAATGAAAGCCGTGAAACCCACTGTGAATTTGTGTGTGCCAAAGCCAGAGTTGCACCTCTAAAGACGCACACTATTGTCAAGATGGAACTAACTGCAGCCACCTCCGCAGTCCGTCAAGATGACCTCTTGAAGAGAGAGAGCTCACCATGAACATTGATCAGACTGTGTTCTGGACAGATAGCCAGACAGTTTTGAAATACATCATGAATGAGACCACCAGATTCCCAGTGTTCGTAGCGAATCGCATCGCCGTGATCAGAGATGGGTCCGATGTTAGCCAGTGGCGATACGTCCCCACTAAATTGAACCCTGCTGACCATGCTTCGCGTGGCCTCAGTGTAGAAGAACTGATCAACAAACCGGAGTGGCTGGGAGGCCCAAACTTCCTCAGCCAACCAGAAGAAAGCTGGCCCGGTGCAGAACAGATTCAGAAGGAAGATGACGAGGAAAATGACAACTGTGAAGTGACTGATGGTGCTACCCAAGTGAACGTAAATGTAGTGATGACATCCAACGAGACCAGTGCCATGGACCAGCTGATCCATCACTACTCAGACTGGACGAAGCTAAAAAGGGCGATAGCATGGTGGTTACGTCTAAAAACCATGTTGCGGCACTGGAAGACCAGCCATAACAAGAAACCCCTGACAGTTGAAGAAATGCAGAGTGCTGAAAAGGCCATCTTGAAGTATGTTCAAGGATGTGCTTTTCCCAGAGAAGTTGAGGCACTCAAAAATGTGATGACAACCAGTGACCAAAATCCAGACAACCCTGTTGATGCTGGAATAGAAGCTACACCAAAAGAACATCGGAGAAAGCCGATCAATAAGGGAAGTCCATTGATTAGCTTAGACCCAGAGCTGCGTGATGGACTCTTAACAGTTGGTGGCAGGCTTCGGCATGCATCAATCCCAGAAGATGCCAAACACCAACTGATTCTGCCAAAAAACCATCACATTTCCAATCTGGTGATCAGACACATCCACCAGAGAACCGGACATCAAGGGAGAAATCACGTCCTAGCGGAACTCAGACAAAGGTACTGGATACTTAAAGCTGGTGTGGCAGTCAGGAGCTTGCTTAACCAATGCGTCATGTGCCGAAAGTACCAAGCTGGACCCGGTAAACAGAAGATGGCTGATTTGCCAGCTTACCGTGTACGGCCTGATGACCCACCATTCACATACACTGGAGTGGACTATTTCGGCCCATTCGACATCAAGTATGGGCGAGTAGTCAGAAAAAGATATGGTGTGGTTTTCACGTGCCTCACTAGCCGTGCTATTCACATTGAAGTGGCCGATTCCCTCGACACCAGCTCATGCATCAGTGCACTCAGACGATTCATGGCTAGGCGTGGCAAAGTGAAAGAAATCCACTCAGACAATGGATCCAACTTTGTTGGAGCCAACAAAGAGCTCCAGCGAGCAATGCAGGAGTGGAACCTTGGTGAAATAAACAATTTTGCCTTGAAGCATGACATCAAGTGGCACTTCAACACACCAGCGGCCTCCCATCATGGAGGTGTGTGGGAGAGGCAGATTAGAACAATCCGTAAAATTCTCCACGCCATATTGAGTGAGCAGTACATGAAGACGTGCCAGAGTGAGGAACAGTTGCGCACCTTCATGTGTGAGGTCGAGGCTGTAATTAACAGCCGACCCCTGACTAGAGCATCGGATGACCCTCATGACTTGAGTGTTATCACGCCGAACAGTCTGATACTCCTGAAACCTGATTTAAGACTGCCACCTGGAGTCTTCTCCCAGGAGGACCAGTACTCAAGAAGGAGATGGCGTCAGATGCAGTACATGGCGGATGTCTTCTGGAAGAGATGGACTAGAGAATACCTACCTACCCTTCAGCAACGCCAGAAGTGGTCCCAACCTAGCAGAAACATAGAAAAGGGTGATGTCGTGCTCATCGTTGACAACAGCGCCCCGAGAAACTCCTGGCCAATGGGACTCGTTCAGGAGGTATTCATGGACAAACAAGGACACGTACGCAGTGTCAAAGTGAAGACCAAAACTTCAGTTTTGGTCAGACCTATTACCAAGCTATGTCTGCTTCTAGAGCAAGACGTCGAGTAATCATCAATACTTGAACTCTTAGGAAAGGTGTAGTACATGTTTGCCTCCCGAGCCAGGGTTACGGACTTGAGGATTACTGATCACTCAGCTGAACTGGAGTCTGTTCCATGTGTTCCTGGCCATACACCACTCCAAAGGATTTTCGAACATTGAACTTTTTGGACAGCAGAAGAGACCGTCTTGTCGATTGGACGATTGAACATTCAAACTTGCCAACCATTTTGTATTGCTTATTTGCATGTTTAAAGTTGTAGTTCTAGTCAAAGTTATTATTAAATTGTTTTTCGATATCATTGGAAATTACGAATGTGTAGTTACCGCCCTTTACTGGTGCGACTGGGGCTGGAATGTAGTTTCCAAGATCTCTGCCTTATATGTTAATGATGTTTACTCACCTTTGACCTCTGTGCATTGCGCGCATTCAGTGACCCCGCCTTATTTGCATGCGAAGCGTGGGCGCGCTAGGCATTATGGGGCGATTTTAGAAACGTGTTTGTAGTATTTAGCCGGTGGAGCTGATATCCATTTTTTACCTTATTTTGCCTTGATTATATTGACGTATTCTACCGTGACATCATGTGATATTTACCTGTGCATAACGGACAAACCTTCGGAACTTAGTGAAGCTTCGTGAACCTTGTGAACAATGTGAAATTCGTGAACCTTTGGAGATCTTTGTGACCGAACTTTGTGACCGCATGTACATGTAGACTATCGATATCGTGACCTTTTTCGTGAGTAGCTTGTGATCATCGAACTATAAACTGTGATGTCAATCTTCTATATCGTTACCACATGTTCAGAATACACAAGAATAAATGTGATAAAAGGCAGATATGAGTAAAGTGATTCATTGTGTCCACCGGAGCTTAGAACTTACAATAATTACGTAATCGATGACGTTATGATGACATCATACTATAATCAAGATCCCTATAGATTGATATGGTCCAGATTGTCTATGGTCCATAATTGTCTATGGTCCATTTCCAAACTATTATCATTACGTAATCATTGACGTCATGGTGACGTAAATGATTACATACTAAAAATGTGATTTTTGAATTGGCTGAACTTTTACCTTTATTTGACCCAGGACGGAAGGGTCAGATGAAAAGGCCCACGCGGAAAAAAATTGTATGATAGCAAAAATGACTAAAAATTATATTGTGGGGATACAAACTTACAACTAACAATTGTATCATGCCTTTATAGCATATTTTTTTGGCTAATTCTTTTCAATTTTGTAGCATTTTTGGCAGGCACTTTGGCCGCCATCTTGGATATCTCCAATGGCTGATTCTGGGGATTGCATTTAAAGTTGCATTGCCCGTGTTTCGGTGAAAGGATTTTTAAAAATAATTTACACAAGCGAACGAATTTAGAAAGCTTACGTGTCTCTGTAACGAAAAATATCAAAAACTTAAATTTCCGACGTCGGGAATTGGAGATACAAGCCTTTTTCTTGAAACGTGCTTCACATGTTGTACATGTGCGCGTACGCTCATATGTACATAGTATATGTGTACAATGTACACATGTACGCGCACATATACTTGTAAACAACGTACACTGAGGACTACGTGTACAACACCGAGGACGTAGTTTGCGACCGCGTGCTTATATAGCCAGCCTCAGTAAAACGAATTGCGTAATAGCCCCAAATACAATTGCCACACCATAATAAGGCCTAAATGCCTCTGCTTAAAATGATTTATTGCCAAAACTTAGATGAATAAGAATACCAAAGTCGTCTCCTGAATACAAACTGTAAAAAAAACCCACTTTTTTGTCCTGATTTTTTTCAAATGTGATTGTCCATAGGATGGTTATTTAAAATGCGTCATTTTGATGAACCTGACATAATTGTTTGACAGAGGCTGGTAAAGTGTCTTGGTCGACCGGGAAGGTGGGGGGTAGGAGGGGTGGTGGGTTGCATCCAATTTACCCACAAAATCAACCCGGGCAGACGCCATCAAACGAAAAAAAAAAAATGTTAGACAATTTATGAATTGTGAATCTGAAAATGTTGTTTTTGTTATTGTGGCCATACTGACAACGCGATCCGCTGTCACGGTCTTATCCGACGATTTACCGCCGAACGGAATATATATATATATATATATATATATATATATAATTTTTTGTAAAGGTTAACCGTTGCAGGCTTGTCCAGTGGGGCGCTTTGACATTCAATAACCACATGTATTTTCCAAATCTAACATATTACATACCTTCAATGGAAACAAATAAATAAATAAAATTACTTTTGTAAAAATTGCATCATTCAATGAAATGAGGAAATTAATATGAGATAAAACACAAATTAAACGAAATGTGTTTGACGACGGTCGAACGTTGTCGAAAGACCGTATACTTGTACCTTTCAGTACAGATATGGAAGAATAGACCTATAACATAATGACGTCACGCAATGCTTACCGCGGTGCATTATGGGTACAAAATAGGGACAAAATCTCTGCATCGCTAGTTTGCACAATTATTGCAGGGCCATTTTCGCCGCCTTTTGAAGCCTTAAAAGTTAACACCATAGTTCCGGTGTCCGTCGTGCGCTTACAACTCACGCAGGCACAACTAAGTTGACACGAACCATTTTATAAATTTACGATCTTTGTTTTGGACGTTTATTGCCAGCGAAGCGGTTAGTAAAGTTCACAAAGTTACGTGCATAATACGATAGGCGCTATGCATGCAACGCACGCGAAGTTCGAAAAACTAGCGATTTCGGCCCCACTTTTCACCCATAATGCCCCGCGGTAAACATCGCGTGACGTCATTACGTTTCGGGTCTTTTGCGGAAAGGGTCAGGTACGCTGTTATTACCCTTGGTCACCCAGCGCCGGTCTGTTGGTGTTGCTCCGAGGAGAGTCGTCGAAATAAATGTATTTGTGCAATAAATTGTTGGTAAATATTTTAAATTAATTCTGCTACTGCAATTCGCCTGTGTATTTTTATTGTTTCGACATAACGTGTTAGCAATTCTGTACAGTTGACGCAGCTAAGTTGAGGAGGGGGGGGGGGGGGGGGGGGGGGGGGGGGGGGGGGGGGGGGGGGGGGGTCGAGATTGGCTCATTAAGTTCGGTAATTTTCGGCAAAGAAGCGAGGATGGTATTTATGATAAATATGAAAGGCCCGCCTCCCACCCATACATGTAACACTGTGTAGTTAAAAAATACTTTGCCATTTCTGTAGTAATCACAAACCGAGGACGAGCTCGGTTTGCAGGCCGCCCTCGGTTTGTGTGAGTGTAAACCACATACAAGACCTCGATTCGCATCTTGGACAAGTCCACATGTACATTTACGTCATACCCTGTCGATTAAATGACCTGCCAGCCTTTTAATCATTTCTTGTTTTTAATCGACTGGCATTAATCCTTGACGGATTTTTACGTTCTTGGTACCAAATGAAAGCTGATAACTTTTTCTATTCTAGAAAAATACCTATTTAACTTTTACAAAAATTGTACGCCCAAATCGGCCCAAACACGGGCAGTGCAACTTTAATGGACATGTATGTGTTTATCATATGTTTTTGTCCATTATACATTTATATAATTGTTCTCATATTGGCCACTTTTGGCAGCCATATTGGCCGCCATTTTGATTTTGAAATGTGTTTTAGGACCATAAAATGCACCTTAAAAAGTTGGTTTGGTTTAGTACTTGGGGTCGGTGCACGGGTGCACGGGTGCACGGACCTCCCCCCCCCCCCCCCCCCCCCCCCCCCCCCCCCCCCCCCAGATACTCGACTAATAAGTGTGCCCGGGACATGAAGGGTACAACATTGAAAGATGTGCGTTTTTGCGCAAAATCGTTACTTTTTAGTTCCTTTCTTCGGAAGGGGTCTCTTTAACTCCCTAAAAAGGTACTAATTTAATAGTGTGCGGTTGAAGCTGAAACCAAATTAAGTGTGCTTTGGATCAGAATCAATAAATACTTTTTAAGTTGAAGAGGAGTACAGTATAAATCAGTTTGGCTGCAGTTTTGCTTCATCAGCCCCGTGTGGAAGATATACTCTGGTGAATGTATTATGGATGTTGTAATCGAGATTTGGTGGTAAAAATGCGAGATGCGAGATGCGAGACGCGAGACGCGAGACTTGAAACGTAACCCGATATTTGGCAGTCAAAACGCGAGATGCGAGATGCGAGACGCGATATGCGAGATGGCAGGTGCTGAACACCATATTAACCAGACCAAAAAAAAACTATTAAAAAGCACAACACATTTCTGTGAGTGATATAAAGAACTTCAACTATGGTTAGTTACGTTACATGAAAAGGACATGAGGGGTATGGATCTAGGGGGTGGTCTTAATGGCACCAACAGTTTCCTTAGACTGGGTTCATCTGTGAAACAAAGTGTGGCAATTATATCATTGCTGCATAGTGTCATGGCAAGTTATTTGATATAGGCCATATAGGCAATTCAACAGAAAATGAAACCTCAGGGTGAAAAATGAAATTCATGTAATAGCATTGTTTTCACCTGAAAAGCACTGGGGAAGGGTACTATTTTGATGACCTGATAAAGATACTCTAAAATTATATGAATGACATTTTTGTCATAATTTAGATGACCTGTAGGAAAAATAAAAGTGATTTTCACCTAGTATGTGTTAAATAGATATAAAATACAAAAACAAACCTAAGGAGCATTATTTTTTTACTCTGGACGAAAGCTTAAGCTTTGGATTAACACCTTCCCAAAGCAAATTGTAAAAAAGTCATTGTTATCCGAAACAGTCATTTGAAAAAAACATTTGTGTGATATATCTGTGACGTTTTAGGTATAAAGGTTTTTGTAGCAGTGTGAGTTTTAATTCAGTTTTGTTTACAATTCATACACAAAGCTAGAATGTGATATCACACATCACGTCCTGAGCATTTTAACAATATACATGTACTTGCTTATTACATTACCAAGCCGTCACGGACATTACATATAGTGTATATCAGCTGAAGTGAAAATTTGTTGGAATTCTACAGGATCACAGAAGAAGAAATGTCTTCCTTCTTCATGGAAAACGGCTTAGTTGAGCTGTGAATATCTGTTTCTCCCTTAAAGTACCCGTACATGGATTCTACTGGTTGAAACATGTAAAGACCCCGTCACACTTATTCGGAATTAGCAGGAATCGAGCAAAACATGCCAGAATGAAAGATTTTCAAAATTCGTGCCACGTTCGGCCGGGAATTTTAAATTGACCAACATTATTACAGCTTTGTAAGAATGCCGTTCGAATACTTATAATGCGCTTCGAACCGTGCTTAGAAATGTGCTTAGAATGTAACACGAATGGCCAAGTGTACCAATAATGCCACCGGTATGGTCCCCGATAGGGTATAAAACGCTGCCAAATCTAGCATTTTCATCAGTCTCAGCCCAGACCATGTTGCTTTGCGGCAGCTATCCGCGTTTTTATGCGATTCGGTGGTGTTCTGAATTACGTCCGGACTCATGCAAGGGCCAATCAGGACGTTCCGACTGCATTCGAGATGTATTCCAGCGGCAACAGAAATATTCAGAAGGCATTCGAAGTGCATTCCATCTGAACTATTTTAGTATCGAAATAGATTCCGGCAGCAATCGAGATACACTCGAGGTGCATTCCGGCTCATTCGAGGTACATTCGGGACATTCTGGCAGGATTGCCATGGCTTGCCATTTCGATTTTTCCCTCGATCGCGATCAGAATGTTTTGAATTCTGTTGGAATGCCGTAAGAATAGTTATATTGCAGTCGAGATACAGTTAGAATACACTTCGAATGCCGTTCGATATTTCTCCTCTTCGAATGCACCTCGAATGTTTTGAGCATGAGCAAAACATTCGGGCCGGCCACAAGAATGGGCCCAAATGTTTGGAATGCAGTCAGAATCTTTAGAATGCACTTCGAATATTCCGGAATTTACGAAGAATTTCCATCTCGACGGCATTCCGGCTCATTCCGCCTCTAGTGTGACTGGGGTATAAGCAAGGCATGCGTTGCACTACAAGCCATACTCTCAAGCAGATGCAAGCGAGTTGGGTTTTAATTTGTTAGTAGTGGTGATGATGAACCAGAGCCACATCCATTCAGATTGGCTTTTTTGTCCATGTGATGTTCCTAAAAAATAAAAAAATAAAAAATAAAAAATATATACTTTGCACAAATAACAAACATACACAATGATGGATGAACAGTTACATTTTTGAAGAGACAAGGCGCAACAAATCTCTATAGTGAGGAAGAAGAATCATTTTGTTAAACAAGAATAAATCATGGAATCACTTCCTTCTCCCATGGACAACAGGAACCGATACTGTTTTCAAGATGATGTTGAGGCTGAATGACAGATGCACAGTCTACATGTATAGTACACATGTCATGTACATGCACAGCTCATCGGGACTCCCAATTCACTGAATATTATAAACATTTGAAACAGCTTTTTAGTGTTTATAGTAATATACAAACTTTGTAAACTTATCACACATGTTATTGTAGCACCAGGAGTCCAGAACATTACTTTTTATTCGGTAAAGAGGAAACTCATGTGAAATTCACGTATGTGAATTTGGGGTTCTCATTAAAATGTACAGATACACTATTATTTGTGGATCCCTGTAATGGATCACAAGCACAGGTGTAATGTCCGTGACATTTTGTAGTACTTCGAGTTTTGTTTGCTTAATTTCAGTTTAAATAACATGTCAGGTAAACCAGAGTATTGTATATCGAGCTTCCTAAAATATTAGACATAAAAGTAGTTTTTCATATTGTGTTATAATTTCATGTCAGTCATCGTGAAATTTACTCAAAATCATAAATCAAATTTTCATCATATTGCCAACTCTCTAAACAGTGTGACGACAAATATACTATCAAAACCATTGGAAAGCATGTACACTTAAACATTAAGGTAAAATCAATGACAAGAATGTACAGTTTCGGTGTCACAATACTGTAATGTAAGTGACGTAACATTTGGTGTTTTACAGAGCACATGCTCATTAATTTTCCCAATTTTTTCAGATGCTATTTATATATTGCCTTACTAATCGTTCAGTAAGGTAATTGCCTTTAACACATGCATAAATTCACATACTGTTTTAACAAATGTACTGGCATGCAAAATATCTTGTCCAAAAAATGTAATGTCCGTGACGGTAGAGATTATTTATGATATCAAACAAACGATTTATAGAAACTGTCTCAACTTCCTAATGTACACTGTCTAGGATGACGGCTTTGGAATAACTGTGGATTATTTCAAATTAAACACATCTATGGATATGAAATGAGCTCTTAAAGTTAAATAAAGCAATCGTGAAATGTAATGTCCGTGACCAGGTGACGCTGGAATTGCCCACATGACTTGTGCTCACATTTAGTGTGCATGTACATGTATATCTTCATTGCTTTTCAAACAAAGTCAAGAACATATGTATAGTCCAATTGAGGTACATGTAGGTATACCATATTCTATACATTTTCAAGAAAAATAAAAACACTATATTTTTGCTGAAATGTGTAAAGTAGTGTGTAAAGACTTACAATGCGTCTTACATGTAATTGCTCAAAACCGTCACAACTTGCCGAACCCTTCATAAATCTACGTAGGGTTTTAACTTTGCATTCCACAGAACCCTTGCGATGGGTACATGTTACGGGAAAAGCTACCTGCATAAATTCACAATTTAACATCAGGTCCAATCATATCCACTAATTCATGGAACTGCCCTGATACAGAAAATTAAACCAATGCCTAAAACGTGTGCACTCTTTTTCGCAGTGTTTTGCGCACCCACTAATAAACACCTCAACTAAAGTAAGTTCCCCTCTAAATAATTAATTATATCTCCCAAAATATATTTAAAATTACACGAAACTTGGTGTGAATGATCAGTGCAATGCATAGAACGTGCATTTCAAACCCATACCTCATGTCATGCATGAATAAGTAGCATTTACAGGTGAAATTGACACTTTTCCAAAATTGCAAAATGCAGTCAACAATTCCCTAATTTTGCTTACACATGACAAGTACAGTTTTTGGTCCTCATTATCTCTTGGTGTTTGTGCACCTTGACTGCAATAAGCAGTTTAACTTAAGAAAATGCTACGCGTGTCCATTTCCATAGTCCTGCTAGAGACCTTTACATATGTAAAACAAGTAGCCCGTAGGATAGGAGTCAGTCTAGATTCAATAAGAAAATTGCGTTAAAAATTCGAATTGTTTGGAGATGTCACAGACTTGCCAAGAACTGGTCGACCAAACGTTACTACCCCTGCAGACGATCACTTTATGACAATGCACATCCACACAGGGCAAAAGTGGTCAATGAGCTTTTAGATATTCAATAAATTGACCGGATGATATGGCCAGCAAACTCTCCAGATCTCATTCCGACAGAAATTTCGTGGGATCATCTGAAACGGGAATTTTATCGGAGAACTGATGATCAAACAACACTCATGACTTGCACCAGATGCTGCAGGGGTGGATTACCCTTCCGCAGCGGGGATCACCCGTCTCATCAACACAATATGCGTGATCGATGTATGTCATCAGGTGTTACAAAATCACAGTGGTTACACATTATACTGAAAACCAAAACTAGTATTTGTCATGTGTGAAAATAATTGGGGAATAATTTGCCGACTGCATTTTGCAATTTTTGAAAAGTGTCCGTTTCACCTTCAAATGCTGCTCATTCATGCATAACATTAGGTATGGACCCACCACTTGAAATGCAAGTTCTATGTATTGCATTAATCATTCACACCAAGTTTCGTGTAATTGCGAAATTTACTTTGGGAGATATAAACAATTATTTAGGGGGGAACTTTTGTTGAGGTGTTTAGTTCGTCTGCTCCAACCACTGCTCAACTTCGCAATGGTTCCTGCGAAGCGGGTGCATGACGTCACCCAACACTAGGGCTGGATAACACTTACCATGATTGGCCAGGTTGTGTCACCTGACACAGTAAACATGTCACATGACTCAGTAAATGGTGTCACACACGCGCTAAGCAGGAATCATTTCGAAATTGAGAAGTGGTTGGAGCAGACGAACTAGCAGTGGGCGCACAAACCACTGCGAAATGAGTGTATCAAACGTGAAAAAAAAACCTGTTTATTAAGACGATCTACCATTGGTTGGTGCATGGGATTGTGACTAATTTTCTCATTTTAATTTAAACACAACAATAAATGTACATTTGTATCTCTATTTAAAGTTACATGCCTCACTCAACACTGAATGTATCCCTAAATTACATGTACATGTATATGCCATACTCAACTTGTTTTTCTTTTTTTAAATTATTTATTACGAGACTAACGTGCCGTAACGTGATGCAGCGCATACAGTAATTGCTTGTGGAACTTTATTGTGGCACCTGAGATTTGTTATTCATACATTGTATCGATCAGATCGGCGTACTGCTTGAGAACAAATGGTCGTTTCAGCTTCAACGTAGGACCTTGTGCAAAAAAAGAAAAAGAAAGAAGGTAAGGTTAAACAATAAAATTAAGATGCTGCCCACTAGCAAGCCCAAAAAAAAGAAGAAACAAAATATCGTGTTTGTCATTTTGACAAACACCGGGCTGTGACGTTTTTGTATACATAATGTGTTTACGGTTTTTATAACAGTTATTTTGTGTGTGCCATGTTAATGTTTTTGGCCAACACCATAAATATGAAAATTAACAAAAATAACTATATAAATCGTGTTTTATCACGTAATAGCACAGGGCTTTTCCCGAGTTTTGGGTTTCAATTATTTTAGATAGTTGTTATTGACGATTGATGAGGTTATCATGACAGATAAAAAAATATATATATTTAGACAATGGTGTTTGGAAATCGATAACATGATTGCTGCTACAAAAACACACCAACAATAGTTAATCAAGCACCTTTTAAAACCCTGAAAATGTTTTTACAGTTACAACACAGGTGCATTTACACATATACTACATGTAGATTATCAGTAATATTGCGCAGCCTGTCGACAAAGAGCCCTCCAACACCAGACCTAACTTTTAATGACTGTCACCTTTATTAATGCCTGACCTTAAAAACTTCGATAACGACATTAGACTATATTCAGTGCATTACGTATTAACAAAATACTGTTATACTTTTCAACATTAAAAAATACTGTTAATAACATTTAGGGTCAAATGTCATCATGTTAATTGTTGTAAAACTTGATCACACCTCACCAGAATACCATGAACCATATTCTGGTATATTTCAAAAGTTTTAAATTATAAGTCAATAACTGTTTTACAAATGGGGAACGAGGTCAAAAGTCACCGTATCATAATGCTATTACTCCCATTTTGATATATTTATCACTTTAAATTATAAGTCAACAAAGTGCTCGTCTGCACTCGCGCGCCAACGTCCGTGCTCGTCCGCCCTCGCGCGCCAACGTCCGTGCTCGTCCGCCCTCGCGCGCCCACGTCCGTGCTCGTCCGCCCACGTCCGTGCTCGACATTGCGTGCGTGTATCGAGTACATGCGAGTGTTTTCGAGGACGATGCAAAGCTACCTATAATCATCACTGTAGCTCTGGAGGCTGCATGGGATGCGCTGGCCGTCAGAGACGTCAATCGCCTCATTAACTCCATGAGACAGCGGTGTGCAGCCGTTATTGCTGCAAGAGGAGGCCATATAATACTCGCTAGTGAGCCGATTAAAAGACATTCTGGCTGTTCCATTATACTTGGGGGAGTTCCGATTTGGAAAGAATTGAATGAGCGTTTCCAGTGTGTATATCTGCAGCAGTTCTAAACCGTACATTCGGGAGACTTCGTGTTTTTTCTTAATTACTAATTAACTAGGCGCTATATTTTAATTATATTAGTAAAGGTGCCTTATCTCGAGTACATGGCAGTACTTTTGACAGTTTTCAACAGCAGTTGTACCGTTATTAAAAATATACACCCCTTTTGGAGCTTATTTTGGTCCAAAAAAACGGGACGTCATCAGCCCCATATAGCCTGTGTGTAAAACGTTGTGTACAATACAGTACAGTTACTATCTGCGTGGAATATGCTCGTGGAATACGGCATGATGTAGTGAGTCTGCGTCCCATATCCCACTCGGCCTTCGGCCTCGTGGGATATAGGACGCAGACGCATTACATTATTATTATTATTATTATTATCATTATTTCTTTCTGGTATTCATACCAAGGATTCCTCAATAGTGCTCATTGCATTGTCACTCGGAAGCGTGAGGAAACCCATGAACAATTAGAATTAGAAATGGCCAGAGACATCTAGGATCTTTGAAGTGCGTTACCTAACACACCAACGGCTTTACATCCCTTCCGAAGGACGGAACAAGTATGGTTAAGTGCCTTGCTCAAGGGGACAAGTGTCACAACCTGTCACGGCCCGAAATCGAACCCACGTTCTAGTACTGGCACAGGAACTTTAGTTCGACGCGCTAGACCGCTCGGCCGTAACACCCCTAATTTCACTCGCCGTATTTCACTCGCGCTCGTGGGATAACTAATAATGTACACTCACCCATCTGTGTAGAAACCGTGCACTGAGGACACAGTTTGCAACCGCGTGCTTATATAGCCAGCCTTAGTAAAACGAATTGCGTAATAGCCCCAAACACAATCGCCATACCATGAGGCATATATTAAGCCTCTGCTTGGAACGATTTATTGCCAAAACGTGGATAAATAAGAATACCAAAGTCGTCTGCTGAAAACAAACTGTAAAACAAAACTGTTTTGCCCTTTTTTTTTTCCAATGTGATTATCCATATGATGGTTATTTAAAATGCGTTATTTAGATGAACCCGACATAACTGTTTGACAGAGGGCTGGTAAAGAGGAGAACGGTTGACCGGGAGGGGTGCATTCGATTTACCCACAAAAAATCCACCCGGGCAGACGCCATCAAACGACAAAAAATGAAATGTTGGACAATTTGTGAATATGAAAGCTGGGAAATGTCCTTTTATTGTGGCCATATTGACAACGCGATCCGTTGTCATTGTTTTATCCAACGGTTTACCGCCGAACTGAAATCGTATAAATATAATATAAATATATCTTTTTAGTTTTTGGGGGTCAACCGTTGCAGTTGGGGGTCAACCGTTGCAGGCTCGTCGAATGGGGGCGCTTTTACATACAATAATCACATGTATTTGCCAAACTTAACATACTACAGGCCTTGAAAAGAAACAAATCAATAAATAAATATTTGTTGTGTAAATTACAGTAATGAAATGAGGAAATAAATACGAGATGAAACACAAATGAAACGAAATATGTTTGACTGTCTGGACGGTCGACCGTTGTCGAAAGACCACTGTACATATATACCTTTCGACCCTTGGCAGAATGCCAAGCAATTAACATTGTAAGTACATGTGTTCTACACCTGTTTATGAATACAGCGAACCAGGGGCGCGTTCAATAGCGCAATACGTATGCATACCGTACCGACAATACCTTCAACTTCAAATATATAGGAAAATACCATTACTGGCATACCTATTGCGCTATTGAACGCGCCCCATGACAATGCAATACAAAAGTCAACAGTATCCTAGCTGTAGCCGTCAGTTGCAGAATCGGCATCACAGTGAAAAACACCATAACAGGGACGGATCTAGGAATTCTTTTCCAGGGAGGAGGTGTTCTGATAATGCGGGTGCCGACAAATTTGTGGGACGAGGGTTTCCATTAATATTTATATCGGCATGTTGCCGACACTGGCGGACTCGCAGAACATGTATTACATTTAAAATTTAGCCAGAGCAGGGGAGCGGTGTTTGACCACGCCTCCCCCTCAACCACCCCCCCCCCCTCCATTTCAATGTTGTTTGGGGTTGCGCCCGCCGCAGCGACTCCCAGGGGGGGGTCGTCGAGATTGGCTCATTAAGTTCAGTAATTTTCGGCAAAGAAGCGAGGGTGGTGTTTATGATCACTTTTTGAACATTGACATTTTGGTTTCGAATGAACTTGGAGAACGAAAGTTTAAAGGCCCGCGCCCCCACCCATATACATAATGCTAATACATATCATATATGATTTTTGTTCATATAAACTACATTAGGGAGACATGTCTCCCAAAGGTACCACCTGGAGTAAAAAAACGTTAAGGAGACGCATATATCCAGTAAATTTAGCTATATCTCGAGTCATGTTTTTGACAGTCTCGAATGCTATCGGCATCGATTTCGGGTCTGTTCGGAAGCAATCTCCAAATGTAAATTGTCTCCCAAATGTACTCATCATTACGGTGTCTCCCTAAGGTGCTATGCAAAGTTATATTACTACTAATTCATGAATAGGAAGACCGATTTGGGGTAAAAAAGGAGTGTTGGGACGACCGGTTGGGACGACCGGTTGGGACGACCGGTTGGGACGACCCAAGATGCCGTTTCAGGAGCTTTGTAGGAAGAACATTTGTTGGGATGATGCCATACCGGAGGAAATTGCTAGACAGTGGGAGATAGAGATGGTTGGCAGTCTTACCTCAGCTTAGACTTTCAGTTCCCCGATGCATCAAGCCACAGGGGTTTGGTTCCAATGCTACAATCTAGTTGCATCATTTCTGCGACGCTTCAGAAAGAGAATATGGTGCAGTTACCTACCTGCGTCTGCAGGATACATATAGAAAAGTAAACTGTCTGTTGCCTGCTGATGGTCAATGCCAAGTTAGCACCTCCGAATAAAACCACTATTCCTCGTCTGGAATTCGCTCCAGGGGTTCTCTCCCTCAAACTTGATGGAATGGTCCATGTGAGCTGTAGCTGCCACCGTGAGCTACACACATGTACGACAAGCAGTCCAGGAATGGAATAAAGCTAAGACTCACGAATATCTTCTTCAAAATGAGATATGCTGGCTGTTCAATCCCCTGCAGCATCACACTTTGGTGGTGCGTGGGAACGGCAAATCAGAACAATTCGTTCAACAAGCACTTACTGACGAAGGACTCCAAACATTGTGTATCGTTGAGGGTAT
This sequence comes from Henricia sp. BOLD:AAB3569, assembly GCA_037783545.1. NCBI lineage: Eukaryota > Metazoa > Echinodermata > Asteroidea > Spinulosida > Echinasteridae > Henricia > Henricia sp. BOLD:AAB3569. Next base: position 1,029,314 of record JBBELK010000403.1, on the reverse strand, counting down.
TGTCAATGGAAGACCGATTACGCGAGTTTCTGATGACCCGAGAGATCCTGCTCTCTCGACACCAAATCACCTACTTCTCCTTCGCTCCGGACCCAACCTGCCTCCCGGACGGTTTGTAGAGCAGGATGTCTACAGTGGAAGATGGCGTCAAATACAATACCTTGCCGATATCTTCTGGAAACGATGGCTAAAAGAATATCTTCCATTACTTCGATTACTAACCGCAATGTGTGCCCTGGAGATCTTGTGTTGGTCAAGAACGAAAACATTCCTCGATATCAGTGACCCTTGGGACCAGTGGTGGATACTTACCCAGGCAAATATGGGAAGGTGAGATATGCACAGATGAGAACACAGGCCGGAGTCTATCTTCGTCCCATTGAAAAACTTGTCTTCTTGGAAGGAGATGTGGCCTTAGGAACTCTTCTTGATATATAACCAGAGAGCTGTACCATCCCAGAGGAGAACACTGGACGACAATTCGAATAATTCGAAGGGATGTCAGTGACTTTAACGCCCCGGATGTCTTGGACTGTAAAGACTTTTGGGCGTTAAAGCTTGCTTGTGAAGCTTCCAGTAACGGTGTGGCTGCAGTGATTTGCCACGTTATGGATGACGGACAGGAAAAGCCTATCGCTTTCGCATCGCGCACCCTAATGCCGAGCGAACGTGATTATGCTCAGATAGAGAAGGAAGCACTCGCAATCGTGTTGGGAGACAAGAAATTCCACCAGTTTCTACTGGGTAGATTATTCACGCTAGTCACAAGCCGCTACTGACAATTATCGGTCCCAAGTCAGCTGTACCTTCCATGGCGGCATTCAGAATGCAACGATGTAGGCAATTTTGCTTTCCCAGTATAAGGTCGAGTATAGAAGCTCCAAAGGCAATGCAAGTACAGTTGCTGATGCATTGTCTCGACTCCCCCTCCCCCAATGAGAACTCAAATGTGGGAAGTGAGAACTCAGGTTACACCACGGAAGTCGTAGATGACGACGTTCCAGTGACTGCAACAGAAATTGCGAGTGAAACCCAGAAAGACAGTTTGTTAAAGGCCCATTATATCATTTGCAATGACCCAATTTTGTTGTTCATGAGTTGACAAGAAAAACCTTACTCAAGGTGTTGATGGCATTGGTAACAAACACCACATGAATTTATTATCCGTCCAAAATGGTATTTCATGTTGGATATTGACAACCAAAGGTAGTTTAAACAGAATAAATAGATAAAGACATATGTATATTTTTAAGGTTTTCTGAAGCATTGATACATCGATGTAGCTAAAATTTCTCCAGGCTAGTTTAGCAACATTCTTCCTTAGATACGTTACACTATTTTTCCACAAATCTGTAAAAACGTTTTATCTTGCAAAAATGATACATATAGCTCTTTGGCTTTTAAGGCTTGTGTACGAACAGACATTTTTATGGGTGGAGTGAAATCGGTAGTGAAATGAGTGCTGAACCTAAGCCTTTCCACAATCGACGTCACGAGTTATCATGTGAAAAGGGATGGATTAAGTGGGGTCATAGAGTGGTGATACCAATTTCCTTGAGAGTCAAAATTATGTCTGAACTCCATGCTAAACATCCGGGCATAGTGAGTATGAAGTCGATCAGTGGTCAGAAGTTTTGTGTACTGGCCAAGATTGACAGTGACACCGAATCACTGGTAAGCAGATGTAGTGTTTGACAACATTGTCGAAGCAAACCACCACGGACACCACTGCAACCCTGGTCATGGCCAAGTACATGTATACCTTTTTAGAGAGTTCATGTACATCTAAATTTTTGTAAAAAGGGTAATGATCACTTCTTGGTACTAGTAAATAGCCATTTCAAGTGGATTGAAGTGAAGCACATGGGTTAAAGTACTACTACTCAGCGTACCATAGTTGAGTTGAGATCAATATTTGCTTGTCGTGGTCTGCCTGAATAACTTGTTTCTGATAACGGGCCTCAGTTTCGTTCAGAACTGTTCAAAGATGTCATGCAAAGGAACGGTGTAAAACACACACTAGCTCCGCCGTACCATCCAGCCTCAAACGGAGCTGCATAAAGATCCGTTAGAGTGGTGATCGGTGATCGGGCCAACATCCCGATCACCTATTACTATTGTACGATTTTTTGTTCACTCAAACGTTTCCAGAGCTTTTCTTCAAAACGGTTCAAGCTATCACCTTGAAACATCAACCCCGATGTGAAGGTGTGCATACAAGTGTCACTGTGAAATAATCAGGTATTAAATTACCAACACAAACATGACCAAAATATGCATGTTCTAAAATGCTTCCGTCTGGAAAACCACGTGACCCATGACATTCGTATTTGGCAGGCTTATAGATCAGATCATGGCCTACAATTCCTTATGGGGTCAACTTGAGGTTAAAGTTCAACGAAAACGAAAATCTAAATGTTTGCACTTATTAAGCAGCAATGTCCATCAAACCAAGCTGAATCTTTACAAAATTAGATACAGACATATGGCAGACTTTCACCAGCATGTATAATATCATAATGACATCAAGTGTGACGCCATCGTGACGTCATCAGGTGTCAAATTACAGTAATTCAAAGTTAAATATTTCAAATATTCATATCCAAGAACCGAAATAGCTAAATGAACAATTCTTTCACAGCATGATATGTCTTAATGAAGTGAACAAATTAAACCTTGACATGACCCCATGTGTGTCCCCATCTTCCGGTTCAAACCGGTAGTTGTTTGAAAATGTCAAATGTGTAGTATTTTGAATGTACACAGAGCGAAAGTGGTAGGGAATTTGACCATAGTTTTACAAAACGAACTGTTCCTACACATGTGGATTTTGTGACTATACCAATGGTGACGTCATCACATCGACGGTGGTTAGGTAATATGGTGTCAAATTACGCAAGATGTTGGACCTGAATTGTTTAAAAATGCTGTATCTTAAGAACTACAACAGATATTTGTATGATTTCTTCGCACATTTAATAAGTTGAACAATTTGTGCACAAAATTGTGACATGATGTCGTCACAGGTGTCAAATTGCCAAAATTCAAAGGTTATTATTTCCAAAATTCATCTCTCAAGAACCGTAATATACTCTCCAACAAAATAAACTGTGCATGATAAAAATTGCTGTATTTTTTCAGCCATGGCAGGTAACTCGCTGGAATAAACTGTTAATGAAAGTCCATGAAATCTTTCAAATGGTTAACCGAACTTGAAATGTACAAAATGTGTTCTTCGTGTTCTCAGAGGTTGCTGAAAACTGACTTGCCAATATTGAAGTCACAAAGTCAGTATCGAGTGCATCTTCGCCTCATGGAGCCAATAAACACGCGCATGAAAATCTTGTGGGATGTCATTCCACACCTGGACGAGATCTCTACCAAGCTGTTGCAGGTTTGTTGGCTGCTAAGGAAGATGACGTAATCGGCGCTCCATATCATCCATCTCCATCTCAATCGGATTGAGATCTGGTGAGTTTGCTGGCCATGGCAGTACATCATTTCGCTCTCTCTGCCTTCTCACAAGTGCTGAAATGGTGTTTCGGTGACATTGAAAGTGTGCTGCAACCTCGCCTTGACTCATTCCGGCCCGCAACATTCCAATGGCCTGATGACGGTCAGCTAAGGACAGACGCGGCATGACGTTTTGAGTACTGGACACAATCTTGCAAAATGCTCTTCTGACTTTTGGGTAGTCCTTTTATACGGCTTGCTAACGAGACCTGAACTTTGTGGAATTATGTTACATAACAACCTGTAGGACCCCTATTGTGAAATCAACACCCAGGCATGCCTAAGTCCTGCACTATGCCATGAGCAGGTTTTGAGTGCATAACCTTTTTCTATCAATGTCAGAGAATATTGTCTGTGAATTTGGTGTTTATTTTCCACCTACTTGAAAAAATACAGCAATTTTTACCATGCACAGTTTCTTTTGTTGGAGAGTATAGATACATTCACAGCATTATAGGTCTAAATGAACTAAACAAATCATAGTGACATGACCCCTGTGTGACCCCTACTTCCGGTCTAAAACGGAAGTTAATCGTAAATGTGCCATTGTTTATCATTTTGAATGCAAATAGAGCCAAAGTGGTAGGGTATTTGACTATAGTTCTACTGAACGAATTGTTCCCACACATGTGGACTTTATGACTATACCAGTGATGACGTCATCACGTGCACGGTGGTTACGTAATATATCAAATGACAAAATATTGAGAACTATAATATATATATTCGAAAGATTATTTCACCACACTAAAGAACTTGTTCTTTAGTAGATACTTTAACAATTTGTGCACACAATAGTGACGTCATGGTGAGATTGACTGGGCCAATAATGACGTCATCAGACATGACAATTTTTTCGTTGAAAAATCAAAGAATCATATGTCTTAAGAATTCCAATACTGGAAATCGATATGTTAATATTTCTTTTGCAACATCGACCAACTCAAGTTTTCAACCAATTTTAAAATTGTGACGTCATCATAAGATCAATGTTCATGTCACCCGATCACCTTGCGTTTGTAAAAAAACAAATTCTAGTTTAGATTAAATTTGTAAGGAGTTTAAAAAAATTAAAAAGAAGAAGTTAAGAAGGCCAACGTGTACGAGAAACAATTATGTTTATTGCGAACAACCGCGCAAGTTTAACAAATGGTACATACATATGTGCTCAAAATTATTCATACCCTTTGAAAAATCTTAAAAATTTCAAATTTCCTCATTCCAAAAAACTATGGGAAATGATGCAAGGCCCTTTTGAAGCAGCTAGTACCCCAGTCACAATTAGCTTGCGATGGGTTTGCGCGTAGTTTGCGACGGATTTCTAGGCATTTTCGGCCGGGGCCCCACGGGACTCCTTGCGGCTGCCGGGTCATTTTTAGGCATCGGGCGGGCATCGAGTTACTTTTAACTCGGACTTAAAATATGTTGCGGCGTTTTGCATCGCAAACTGATCGCCAATAAATCGGTCGATGCCTGGCCGATGTCCGGCAGGGAATTACACACATCGGGCGGGCTCCGGGCCACAATTTTGAAAACCCAGACAATCCATATATCGGCCAGGCGCCGCCCAGGCACCGTCCAGGCGCCGCACAGACGCTGCTCAGACGCCGGCCGGGCCCCGCCCGGCATCCGGCCGACTTGGCGGCGCCCGGCCGGAAATCGGCCAGGGTATCGCAGTGACATAGGCAGGACATCGGACGAGTGCCTGCCGGACACCGGCCGATAAACGGGCCAAGAAATCGACCGCATTCCGTCATGGAATTGTGACGGTGACCGCCCAATCGCGCGATCTTTCGCCGACCTCTACACGCCGACCGATGCCTATCAAACGCACACGCCGCCCGGCCTCCGCTTTAATTGTGACTTAGGTATTAGAATGCCAGTTTCCACCGTTCAGAGCATAATTAGGAAGTACAAAGAGTTCCACACAGTAAGAAACCTTACAGGTTGTGGTCGTAAGTCGAAGGTGTTACCTCGTCTGGCAAGAAAAGTGTGCCGAGAAGCCAGCAACAATCTCCGCATTGCCATGAAGGGCCTCATGAACAGCTTGGCGAGTCTGGGACCAAGATATCCAGGCAGACACTTCAGCCAAGGGTGAGATTGGAAGAAAAACGAACATTCCACAAAAATTGGACGAGTTCCCCAGGGCACACACTCTTTACTGAGCACAGAGGATATCGATGTACTCAAGTGCTGTACACTGTAGTGTAGTTTACAAACAAAACAAACTTAATAGAATGAGCATAGCATTAAAACACAAAAGCGCACATTGCATCAGGGAGGTCTCTATGGCCGCCACTCCGTTCGGAAAAGCTCGTCTGACCTTCGCTAAGGCACAACTTGACAAGGATCCAAGCTTCTGGTCATCAAGACGGGCACATGGATGTTGCTTATGTCTGGCGAAAGAAAGGGGAAGTGTACAATCCAAATAACACGGTCCAACCGTCAAGCATGGAGGTGGTATATCATGCTGTGGGGATGCTTCTCGGAAAATGAGACTGGAAATCTCGCCAAAATTGTTGGGATCATGAAAAAAGAGCAGTACATGTACATTAAGATCGTCGATGAAAACATCAAGCAGTCCGCTGAGAAACTCTAGCTTGGTCAGCATTGGACATACCAAACAAATTGGACAGACAATCCCAAACAAACTGCCAAGGCAGTCACGAAATGGTTCGTGGACGTTCTGGAGTGGCCGAGCCAAAGTCTGGATTTCAACCCGATCGATAATCTATGGAGGGAACTCGAGACTCGGGTGATGGCAAGAAAGCCTTCCAACCTCAACGAGCTTAAGTGTTTTGCGAAGGAGGAGTGGGCGAAAATCCAGGTTGAAACATGCGTTGGCCTTGTAAGCCGATACAGAAACCGTTCGGAGGCTGTGATAAAAAAATAAAGGCCTTTCTATTGATTATTAAGAGTGGCTTTATTAAGGGTATGAATAATTATGGACATGACCTTTTTTAAAAATATGTCAATAAAATACCCCAAAAATAATATATTACAGAAGATGTCACTTGTTGTTATTCTTTCAGTTGTTTGTCACATACTTATATACATACAGAGTAAACACTTATTTTTGGGGTTTGAAAGCCGTTCGGTGCTTTATTGTGTATCATGTGTTTGTAAATAAAGGTGGCGTTCGATACGGTTCGACACGCGTTTTATCTTGTTTCCTGGTTCTCCCGACTCATCACGCCTTGAATGATCCTCCCCAGGTCAGCGCTGATTCGAGGAAGCAACTCGAACGCAACTACATGTACAGGTAGTTGGTTTCTTCAACATCGGCAATAATGCTTTTTTTTCTTCAGATATTTGTTCTTATCGCCGCAAAGAACAAAAAATCTGAGAGATTCTGTCGTCCATATCAACACAAGAAACCCTTCTTATGAAACCCTTCCTATGAAACCTGTTAGCAGGTTTGTCTACAAATTGTAAAATAGAGTATGTACATGTACACAGTGTTCGTAGGACATTTTCCAACAAGAAGTGAAACCAACCGCGATTGGGGTCATTCCATGTCAAATCACCCAATGGATTTAACCATACCCTCTTCAAATTTGCTCAATTTGGTTAATATGGTAACTTTGGCTCAACAAGCTCAAATTTCAAAATTAAAAATTCATCCGACTTACGGTTTTAGCGATACGGCGCGTGCTTTTTCGATGATTTCGTTCAAAATGACTCGACCGTCAACTTTCAAACGACCATAAACCCAGTAACCCACGGTTCAAAATGGCTGAAATTTGTGTTTTTGGAAAGGGAATTGCATAAGGAATCTAAATCTGCCATTATTTTTATGCGTTAACATGGTATGTTTTCCATGACCTTTGACTTTCACTTTGACCTTGAATTTGACCTCGTGGATCACGTGATCCGGAGGTGAACTTCGGTGAAAATTTTCCCCCATATGTTTTCTTCATAATATCAAAAAATTACAGATATAATATTTTTCGTTCGCTTTCCAGCTCTTCTCAAAGTTGCCATGTTTTTAGTAAAAATGTAATATTCCTATGCAAAGTACATGCAAGGCATGCAATACATACACATGTACAATCTATACAGGCAGTGTGCAAATTTTGTAAATCTTATGGAATATACATACAACATTTTAAGAAGCAATAAATTACATATTCCAATATTCCACATGGCATTCACTGTGACTATTAGTCTACAGCACTAAGGGGCCCCATATGCATTTTCGGGTACAATCTTGGCAAATTTGAGGATAAGTTAATTTCATATCAAGGAATTCAAATCCGGTTGTTGCCAATTTTTAAGAGGTCATCTTCAAGGTCAAAGGTCAATTTAAAGGTCATAAAGGGTCAAAACCATAAAATTGCACTTTGGCGGCCCCTCGTTGGTCAATTTTAACAATCGTAGCACCCATTCGAGGATTTACAGGATGCTAAGTTCATTTATTATAGTCTCCAAGATTGTTAAGGTCATTTTCAAGGTCAAAAGTCAATTTAAAGGTCACAGAGGATCAACAATCACAAAATTGAACTCTGACGGCCCTTTCCCTGGTCAATTTCAACAATCGTGGTGTCCATTCTGGGATTTACAGGATGCCGAGTTCATTTATTAAAGTATTTAAGATTTGTATGGTCATCTTCAAGGTCAAAAGTTAATTTAAAGGTCAATTTAAAGGCCATAACTAGGGTCAAAAATCTTAAAATTGTACTTTGGCGGCCCCTCGTTGGTCAATTTCAACAATCGTGGCGCCCATTCTAAGATTTACAGGATGCCGAGTTCATTTATTATCGTCTCCAAGATTTTAAGGTCATATTCAAGGTCAAAAGTCAATTTAAAGGTCACAGTGGGTCAACAATCACAAAATTGCACTCTGACGGCCCTTTCCCTGGTCAGTTTCAACAATCGTGGTGTCTATTCTATGATTTACAGGATGCTGAGTTCATTTATTAAAGTCTTTAAGATTTTTATGGTAATCTTCAAGGTCAAAAGTCACAACTAGGGTAACAAATCTTAAAATTGCACTTTGGCGGCCCCTCGTTGGTAAATTTTAAGAATCGTGGTGTCCGTTGTAGGATTTACAGGATGCTGAGTTTATTTATTAGTCTCCAATATTTTTAAGGACATCTTAAAGGTCAAAGGTTAATGTAAAGGTTACAGGGGGTCACTAATCACGTAATAGCAAATCCCAATCAGTGAGGAACAACAGTACTACCGTGATTCGAGACCACCAGTTGGCTTCATAGCTCAATTGGTAGGGCGTCTGCACGTTAAGCAGAAGGAATGCGGTTCGAATCCCGGTGGAGCCAAGATGCTTTTCACTGCATCCAGATTTCCCAAACTCATATGGATTTGTCCACATTTGTATCGAATTCATTCACCCCGGCGGTCCCTGAGTAATAATCCCTAAAAGTAATCACTTAATCATACTAAAACAGCATGCTCCCTATAATAGAGACTGGAGTCACTTGTGCATGATTTGTGTACCAGAAAAATTCAGAACGGTATTTTGTTCGGGCTTATTAGGCTTTTATTTTGCCATAATATCATCTACTAGTCCAAATATTTAGAAAAAAAGTGATAAGTGCAGTCGACGTTACTCAAACTATATGTGAACTTTAATAATCTGAAAATATGGTCCTTTTAAATGTGCGATGACATACAAAATGTTGACCGGATTAGAAAACTAAACACTGGGTTTCAAAGGCAGAACAGATGATTGGTAAACTGTTAAAAGGGGGTTAGGCCTATTTCTACTAAAGAAGCCCATTAATAAAACTGTCCTGGACAAATTTTGAAACTATGTAACGATTGAAAAAAAAACCATTATGAACCAGAAACGAACGTAAAAACCAAAGTGCTATTAAAATGAATGACAAAAGACGAAATCCCTTTTTCAATACAATGCCGATCCCCACAGGAAACAAATTCCACGCAATTAGGGAAAGATAAGTCGGACGTCGTCACATAGCCCTCCTGCACGAAACATAGATGAGGCAACTCGGGAGAATTATAATTTTGTTCCTAGTAAAATCTTCGTATTTGCCCCTCCAATTTGTTTCATTAGATTTACACTTATTCATGTTTAAAAGATCGTTTGAGGGAAAATTAATAACGTCTGAGTACGTGTTGAGTGTGCGTTCCGTTTTTTCTTGTAAACTCAGAAAAAAATGGGGTCACTAAAAATGATACCCTCATCAGGTACTTATTCGCTTGAATTAAGCAAGGGTACAACTACAAATTCGCCACGAATGATCAGCGAAATATAAACATATACTGTAGGCCTATAGCTACATTAAGACAGCTCGACTTGTACAACGCGTCCAAAACATCTCGTCTCTCCAGACAACTTTATTTCCATGTATGAAAACCACCCACCTCCCCCAAAGTAACCCCAGCTTTATCCTGTTTCCGTATAGACCGTATCGAATAGCCGCATTTCGTGGGACACCTTTTGTTACTTAAACCGTTTAACAATGGAAGCACGATATATACAAAGCGCAACCATGCATGTCCTCAAGGAACAAACTGAAGAAACTGCCCCACGAAATGGACAGTCGATGGTTGTCGCAATGTTGTTAAGTGTGAGAAACATCGAGCATAAAACGATATCAAAACCCGATTATTGCAAACTTTCTTTCACAAAAAAATGACTCGATTCAATGTCACACTCTAGGGCCTACATTATACCATGGAGGTAGGAAAAGAAAATTCATACCTCCATGATTATACAAGCATAAACAAACCTGATAGTATGACACTGCCAACTTCACAGACGTGATTTCACATATGGCGATACGGCACGGCCAAAATTAACACGTATCTTGTGACTGCATAAACTGTTAGTAGAAGCTAGCCTTGTCTGTAGTAGTGTGGGATACCATCACCTGATCACTTTGCGAATTGAACCCAAATTCGAACGCAGTGTGTACAGTTCTTAATACAGAAGGGTTCCTAGTTGGGCATCTTCGTGATTGGGTAATATTTCTTCGTGCGCTAAATTCCACGTCGCGTCGTCTGCATTTTTATTTCCAAAAAACCTCGAAAAAGCACCTTTTCGGGGTCAGCAAAATTAGGCAACAAGCGGATTTGGGTTTCCCACTAACCAAGGAGTAATCCATGAAAAAAATCAAAGATTGTACCCGAAGTTGCACACAAATGATATTTTTACGCCATAAGGGTGTAGACTATATTAGATCATTACCATAGATTATGTCTTTAAGTGATCACTCATCAGCTAAAGTTATTAATTAATTACGATCCAGTCTGGGTACACTCTTGAAATAACAGCAATAACTGTCAAAGGAACTCAGCAATTCCTCAGGTTTGTCCCAGTCTCCAAATTAATGTTACAAGTGTACAAATTAAGTGGTCAAGTTAGCCCGCCAGCTGTAGTACCGGTTTCGCACAGCAATGATGTAGAACCAGCACCAGAGGCAGCACAGGATTTTGATGTAATACAACAAAACTTTGTCTGCTGCATTTATGATGGCTTCCCGTGGATCGGCATGGTGGAGAACATTTCTGAGGAGTTTGGTGACTAATATTAATTTTATGCACCCTCATGGACCATCCAAACAGTTCAAGTGGCTATTGGAACCTGGTAAATGCTGGGTAACTGAAGCCAATGTTTTATGCAAAGTCAACACCCCATCACTGACATCCTCGTCTTCCAGAAAGTACTACATCTCAGCAAATGACAGCGCACAAATTTCAAGAGTGTACCCAGACTGGATCGTAGATGATCAATAACTTTAGCTGAGTGATCATAATCTATGATAATGATCTAATAATCACAGTAAATGCCATTTGGAATATTGGAATATGTAATTTATTGCTTCTTAAAATGTTGTATGTATATTCCATAAGATTTACAAAATTTGCCCACTGCCTGTATAGATTGTACACGTATGTACATGTATTGCATGCCTTGCATATGAGTACACATGTACTTTGCATAGGAATATTACATTTTTACTAAACATGGCAACTTTGAGAAGAGCTGTCCAGAAAGCAAACAAAAAATATGATATCTCTAATTTTTTGATATTATGAAGGAAACATATGGGGGGAAATTGTCACCGAAGTTCACCTCTGGATCACGTGATCCACGAGGTCAAATTCAAGGTCAAAGTTAAGGTGAAAGGTCATGAAAAACATACCATGTTAACGCATAAAAATAATGGCAGATTTTGATTCCTTATGCAATCCCCTTTCCAAAAACACAAATTTCAGCAATTTTGACCCAGGGGTTACTGGGTTCAGGGGCGGATCCAGGAATTTTTCCAGGAGGGGGTTTTTCCACCAGGGAGGGGTTTTGCCCGTCAGATTTTTATGTCCGCTTGTTTCAGACAGGCGGACACGCAAAAAATGCATTACATTATATTTTTTGGTGTTGGAGCAGGGGGGGGGGGGGGGGGGGGGGGGGGGTGTTTGACCCCCAAAACCCCCCCTCTGGATCCGCGCCTGGGGTTTATGGTCGTTTGAAAGTTGACGGTCGAGTCATTTTGACCAAAATCGTCGAAAAAGCACTCGCCGTATCGTGAAAACCGTAAGTCGGATGAATTTTTAATTTTGAGCTTGTTTAGTCAAAGTTACCCTATAAACCAAATTTGAGCAAATTTGAAGTGGGTAGGGTTAACAATTGACCCATTAACAAAAGCAACTCGCACTTCGCGCTTGTTTCTATGGCTGGAATCGAAACTAACAGATAAGTTAGCTGACCATTTTTTTAAAAATGCCCCAAAACGGCAGAATTTCATGGATTTGTTTTCAGGATCTATGTTTAGTTTATTTCGAATAAAATTTCTTTTAAAATTTGTGCCGTTGCGTAGAGCAACGCATAAGAAAACCGTTTCAACTGCAGAATAAAAACCAGTTATTTGGCACGACACTTATGTATGCATGCACACATAGTTGTTGGAACGACGTGCTTTGGCAATGGATTTTTCAGATTACAAGTGAAAGTTTAGACCCAGTTACCCTGGCAATTTTAGTACAGTAGTCTATACAGTTAAGTATTCAGAAAAAGTTCCAAAAGCCCAGGGATTCTTCACTGTCTAAAAATCAGCACAACATTCGAAAAAACGGCTTGTTCAAAAACTTTAGTGGGTTGTATTCCAGATCTTGTGCATTTTGTTTTTTTCTTTGTTTTTTCTTTAATTTAATTTTATTTTTTAACCCTAACCCTATATATGGTTACACATACACTGGGGGAATACAATAATATGATTACAATCTGACCCCGGTCATCGTTTGAAATAATCGTACCACACAATCGACTAATTACGAGAATTTTCCTGTGTTACCCCGGCCCAAGTCTCATAATCAAAAAGGAAATTGTATAAGGAAGCACCACTTACCGAGTTCCCCTCCCACCACTGTAAAGTCCTTCTTAACCACTTTGAATTTCTGTACCATCTGAGCCCGGGACGACGCTTGTTTGTTGTAAGCATCGATTCCCCTCTGTAAGCTCTGCAAAATTTTTCCATCAGTTTCTGCTTCTTTAACAGTCTTGACTTCACTACCCAACTTTTTGCAGATGGAAAGTACCTCTGCATGTAGTTCTTCAGTAGGTTCCTGAGTTTCCTCATTAATTTTAACCTGCAGGCAGAAAAGACGGTTTAAATTCTACAGCGGAAAGTCGCTGTAACGAACACTACAATAACACACATTTTGCTATGGTGAAGACCACTACTGCCTTCCAAACTTGCAATCCTTTCGCAGTGGTTTTGAGCGGTTTGCCTGCACCCAACCACTGTTCAACTTCGCATGAAATCCTGCGAAGCGTGTGCGTGACTTCACCCAAGGCTGGGCCTAAATAACACTTCCCGTGATTAGGGGCCGTCCATGATTAAGTACGTACGCACGAAATGGCGACTTTTTAGACCCCCTGCTCCCCCGTACGCCTATTTCGTGACGTCGCCCATTAGGCCATATGCTCCAACTCCCCCTCCCCCCTCCCTTTGTGTGATTGGATCACAATCGCTCCGAAGTGCGTAGTCTTGGCCCAAGTTGTAGTCGATATTGGTTTGTGTACGCGTTGGCCACATCGATATATATACACTCGATGACCAACGACGTATAAAATTGAAGCTACCGTCCGCCATTGTACCCCACCAAATACAATGCCTTGCCTAGACTAGACATACTGTCTTCACTAGTCTACATCATGGTCTACATGTGTTATAGTAGGTGGAACGCAAGCGATCGCGTGGAATGCAAGCGATCGCATGGACCCGAGAGCATTCTAGGCCAAGCATTGTTCGTGGGGTACAATGGCGGCCGGCGCGTGGCTTCAATTCTCGTATAGCCAACTGCTATAGACTACTATAAAGTGAAAACGTCATGCACGTCATTGTTGCAGTATGTTAGTTTCGTTTGGGTTGCCCCAGCTCTTTATGCGTCGTGGATGTATCATGCTTTGCGTGACCTCCCATTGTTTGTTTGGTTCCGTTGTCCAATGAGTGTTCGTGTTTAGCAGAGGAAAATCCTGATATCTGCGTGTGATCCAAAAGTGGAAATTTATCATCGGAATGTGTTTTTAGTTTGTATTTGCAATCAAGATATAGTTAATTGCAATGTGTTGCAGTCCTTCATAGTTGGAGTTCTACCAATGTATTGTGTTATTGTGTTTATATTTATTTGCACAGTTTATATTTTTAGGATTTTGTGTCATTCGTACACGTTATAATACATTTAAGAATCCGTTGGGTGGGATAGCTATTTTGGAGGTATAATTTTTGTTTTGGTAATTTCAATATTTACCCTTGAGTGTGGGTTTTTGGTAAATTACTTGATTGTTGTTATTTATGGGCTATCCAGATTGTATGTTTGGGATTATTGTTGAAAACGAATTGGTATTTTCCTCCCGTGCTTAAAGTTGAGGATCAGTGACGTGTTCTACCAAAGTTTAATGGAAATTTCCGTTATTAAAGTGTATTTGGTGGAGGTAGATTTTCCAAATAGTTTGTTAGGTTAGGTAGTTGGTTACTCCGTGTGGAAAGGACAATAATGGCCAAGTCAGTGTCGAGATACTTGCATTAATACTGGATTTCTCTCCTTTATAGAGTTTGCAATACTAAACGTTTTGTTTGTATTTTTTACAGATCATATTCAGCAATGGCATTTGGGCTTCCAGAGTGGAGGAGACATCTCCAGATAGAACTGAGGCAGTTGGCAGCTCAGCTTCCAACTGTGACGCTGAACTCTAGGGCGGCATCTACCGTCAAGTTGTACTCGGGAGCATTTTTACGCTGGTCAGATTGGGCTACAAAATTTGTGAAAAAGCACTTAAATGCCGACCTCTTTGATATACATGTACATGTATGTCTATATCTAACACATTTAAGTCAAAATTGGAATTCCCGTGCACCAATCACTAAGGCATCAGCATAAATTTCTTGGGCACACAAAATGGCCGGAATTGATGATCCCACAGTCTTTCACCTTATACATTCTACCCAAGAAGGTCTCAAAAGGAGGCTTGCCAAACCCTTTGCAAAGAAAGAACCAGTACCGGCATCGGTTCTGAAGGAAATTATACTTTTATTTGTAACCCAAAGATATAGACCCTATGACCTTTAGAATAGTTACCATGTGTCTCATATGGCATACACAGGTTTCTTGCGATTTAGTGAACTTGCTCATATTAAATTTTCCCATATTTTGTTTTATCTCTGAAGGTTTGACATTGTAAATCCCACCAAGCAAGTACCGAGGAGGTAGAACAATCGTCATACGCAAGACAGGTTCTAAGTTTTGCCCAGTACAGTTGTTGGAAACATATATATATCGCAGCCAAAATTAGTGAAACAGACGCCTTTATATTTTGTGCCTTGTCAAAAGTTAAAGGCGCACTGTTAAAAAAATCTCTGTTCATTTACAGTACATTCATATGTCAATTGGCATTACATAGCGTACTGTTTTTGAACAGTACATTCTACTTTTTTGTTTTCTCCGTTTGCATACAGTAGACTCTACTGTTGTTTTGAATTGTAAATATACAGAAGTTTCTTCTGTTTTTCAACAGACGACTAAGTGTTCGTGCATGGTTGTGTTCCTGAACATAGCCTTATGTCCAGAAACAACTCTACGTAACTGAACGAAGCATATGGGTTATTGTCGACTTTTTCTTGTTGTAGACGTTTAAGTGTGGATATGCACAGTTTGCCTTTCACCTCGTGGAAAATAAGTCGGCATTTTCCTCTCAATTTCGTAGCTTTTATTTGCATGCTGAGATGTACATGTAGTGGAGGGTCAACACAACGTTCAGTATACCGGGGATTTAACTTGGCTCATTAAAATACAGGAATACCATGAATTCAGGGGCAATTGCCGTCTGAATCCATTGTATTCCCGTATACTATGCTGCAGGCTGCACGCTCATGTATACCCCCACTGCAGGCAGTATAGCACTGCACTAGCTACATTACAAATAACACGCAAATAAAAACAACAAATGTAAGAGAAATACCGACTTGCCTTTCACGACATGTAGAGCAGCTACTTCACGTTTAAATCAGCACTTCACTGAGGAATTTCCAGTACACATTTCGACATGAAACGCCTGGCAAAAGCTGTCATTTTCAGACATTAAATTGCACGTCCAACTACATGCACGGTGCAGTTAATGACTGAATGTTGCTTTTGTCATTTCCCGCGCGCGACAGCGTAAATTGGTACTCGCTATCAACGCCGCACAGTTGCTGCTGCGTACTACGGAACATGGGAGGAAAACAGTAAATTTAACTGTTGGTTAACAGTAACCTATCTGTATTCAAAGTGTCTTGTTCCTGAACAAAACTGTAATTTAACGGCAAATCGTCTGTAATCAAACAGAAACATATTTTTAAAATGTACACAGACGGAAGAATGTTTGTGCAATAACAACAAATTCCAAAAACAGTAAAAGTCACTGTTCGTTTTTGACTTTTTCAACAGAAAAATTGTTTACAGTGCGGGTACAAATTGACAGGCATGCCACTGTGTCATTACAAAAATGTCCGACTTTATACATTTTTTGGGGGTATTTGCAATGGGACAGATGAGAAAACAAACAAGAGGAAATCAGCTGATCCGCTGAAAAGTTGCATGCCTGAATTGATATGAGGAGTGCTATAACCATTCAAGGGTGAGATCAATTACCATGAAGAGTTTTGGTTCGATAGCCTGAGATCCGGAGGAGCAACTGCTGCTTCCCAAGCAGGAGTGCCGGATAGACTGCAGGTGGAAGTTAGAGTCGGTTAAGGATGGGTACGTTAATGATACTTTGGACCAGATGACATTAGTCCAAGGCTTTTGAAATCTTGCAAGGACGATTTGTGTATTTTTTAATGCAAAATATTCAATTGGTCACTAACAACGAGTCACATGCCAAATGTCTTCAAAAAGTCGACCATCATACCTGTGCCAAAGATATCGCCAGTTACTTGCCTTAATGATTATCGTCCAGTAGCTCTGACCTCGATAGTTATGAAATGCTTTGAAACTCTAATCAAAATGTTCATTCATTTACAGCTTCCACGTAAACTAGATACATTTCAGTCTGCCTATAAGGATAACAGGGGCCAATTTCATAAAGCAGTTTCGCAAAGAAATTTGCTTAATCAAAAATGTGTTTGCTTTATAAAAATGGGTTAATAATATAAATGTTACGTCAACTTGTGCAGCCAGAATAATACTGAAATGCGACTTCCTAACGCTATCAGCTGACATGTTTAAAAAGCTCGACTGGCTTGCCTATCCAGAGCTAGTTAAAGACAAGAAAGCTATATTTGTCTTTAAAAGCATCAATTCCTTGGCCCCGCAGTATATGGCAAGTCTATTTACACCTTACGTACAAACTCGAGAAACTCGTCAATCTGCCGAAAAGACACTGAAAATTCCCTTTGCACGAAAGGGGTCTTACGCCTCGAGTTTTGCTGTAACTGGCGCCGCAATTTGGAACAGCCTTAAGGCGGATACACACTATCGCGGAAAAATCACACTTTCGCGCCGCGCTCACCGCATTGCATGAGCTCCCAATCGCCTATTATTCCAAAATAGAAAATTCCACTCTGGTAACTTGGGGCTTCTCTGATACCTCATTGGCTGCGCGTTGGAAAGGTCAGCGCACCGCGGTCAAAGTTCAACAAATTTGAACTTTGACCCAGCTCAAAACGTTTTGCGCGTCGCGATAGGCCGCGCACAAGCGGCAAACCAGTTTGTGTACAAACCAATGGAACAGTGTGACTTTTCCGCGATAGTGTGAACTCCCCTTTAGTGTTAAACTGAATGAGTCATGTTCCAGTACCTTCAGTTGTTTCTCCGAAGTCTCTGAAGAGGAGGTTCTTAGTGCTATTAAATCTAGACCTATTAAGTCATGCGTGCTAGATCCACTCCCAGCCAACGTTCTGAAAATGTGCATTCATCATGATCTTCTTCCTATTATCACTAAGATTGTAAATTCTTCCTTATGTTCTGGTATTTTGCCCATAGCCTTAAGTATGCGCATGTAATTCCACTGTTGAAGAAACCAGGTCTGGATACCGAATGCTTCCTCAATTACCGCCCAATTTATAATCTGCCATTTCTTGGGAAGGCGATTGAGACAGTTGCCGTCAACCAGCTACGTACAGTCGTATCTCATTGCTAACCAACTTCACGCTTCAGTGCAATCTGCATATCGTCCTTTCCACAGTACAGAGACTGCATTGTTAATGTTGCGTGTGCAGAATGACATCCTGATGGCTCTTGATAAGCGTAATGAAGCTCTTCTAGTATTGTTGGACTTCTGTGCAGCGTTCGATACGATTGACCACAAGCAGTTGATTGCTCGTTTTGAGGAACGTTATGGAATTAGCGGAACAGCACTTCAGTGGTTTTCATCTTACATGGCTAGTCGTACACAATCTGTTTCTGTTAAAAATGTCGTGTCTGACCCAATTGCTGTGGACTGTGGAGTTCCTCGGGGCTCTGTCATTGGGCCACTGGCTTTCATTTTGTTCAGTGCCCCTTTACAAGACATAATTGACGCCCATGGTATTCAATCTATCATGTATGCCGATGATACCCAGTTCTACATGTACCTGTCATTTAAGCCTCATGAGCGTGATACTGCTGTGAAGAGGATAGAAGCATGTATATATCTGCCATTAGATCTTGGTGTAAATTCAACATGCTTGTGCTAAATGATAGGAAGACCGAGATACTGTTTTTTCGTTCACATTTTAGTAAAGCGGTCTGTCATTCCTTGCCAGACTATTGGCAATGATGTCATCCAACCGTCAGTACATGCTCGCAACCTTGGAGTTTCCATGGATTCATCTCTCACAATGACCAATCATATCAACAACTTGTGTAAGGCTGCTTGGCATGCATTAAGGAAGATTGGACAGATTCGACAATATATTGATCAAACATCGACTTCTAGATTAGTGCATGCTTTTGTTACCTCGAGGTTAGATTGCTGCAACTCCTTACTTTTTGGATTACCGGACAAAGAAATTGCTAAACTTTAGCGGGTGCAGAACACTGCGGCACGACTTGTACTTCGTGTCTCTCGACGTAAGCACATGACACCAATTCTCTTTCAGCTCCATTGGCTTTCAGTCAAGCAAACATTAGCATTTAAGACTCTTTTACTTACCTTTAAGGCCATTCATAACATAGCTCCGGGTTATCTTTCTGACCTTATCCAGTTGTATACCCCATCTACATGTAGGTCTTTAAGATCATCATCGGACTGTCAATTGAGGGTACCTGCTCGCTCATCAACAAAATTCTATGGTGATAGATCATTTGTTTTTTCAGCGGAACGGTCTTCCTGACAGCATGCGTCAAATTCATTCCATCAGTAATTTCAAGTCCCAGCTTAAGACACATCTTTTTGTTCAGTATTACCAGACTTGATGCTCTTGATGATGTTCTTTGGTTTTAACGTTTAATCTTTTTTTTAATCTATGTACATGTATATGTATGTTATCGCTTTGGTTTATACTGTAAAGTGCCGAGAGGCCCTGGCATTTGGCGCTATATAAGATTGCTATTATTATATTATATAGTGCACACCTTAGAACTATGTCTTCTTTGAGCTCATTCAAATCGGCACTTCGCCAAACATACACATAATATTCACATGATCAACTTCAAGTGAGAAATGCTAATTTACGGAATCGTATGACTTGGTTGCCATACAATCAAACTTTAATTTTGGAGCCGGAGGGGAATTTTCCCATTTGTTTTCTCTTAAAAGGAATTTTTACGGGTTTTTCGCCCTTCCGTAATTAGCGTAAATGTTAGTGTCTCGTGCATGTATAATAATTACTTCTGATGTTGTTCTTCTGTAACCATTACTTTTTTTATGTTGTAGTTGTTGTACAAATGTATCTTATTCCAGTTTGTTTGTGATTGTGAAGTCGTTCAATTTAGTATATTTGTTATGTGTGTTTGCAGGGCCCCAATGGAAACCAGTTTTTGTAAACTGTTTGGGCACACCCTGGGTAAATAAATGGAAAAAATAAAAATATAAATAAATGTATCAATGGATCGGAAGTAGAGGTCGTAGACTTATTTAAATTACTTGGGGTACACACACTGAAAACTTTATCTAGTCAATCACAGTGGAAAATTAGTCAAACAAGGGCAAAATGATTAGTCATGTATACAATTTGTCAGTTGACAACCTTTTGTTGGTGTATGAAAAATCTTTGTTGGTGCATGACAAATTAAAACTTTTGCAGGACAAATTAATATTAGCGGAAGACTAATCTGAACGACTGACAAATGTGATGATCGTCTTTTGACTAATTTGTATTGTCACGTAAAACAACAACTGACGATTTATTTTCCCATGACTAATTGCATGACTAACTTTTGATTGCATTACTAATGGCAAGAATAATGCAGCCGAAACTCATGACTAATTTAATTAGTCATGAGTTTTGGCGGGATTATTCTTTACATTGATAATGTAATAAAAGGTTAGTCATGAAATCAGTCGTGGGAAAATAAATCTTCAGTTCTTGTTTTCGTGCAGCTGTGCGACGCCATTACATGCGAACCGCACCGTAAAATGAGGTCGTGTTTGACTGGACTAAACATTCTGTGACGTTACTCTCGAAAGGTAAGCGTGTGATGGGTTTTGTGTGACACCAAAGAATTGTGCGGGACTCTGAGATTTCTAAGGCAATAATTAGTTCGCATGTTTCAAACTGTCGTCTGTCGGAGTAAAGACATGGTTGAGGCCGTGCTTCGGGTCTCAACATCCGTGTATAAGGACAACTCAGTACGTATTCGTAATTTTAGGTCAGCCCAGGTTAGACTCCTTTTCTCGCTGCAGTTAGAAGTAAGTTTATAAAATGAGCTACGAATAGTAACTGGATGTTTTCCTAGGTATACATCGTTGCCTCTTCCATGTTTGTTGTCCCCATTATCGTCATCAAACTGCGGATGTCTTTGTTGCATTAACACAACACTCCGTGCAGTTATTGCATGTATTCTGCGTAGGCCTATTTCAGTACGTTATACGAAACACACCGTGTATTGCACGTGACAAAGTAAGTTTGTCAGGCTGACTAACTGACATTACTAATTAATTTTACTGCAGGACTAATTAATTTTCCTGCAAGACTAATATTTTTCTGCAGGACTAATAATTTTGTGTGCAAGACTAATTAATTTTGCCGCATGACTAATTCATTTTGCCGCATGACTAATCATTTTTTAAATTAGGCAAATAAGACCCTTTTTCATGAGTAATTAAAATTAGTCAATTCAAACCACGTATGACTAATTGGAAATTAGTCAAATAAGACCCAGAGTATGACTAATTTGTTTGTGTCAATTGACGAAATAAAGTTTTCAGTGCATATCCAATGATTTAAAATGGCGTCTCATGTTGATTTTACCGTTAAAAAAGCTCAGAAACGTCTGTTTTTTCTTAGAAGATTGAAGAGTTTCTGTGTCAGTCAAGATCTGTTGGTTAAGTTTTTTCGGGCAGTGATTGAGAGTGTTTTGACACTCGATTGTTGTGTGATATGGCAACACCATAAACGCCTCAATCGTGTTGTTAAGACTGCTAACGTCATAATTGGCTGTGAGTTACCAGCGTTAGATGAACTTTATGCGTCACGTGTTCTAAAGAAAGCTAAGTCAATCATTTCAGATGATTCTCATCCTGCAAATGGTTTATTTGCATCGATGAGAATGGGCAAGCGCTACAGAGCAATTCGAGCTGATTCTAACCGCACTCGCAATAGTTTCTATCCCAGTTTGTTGAATGTTTAATTGTGTTCGTATACATGTACATGTCATTGTATTAGTATGTTTGAACTTGTATTTTTGTTGCTCGCCAGACCACACTGAATTTCATTGTATGTTTTTGTACAGATGACAAATAAATTGAATTGAAATTGTCTATCTGTGTCTAAGGCTGTTGGTTTGTAAGTGCCGTTATTCTATTTTAGCTATATTGCATGGACCAGACTATACGTTTCTCATCCTTCAGGGTGAGTTTTTCGTAGCCGGCGAGTAGCCGTGCCGCTCTGTTGCATAGAGAAGGGATTTAACCTGATACTTATATTGTACATAGTAGAATAACTACATGTGTTTTCTGGCAGTTGAACGAAAGTACGGCAGTAGCCTGCAATAAACCAACGCCGCCGCATGACTGTGTTTTCAGTGTTGTTTCTTAGTAATGTAGCAATTTAGAGAAGAAACTGAACACTTGCAAGGTAATCTCTGTGCAGCAACAGGATTGTACATCAACTAACAACGTCAATGTTCATGTTGATTTAACAATTTTACGGCAACTCACCTTGAACGTAACAAGAAGGGAAAGGAACTTGCGTCGGTCTCCGATGAGCATACAGTTACTAAGAATGGGAGTTTCGTTCAGGATGGTGTCTTCAATGGGAACAGGTGGAACATTTTCCCCTCCAGCTGTGATGATAATCTCTGTCATTAATTAAACAAACAACTCTATTTTACTTCTTTAATAATAGTAACGTGGTCATCTGTAGAAGATTCCATTATCTACACCTTGCAAAGACACTACGTCATTGAGCTTTACAACATTATTGCCCTGGGGCGGTATTCACAAAACTCAATCTTAGCGGGGCACTTAAGTCTGTCTTAAATCTAAGCATCCCGCTAAGATAAGTGGAGCACTCAACTTCGTATTCACAAAAGATTTAAGCGCACCGCTTACCTTAGTGGTGTACTTAATCAATCAGTGCACGCTTAACTCTGTCACGTCATAATGTCTCTGCTATTAAAGCAGCGCAGACCACGCGCGGACGTTTAAAAAACATTCGATTACTACGCGCGTGCATCATACGCGCACACATATACGTGCACGTACCACAAGAAGACGACGTACGTTGTGCTATGCGGTAGTCAATGGTCAGTGGCGAACAAAGACGGAAAACGAAGGCTTTCTAAGTTCAGTAAGAACAGAAATTGAAATCTGTTGTAATCTCCCAATGTCTAAATTGTTTGGGTGTTCTCTAATCAATCATATAGTCGTTTTTTGATACACACTAAACAGAAAAACACTGCAATTGCAGACAGTTGACCCAGCGTTAAATGCACTTAAGACAGGTCAGACCACACTTAAATTTAAGTCTAAAAAATAAGCGGGGCACTAAAAGTACACACGCTGTGAATACCACTTAACTTTTTGATTTGACTTAAGTCTAGAATTTAAGCGGAGCGCTTAAATTTCATGACTTAAGTCGTTTTGTGAATACCGCCCCTGATCACTTGGCACACCTTCCTGGAGAACATGAAACCCTACACTCTTTCAGCAGTGCTTTGCGCGCGCCACTTTAGTTTGCCCGCTCCAACCACTGCCAAACATCGCAGCATATCCTGCGAAGCCAATCAGCACACCGCTTACAAAATCGTTAGGATTGTTGCACGGATAGCCAATCACAATCAGGTATCGCTCCGCGCCTCCTAACGTTCATGCATATGCATATATACAGCCGGTCCGCAGCACGATAAGTGAAATATACGCTTGTAAAAAAAAGACGATGAAACAACACCCCAAAAATCGGAAAATATTTCCCACTGCTAATATTCAAAACAGTCCACGTTTCCCTTCTACACAAAGAATATGTGACCCGCTCTGCATGCAAAAAAGGGTATTAAGTCGCGCTGGCTAGTATTCTTTTTGCGACCATAACAAGAAATCCGCGACAAATCCACGCTCAATAAAATACCAAAACACAATGGAAATTCCTGGCGGTGCCCAGATACCGCCTGGAATGTCTGCGTTCCCCTGGAATTTCTTTTGTGTTTTGATATTTTAATGAGCGTAGAAATGCCACAGATTTCTTCTTATGGTCGCAAAAAGAACACTAGCCAGCGCGACTTATGTACTTTTTTGCAGAGCGGGTCATAATATTCTACCCATAAATTACTATGAATTGTAGGATAGGGCGACAAATCGTGTGTAAAAAAGGTATATTAGGGCTACATTTTGGTGTCGCCCAAATTTTTTTGAGTTAAAAAATCATTTGTTTAGGTCAAAAACCATTTTGTTTAGGTCGAGAACCATTTTTATTGGGACTGGAGCTGTTTCTCTTCGGTCTGGAAGCATCTCTGGAAGCTTTGGGTAAAAAAATAAGGTGTCATTTTGAGCGACTCCTGCCGAAATTTCGGTGGTCCCCGGGGAGAGTCTTCCCGAAATGTCGCCATATTGCGGCATTCAGCGTTGTTTAAATAATGAAATTTATACGTACAGTACATCTGTCTAGTCCAGTCGGGATTCAACGAAATCTAACGGCATTCCGAAAAGAAAAAAAAATCCAAAATTACCGCCGTGAATTAATAGTCACATCTATTAAAAGGTTTTGCTGTTGCAGAGTACATCATGAAGAAATATTATTAATTATAATTAAACTCCTTAACTGCCATGCGTAAACATTATCAAATTACACTGGGTAAACTGTTACAAATATAAATATGAATACCTGTAGACAGAATATATGGTTCAATTATAGAATATAGTAAAATGTCCTGAATCGATGTTGTCTTTGATTAGAAAAAAAATGCATAGGCCTATATTTGAAGCTGTACAGATCACAAAGCAAAAGTAAGATATAGTTTGTATCTGTCATCAGCTCTTTAAAATTATAATAAGCTCTAGTACACAATGCAGTTTGTGTGAAATATTGTTTTCGAAATGGCGCACTGCAAAAAATGCTACGAAAATAGATGTAGCTTGCACTAACATGCATACAAAATATGAAATACAAAATATAAATATTACAGTGAATCAGTATGACGAGCATTATATAATGCAACAGTCTTAATTTACAGTTTTGGTCTTTGGTTTTGGGATTTAAAATTAACTGTAACCAAAACAGCTACATAAAAAGAAAACTCTACAAAGAAAAAGTATAAAAACTGCTGCTATCAATAATCTCATCTAAATATTTACTCAGATAATCTAAATATATGTGAACCAATGATGGTATTGGTAGTGATGATGACGGTGGCTCAGCCGCTATAGCCTGGCTGGGTGGCTTAACCTACATGTACACTTAAGAGATGTACAATGAGAAAGTTTTGAATTACTTTAAGTCAGTTAGTACATGTATTCTTCTTGGAAATACTACCATGCAAGGACACCCACGGAGACCTCTTGCGCTAAACGTATGCATTTGACCCTTTGAAATTAAATTGTCTGTGCATTTGTATACAGATGGTATTTTTGTCACCCACATTTTGCCCAAGGGGTGGGGATTTTGTCACGCAAAAAGGTAGGATAGTCAGGGGGTGGAACAATAATGATAGGTGCATTACTAAAGAAAATCGTTCACGTTCAGTTTCAGCCATTGCACTGTCACACCTTTACTAATATTATGGGTCATGTCCCACTTGTAAATTCTTTCCTGGGCAAATGCTGGGGATTTTTGTCGCCTACATTTTTCCGGGTGGCTTGATTAGGGACTTGGAACAAAATTGAAAATGTCGCATAACATTTCAGACTATATCCTGTAAATTCCAAAACTATACTCTCCAACAAAAGAAACTGTGCATGGTAAAAATTGCTGTATTTTTTCAAGAAGGTGGAAAATAAACACCAAATTTACAGACAATATTCTCTGACATTGTTAGAAAAAGGTTATGCACTAAAAACCTGCTCATGGCATAGTGCAGGACTTAGGCATTCCTGGGTGTTGATTTCACAATAGGGGTCCTACACAGGTTGTTATGTAACAGAATTCCATAAAGTTCAGGGTCCTATTTCATAAAGCCCATTTAGAAACATTCCTAAATAAACATTCTTAACTCATGCGTTTAAAGATAGGAAAAATTCAATTTTATTGTTCCTAAATCCACTTAAGAATGTTTTTAACTTTTGTGAAACAGGACCCAGGTCTCCTTAGCAAGCTGTAT
This sequence comes from Henricia sp. BOLD:AAB3569, assembly GCA_037783545.1. Lineage (NCBI taxonomy): Eukaryota > Metazoa > Echinodermata > Asteroidea > Spinulosida > Echinasteridae > Henricia > Henricia sp. BOLD:AAB3569. The sequence goes on along the minus strand of JBBELK010000403.1, from coordinate 1,003,442 downwards.
AAAAGGACTACCCAAAAGTCAATATTCTCTTTCATGCGCGTGTCATTGGCTCCATGAGGCGAAGATGCACAGCAGTGATTAATGCACAAGGGGGACACACTCGATACTGACTTTGTGACTTCAATATTGGCAAGTCAGTTTTCAGCAACCTCTGAGAACACGAAGAACACATTTTGACATTTCAAGTTCGGTTAACCATTTGAAAGATTTCATGGACTTTCATTAAGAGTTTATTCCAGCGAGTTATCTGCCATGGCTGAAAAAATACAGCAATTTTTATCATGCACAGTTTCTTTTGTTGGAGAGTATACATTCATCGCGTAAATTGAGCAAGTGGTAGCCAAGATATGTAAATTTCTTAGAAATCGGCCGTTTTCACGGCAAAAGAGCTTGAAAAATGTGATTTCCCCACCTTTCTATAGGGATGTACAGTGATTACGGTGAAGGATTAGTGATGTCCATGAAACAAATACTGTGTAAACCACACTGACATCAACCAGGACGAAATAATGACAAACAAAGTCGATGCGACAGTGGGCAAAGCAACGTTATTGTTGACATACCTGAGCGAAGCCATATTTACTGTGTCAGATGCAAGTCATGTGACAAAACCAACGTCAGGTGACAGAATATAGCCAATCATGCATGGCAAGTGTCATCCAAGCTCGGTGTTGGGTGACGTCACGCGCTTCGTAGGATATGCTGCGAAGTTTAGCAGTGGTTGGAGCGGGCAAACTAAAGTGGCGCGCGCAAAGCACTGCTAAAGGAGTGTAATAAAACCCAAGCAACCAGATACTTTTAAGCGTTAAGGGGCTGCAACCCTTGCAGGTACATGTACCCATTTACTCATGGGTTGAGAAAGGTAACTTATATGGTACAAGCACATACATGAAATTGTGATAGAAACCCATACTCGTCAATATTAAACAAGATCTTGAGTTTAACATGCCAACGATACCTTTAATCCTTCCAGTGATGTACAGGAATCCCCGCTCATCTACATATCCCAGGTCCCCCGAGTGTAACCAGCCATCCTGGTCTATTGCTTCTCTTGTTTGGTCTTCCATGTTGAGGTAGCCCATAAATACATGACGGCCGCTGTAGCAAACCTGTTAAAGGCAGTATGCACAATTGGTTTTTGCGATAAGTCTTATTACCCGACGTTGCGATACGTTTTATTACCCGTCCGAGTGGTGTACATACATGCGATATTTTTTTACATCAAAACACCAATCATTTAATATATGTTGGTGTTAATTTGTGGATCATATGAACAAAAAAAAAACTGCCATTATCAATGTATGGCCAGGTTCTTTGATGTGCCTATTGATTGAAGGAATCCTACATATTTGACGTGCCTATTAAAGGAATTATAAGTTTTAGTCTAATAGCTTAACCCTTTGCTTACCAATGTCGAGTTTACTCGACCACACAACACATTAAGCTTGCTTACCACTGACCTCATAGGTTTTCACACGTTTGCCCATACATGTGGTACACAATAAACATGTGGCAATAAACAATGCGGTATGCAAAGGGTTAATGGCTTTTGCAGGTTGCCCTCTTGAAGGAGCAAAGGCAGACGATTAATCTCACTTCTAAAACAACTTCAAAGCCAGTCTTCTAATTTCATGGAGTGAATGCTAATTCTCTTTACTTTTCTTAACTGTTTAACCACCTGTGGCGGCGGGAGCGGGGGGGGGGGGGGGGGGGGGGGGGAAATTGCCCGACCCCCCCACTTTTTCGACCTGGGGGTGCATGGCCCCACCACTTTTTCAGTGTTATTATTTCGTTTCTTTCAACCTGTATTTTCTCCAAATTTATTCTTAAAGAACTAATAGGTGAAATAAAATAAACATCAATCTAATTATACTGGTAACTGGATACAAATTATTAATGCCAGCATATTCCCTTGTATTTCTGTATTTAAATAAGTGAGAATACGCCAGCACCACTGAATCGTGTATGTGATCAGGGGCAGATCCAGGAGGCGCGTCCTAAAAATAAACAAAAACCTATCCGTTTTGTTTAAATTATCGGTAACATTTGCAACCGTTTGGGTATCTGCCTCATATGACATCACACTTTTGCCTGCTTAAAGTGGTTAAACAGCTATAGTATCCCCACGTCCACATGTTTTAGGTTTTCCTGTTTATCATGGAGGTGTATGTGTCTACAACACCATCACAACTTTTTTTTCCACCAACAATCGACAGCCTTTTGCTTAAAACGCAAAGCAGATCGGACCCTCTTCACCCGAAATTTTGAAACGCTCGAGGTCACTTGGTTTGTTGATAAACAGAGTTTTGACGTCATCCTGAAAAGAACACAAAACGGACTGTGTAGTATTGAATGGAAAATATACGAAGTGTATGTTCATCATGCCTGTTTCGTCCTTGTAATTCAAATTACAAACGTGAAAAATACTTTGTGTAATAGGACATTATTATTATCTTTCTGTGACAAAAAAATTTAACTGTGGCTTACAATGATGCTTTTTTGAAGTAAATTTCAGTGCATCGCGGCTGTTGGTTTTGACACAAACGGCAGTTATAAAATTGAAAAGCAATAATGATTATTGGGTATGAATTTAGGAGTTGAATTCCACATCTTGTTATGACCTGTAAACCATGAAACAGTGAGAGTTTGATGGGGAAAAAAAAGACGACTGAAACAAAGTTATATGATTTTCACTGAAGCAAATGAGTGCCACAGCGGCAGTTGGCAAACGGTCGATCGAGCTGACTCGACTTTGGTTTCAAGTTGGTGCTATATACTACGGCCGAGATGGTCATGTTTGTTCGAGTCAAGTTGGCAAACAATTGGTGCATTACTAAAAGGAAAAATAAATCTTGAAAATTGTTTAGAGTTGTCCAATGGGTGCAGGTCGACTCAACCGTTTGCCAACTCGACTCGAAGTTGAACCAACTCGACCGTTGTACCAACTTGACCATTGTTAACGACTTGGAAAACAATATTTTGAGTTAAAACCACTTTCACACAACAGACAAGTTACAACATATTTCAAAAATACCTTTGTTGCAAAAATTCATTAAGCGGTTGCTGTTTTATGCTTGTTAAAATGTGTCAAATTTACGTGCGGAACCGACAATGAAAATGAATGGACGGCAACAGTCCGTTTCGGTCCCTACGCACACACGGCAGCCTACCCAGTACAAGTTCGCCTACTCCTTCGCGCGACTCATTTTCCTCATTCTTGGAAATAAGGAAGAAAATTATTCTTCTCTTTGTTTTCATATTGTCTGGTAAAACATACAACCACGCAACTATATTACTGGGCATATCTCTGTTTTTTTTTGGACGAAAACAATTCTTCAAAAAACAACATCTAACAGACGGTTTTCGGAATGTTTGCGTGTAAACGTATGGAGCTGACAATCGTGTTGACTTATCTTTCTCAGGAATGCGTCAGCACGGGGTCACCCGCATATAATTAATACCTAATGAGCGTGTCAGAAATCGCGAAAATTTCATTTTCGAAAACCGCACTTTTGCTAGCGATTTATCCACTTAAAAGGGCAATTTAGAAAGAACTGCGATATAAGCCGGCTAGAGGGATATGTGGACTATCGAAAAAGGTGCAAATGCTTGATTTTTCTTCAAGGGGGATACTTGCTCTTGAATATGATGACCTTTTACTTATCATAGGTCATTCCGTGTCAAAACAACCAATATTAAGATATCTCATTCACGACACCCCTCAGATATTGGTAAACTTTTTTTCAAATCCCAAGTTTTAGCTCAATATCTCCAATGGTTTTTTTTGCAGGCTGCCCTGCTCTTAAAATTTGAGTGCAATGATCATTTTAGACAAATGTGAATTGATCAATGCAGTCCGTAGCATCTTTAGAGCTACATAACTGTTGTTCTACTAGTGATAATGAGCTAAACTTGGTTGGCTTGCAGACTACTGACCAGAATGCAAGATTACGCAGTCTGAATCAACAAGTTGTATTATTTTAGTAATAGGCATGCAGACACCCCAAAAATCCTAATTTATGTAGGGCGCTGACTAATTTTCATTTTTCGGAGGTCCCTATGTCTGAGTTCAATTAGTTTTATGGTTGTAATGTAGTTTTTCTTGATATTTGAGAGCTTTTCCATCACCAGAATGGTTTTCAACAGAAATTAAAGAAATTAGGTTAAGTATAGGATTAGGTGACAATTAGCCTTCTGCGTTTCGTGTAAACATCGTCTGTTGTACTGATGTACTTCCTTTCACACACACAGTTAGTATCCACTTGACCAGACTAAATGTTTGTTGCTCTGGTGCACGTGGCAGGTATAAAGTACTTTTGTTACTTTTGAATGATTGTCCGTTTAAGTAGCTGAATGCATACAACAGACTGAAATTAATACTCATTAAAGGCACAGACTCATTAGCAATGCGCGCGCGCCAAATTCGTGCCGCGAAATACGCTGCTCCATGCCTTTGCTATGGAGCTGCGTATTTCGTGGCACGAAATTGGCGCGCGCGCATTGCTTTAGAACCTGTGCCTTTCAGGCAGATGTGTACATATTTGTATCGATCCTCGATGTAAGAAAACACATTACAAAACATCATTATCTTGCATAATTTCCAGCATGCAGAAAAAGTATGAACAATTACATTTCTATGTATCAGTTTTTTAGTAGTATGCATGTATGTAGAAGCACCAGTGATGTGTTGTGTCCCACCCATGATCAGTCAATATTGCAACTTCATAATATTGCATTGCAACTTCATAAAATCATGGAATATACAGCGAGATTAATAGACCTGAAACGTAGGCCTAATGACGTCACGCAATGTTTACCGCGGTGCATTATGGGTGAAAAGTGGGACGAAATATCTGCATCTCTAGTTTGCGTGCGTTGTATGCATAGCGCCTAGTGCCTAGTCAATTTACGATTTGACCTAGAACTAATTGCAATAGAAATCATTCTAACATGAATCTAGGCCGCAACATTCAATAAACAACATATTAAAAATCTAATTGTTTCTTTTGAGTGGAAAGGTGTTTTTGAAATAGTTTTTGAAGACAAACATTAAGAATTAAAATTTAGTCTGCTAACATTCCTCAGTCTGTATGTTTCGTAATAGTGGATGCATAGTAATACGACCACTTGCGAGCAGACGACGTCTCAGAAACTAGTCTGGTAACGTATTCCAACCTACATGTTTCGCGATGGTAGGTGCATGGTAATCACAACCACTTGCGAGCAGACGGCAGTGTCCAAATCAGGTGCTCGCTTAAGAAAAACGCTCTTATTTCTATGAGGATGGCCGAATTTGGGGATTTATTTTTGTAAGAAGCACATTTACAACACAAGAAGTACATGTATTTTAACCAAAACAACCGAAAAAATATAAGATATATTTTCCTTTGTTGTTGTTGGCATGGACCTTATCACCATCTCCATATTATATAATTTTTCTATACAACACTGTGCTATTTTATCCACACAAGCAAAAATTAACAATGATTACAAACCAATTTACAAGAAGGAATAACGGGCATTTGTTTATAATGCCTTATTTTTAGCAGACGACAGGAAATATTTTGTCTGCTACGAGTAATCGCGTTTCCCGAAGCTTGTTACATAATGTGCACGGATTCCTGATAGGTAACAGACCAATTAGCGCCCTCAATGTAATGATTAAAAAACTTACAAAATTTACCGCGAATTGGCGTGAAATAAAAATCACATTTCCCATATTCGGTTTTTAGTATACACCAGCCAGTGTTGTAATGCATTCTATTGCAATTAATTCTAGCTCAGGCACAATTTTCCCGTAAATTTACTGGACTATTATTATGCACGTAACTTTGTAAACTTTACTAACCGCTTCGCTGGCAAAAAACCGTCAAAAACAAAGATCGCAAATTTCTAAAATGGTTCGTGTCAACTTAGTTGTGCCTGCGTGAGTTTTACTATCCTAACAGATAATAATCCTCTGGCCCATCTTGGAACTGCTAAGTTGGGGGCAACCGAGATGAGGTGGGTTGTGCAGTTAGCACCGTTCAATTTTAAAGTCAAATTCCGTATACAGGGCGTAGCAACCGGTGCGCAGATGCGCTTAGTCGCTACCCTAACCAGAGTTTTGATGAGGTAGAGGGGGTTATGCAGGCCAATGTACATTCTTGTTCGGTCCCAGTTAGAGGTGTTGCAATTGCAATCGGTGCCAAACAGCCTATGTGCGAGAACAGCGATACCTCCCGTGAGACAATATGACCTCCGGGACTGTTCCCATCGTGGTCGTTAGAACAGTTAGCTTCCATGCAGAGGGGTGATCTAGAATTAGGTATCGTTTGGGAACTGTGGGATAGTAGATGGGCCCCAGGGCAGATTATGCCGGATGGGTGTCCGAACACCCCCGAACTGAAGCTGTGGATACAACAGTGGCCTAGACTTGTCGAGAGGGATAATGTTCTACATAGAAGGGTGATGGATCCGGTACTTGGAGATATTTTTCAAATCATCTTGCCACAGAGCATCAAAGCTAAATTAGTGGTTGGATGCCACGATGGGTGGGGACATCAAGGTGTTAGTCGCACTTGCTCTCTTTTGAGAAGACGAGTGTATTGGCCCCGGATGACGGCGGAGGTTCGCCGTCATATCTACCGTTGCAAGTTGTGCACGGTGGCTAAAGGTACACAGCCACAAGCCACAGTGCCATTGAGGCATTTGTTGGCATTTCGGCCTTTAGAGGTCTTGGCTGTAGACTTTGTAAAGCTGGATAGGGGGCATGGGGGCTTTGAAGATGTCCTCATCATGACGGACGTGTACACCAAGTTTGCACAAGCTGTGCCTTGTCGAGACCAGTCGGCGTTAACTGTGGCCCGCGTGCTTAGGGATAATTGCAGTTTGTAAGGTTTGGGATACCAACGAGACTTCACAGTGACCAAGGGGAATGTTTTGAGGGGAAAATTGTTAGAGAAATTTGTTCCCTTTATGGAATCAAAAAGTCACGAACAACCCCATATCATCCGGAGGGGAATTCACAAGCAGAACGTTTCAACCGCACGTTATTCGGACTTATAAAATCCCTCGATGAACGAGACCGGCGCAAATGGCCAGACTTAATTTCGCATCTGGTATTTGTGTACAACGCCACGCCACATTCTGTGACCGGCGTTGCACCATATTTTGTACTCTTTGGAAGAGAACCGCTGATACCATTGGATCAAATGCTTGGGCGAACGGATTCCGATTGGGGGCAAGAATTTGTCCAGGAGCAATCTCAGTTGTTGGATCGCGCTGCGGGGATTGTAAGGGAAAGGGTGGCAAAAAGGGCCAGTCGTAATAAGATGCTACACGATTCCAAGGGTCGTGTTGCTCCCAAGCCACTTAAACCAGGTTCCCGTGTCCTGTTGCGCAAATGTGCCTTTGGGGGACGCCATAAATTACAAAATAAGTATGAACAAGATCCGTTTGTTGTAGTTTGGGTTAACCAGTGGGGAGATGTATGTCATGTGCGACCAGTTAAGGGGGGACCTGAGAGAACAGTAAATAGGAAATACTTACTGTTGGATCCGTTGGACGAAATAGAATCCGACAGTGAAGGGTCCGATGACGAATCATTGTGTGATTTAGTTGTGTCAGGGCATAGCGATCTACCAGGTCGTCCCCCGGACGACCATACCAACGATAAAGTAGTGGAGCCCCAAGGGCTCCAGGACAGTGCGTATCCTGCCCTACGGCGGTCAGAGAGAGCCACCAAGGGATCGCACCGGAATCCATACCATTTGCCTCGGTCAACCTTTGTACGTTTGTCATGATTGGAAAAATATGTAATTGCATGCTAGTGGGTTTTCTGGTGGTGGCCTTGACCTGGAACTGGCTGTAATGGAAAGTCTGGGGCATCCAGTTTCCCTTTGCGGTTCAGGGCAGGTACCTCTGCTGGGAAGCCTAGTGGTAGGCAAAAGTGGGTACTACATTGTATAGTGCACAGGTTTATGGGTGATCAGTAGCTGTCCTTTGAGAGATCTCGGGTATCCGGTCCTCATGGCAGGTCTCAGCTAAGGGTTTCCATAACCACTCAACATTCCTGTCATGATTGTTCGTAATTTTGAAAAATGGAGGAATTGGTATTTTTGTGAGTACATCAGGGGTTTGCTCAATACATAATGTGTGCTATAACATGTTTGTTCTGTTTGGACACAGCTTTGTCAAGCGCCCGACCCACCAACATGGTTTGGTTTACGAGGTAGAGCTACAAAGGGGCACACATCAAGTAAGTGTATCGGGGAGAGTGGTCTTTCTTTGTACCGAATTTGGAAACAAACAAAGAAGTATTTCGATCAGATTAAAATGACTCGTCCCCGGGTAATAATTATAGATCTGGGGCCTTATTCACGAAGCGCTCTTAAATTTGCTCACTAAGAGTGACTTACGAAGAAGTTACGAGGACTTTGCGAGGGCTTTGAGAGCGTACTAAGTGGTATTCATGAAGCCTTCATAACATGCACTTACCGAGATCTTTACTTGCGTGGTCGTTAAATAAGATCTGATGGTCCGGGGCATTATTTACGCTGACGGTGTTACGCAATGTAAAGTTCTTTAGGGCGGCGCCCGACTGCCTTGCACGAACACATTCTCTACAGGTCAAGGGACGTGAGCACTGAAAAGATGGCAGAGTCCAAGAAAAAGCAGAAACGTGCACGCAAAGCAAACTTTAGCGGAGATGAAGTGGACAAGCTGGTTGGCCTCGTTGAGGTTAACTACAAAACACTTGTCAGTAAATTCTGCGACACAGCAACTTTGAAGTGCAAAAACGACACGTGGGCTAAAATTACGCGAAAAATAAACGCGATGAACAATCTCTTAGACTAAAGTGGACGTTAAGGGAGCTCAAACCTCCCGCAAGTTACGATGACTCTACGCACGCTCTTAACATTTACGAAGGGATGGTGAATACCACGTAAATTACTAAGAGGGACTTGCGAGCGGTTTACGAGCTCTTAAGCCCTAAGAGCGCTTTGTGAATAAGGTCCCTAGCTGGGCACGAATGAGTTATGTTCTAAGGAACTATAAGCCCAGGGCAAGTGCATGCTTCACTGTGTGCACTGGTTCATGAGTTTCCCAAATGGGGTGTTCAACCCGAGGCTATTGTGTTTCTGCCCGTACTTCCTCGTGCTGGGTGTCTACGGAAAGGTCAGGTGTCCCTATCCGAATTCAATGAAAAGGCAGAAAATTTCAATCGGTTGTTGGAGTGTTCTTCATTTGTGGAAGACAAATGGTGGGTGTGGAAGCACCGAGGTCTGAAAAATGTGCGATACAGCCTTGACGGGGTACACCTAAATCCATTGGGTATGACCCATTACGAGAGGACGCTCAGGCAAAATTTGGTGAACTCGTTAAATCTTGCAGTTACAGGTGTATAGAAAACTTTGCCTTGTACATGTACGTAAGCGTAATTTAAGGAGATTATCAGTTTTGAAAGTTGCAAGATTTTCTCCTTGAAGTTGGTACGCCTTATTGTACCTTGTTCCACCTTGTTTAGACATTAACACAGACGTGTTCATATGATTTAAATTGATCTCCGGGAGTAGATCAACCAAGTAGGGGAGGATGTGGTGATTTGATAATAAATGACTATGATTGTTTTTACGATGTGTTTACTCACTTTAGAATTAAGCGAGCCCAGCAGACTGAGGGCGCTATGACCTATTTGTGGTGTAGTACATGAGATTGTTTCTGGGTCACGACGCACAACAACACTTGTGAGCAGGTTGTGAATGGGAGTAGTAAAATAGATCGTGCATAACTAATTAGATTCTAGTTTGTTAATTCCCATTATTGTAAACATGTTTGTATCATTTTAATGACCCAAGTACAGAATAGTATTTATGTTAAATCACTTGCCGACATAACACAATTTCTCCATAGGGTGAATCAAGACCATTAGTATTGGCGCAGTAATTATGTTTACGAGCAGACAGTAAATCGCTTTCCCGCAGTAAGGAAACGTTCTCTTTTTCGTCTGGTTAGATAGACGGAGCGGACAGCTTCGTGGTGAAGTCTTAGTAAAATCATATTTTAAGTATCCGGTGTTTGATTACTTTGGACATGGAGTAAGGGGAAGACAAGAGCACACCCCAGATCACATTTGCACTGGCTGGTAAGGGATTAATCCGTAACATTTATTGAGATCACAGCCAATTTGGTAATGTAAAAGAGTTCATGTATGATTCAATCTTTGAATAATTGTAATGCTCTTTGAACGGAATTTATTTGTCGTAATTGTGTAATTGTATACTTAGGTTTTCTTAATGATGGAATAAACTGATAAAGGAACACCCGAACCTAGGCCTAATGCTCTTCAGCGAGTTTCACTACATTACCGACAGTTAATAAACAATATATACTGGATCGTCATAGAACCGAGATATCAACCCTCATCCCAATTACAAGTGCGACGTCATCATTACTTTCACAGCATGATAAGTCTTAATGAACTGAACAAATCATACAATGACATGACCCCTGTGTGACTCCTACTTCCGATCCAAACCGGAAGTTGTTGGGAAAATGTGCAATTTTTCCAGCATTTTGAATTTAAAAAGAGCCAAAGTGGTAGGAAATTAGCGAAACGAAATGTCTACACATGTGGACTTTATGACTATAGTGTACCAATGGTGACGTCATGACATGCACGGCGGTTACTTAATAATATGATCTCAAATGACAATTTTGAGAACTGTAATAGATATTTGAAATATTTTTTCACATGTAAGAGCTTGTCCTTCAGTAGATTCTTGAACAATTTGTGCACACAATAGTGACGTCGTGAGATTGACTGTGCCAATAATGTCGTCATCAGACACACAATTTTAGCGTTGAATAGTCAGAGTCATGTCTTCAGAATTCCAATACTGGCAATAGATATGTGAAAGCTTCTATTGCAACATCAACCAATTCAAGTTTTCGACCAATTTCAAAAGTGTGACGTCATCATGAGATCAATGTTCATGTCGCCCGATCACCTTGCGTTTGTAACAAAAACAAACGCCAATTAGGTCTAGTTATTATTAAACCACGGTTACCATTTGTGTAACTCTAGTACCTCACCTCCCCAATGCCTTCCTGGTCAGGCTCATGAATTTTTGTTTCAGCTCCGGGTAGACATTTACCAGCACTCCCCATCTTATAGCAGTCCGGAACGGAGATAGTATGCGGACCTATACAACACAGACACAAGTTCTTGTTATGCAAAGTTATTACAGGTTTTTCGGGGAGGGTGGAACCAGTTTAAATGTGGCAACTCCCCTCTCCCCCCTCCCCCCCCCCCCCCCCCATCCCTCAACGATTTGGCAAAATGATGGTGATACTACCTACAGTAGGTTATTATGCAATTTGAAAATGGTGCGAAGAAGTGAGCATACATGTACATGTAGTTTGTACATAAATCCCGACTACAGTGAAATTTTAATAACCGAGGTTAGAAAGAGAAAATAATGTTAGTAATAAATTTGAGTAATTCTTTCTTTCCAGTGTGTGGAAGGACATGGTCGTTTTAATGTAAAGTTCACTAATCACTGGTTAATCAAGTGTCATTTATTCTAAGGAAAGGTAGTCTGTATGATTGGTAATCCGTTACAAATAGTTCCATCTCCCTTGTGTGACTAAAGGTATGCATCATTAAAACAAACCCAAGTAAAAGTCAGCTCCGTACTAAGTCTAACTTTCGAAAAAAAAACAGTCAAAAACTGGGTTGTTATTACTTCGACCTGAACAGTCCAAGTAACTATGACGCCTACAATATATCGCTCTTTTTTGTCATTGGAATGTGGTATGCGATATACATGTATCATAGGCGTCCCAACCTTCAAAAGTGGGGGAAAATATATCAATTTGCACCTACCCCCACACTTTTCTGCCTCCCATATATGATGTCATGTTTATTTTTTTTATTTTTTATTTTTATTTATATATTTACCACATCCAACAGCCGAAGGACCGCCAATTACAGGAATGGGAGCAAGTGTGATTGAGTGCCTTGCTCAAGGGCACAGGTGCCACAACCCGTCGCGGCCCGGAATCGAACCTACATTATAGTACTAGCACAGGAACTTAAGTTCGACGCACTAGACCGCTCGGCCATAACACCCCATATTGTTTATGTTATGTGTAAATCTGCGAACATTTCTAATTGTCAAGATACCAATCATGTGTTCTACCTTTAATCTTGGTGACTTTTTTTTTTAATCACTCTGTCTTGCCAATAATTATACATGTACGGCAAGTGTAGTGGTACTATCACATAAGGTACATGTACATGATCGCACCATTCACTGGTGCACATTCTACATTGTATACTGCAACTTTAGTTGCAGATTGAACTTGTCATAAAATTTCAAGATTCTCTATTAACTCCTGATCACAAAGACCATTTGCAAAATAATGTAATGCCAAAAGCACAATACCTGAGCTTTCACTCATTCCATAGATGTCATATATGGGTATATTAAGACCCAGAAAGTAGTTTAGAGTATCCGTAGTGATGGGTGCACCCGCTGAAAAGGTCAGGAAGCAACGGTCTAGGCCCAGAGCCTGACGAACCTGGAATCAAATGTATTCAACACTTTTAGCTAGTTTTTTTCTTGTCAACTCACAATGTAAAATTATGTGTATTTTGCAAATTATACACTAGGGCTTTAAATGAGTATTGGCTTGATGACTGTGTTTGTGTATACATTAAAGGTACATCACAAAACATGGACCAACTTAATGGATAAAAAAACAAGTACAAATTCACAAACACGAAATCCACTTTAAACCTACATGTAGATTCAATCAATTTGAAAATGAAGCAAACTAAGAACTAATCTTGGCCCAAGACTACTCTAGTCGATATTGGTTTGTGTACGCGTTGGCCATTCCCAGTAGTGCGCCCTCTTGCAGCACTAACTGGCCAGCCCTTTGCTCACTAGAGTAGTCTTGGGAATCTCTCCCGGAAGGTTTAACTTTTTCTTTGTTTTTGCCTAGGATTTCCTAGGGAACCAATCAGAGAGTGACCCAAATAGAGCAGCGCGCAGAATGCAGCGAGCGACCCAAATACAGCGCGTTCACCGCAGACCGTGACCCAAATACACCGCGTGCACGCGCTTCGAATGGTTTGAAAAATATAAGGCGGCTTACAAGAATCATCGAACATGACCGTTTTATCGTTGCTAATATTTTCGGTGGCATTTGTTTCTTGGCAAATTTTTGCGAATATCTTTACAAACATGTTTGCAAAGGCGTATGACATCGCAAAATACATTTGTTTATGAAGATAATTGCGACATTGCAAATATTTGCAAAGATATCTGTGGTATGCCATGTCCCTTGTGTGCCATCATAAAACCCTGTGCAGCTATTTACATAAAACGGTACCGCCCCCAATGCTGAACTATCGGGAGAGATTCCCAAGACTACTCTAGTGAACAAAGGGCTGGCCAGTTAGTGCTGCAAGAGGGCGCACTACTGGGAATGGCCAACGCGACTAGAGTAGTCTTGGGCCAAGACTAACTAAGAACATAAACATTTGAATGTAATAACTTAATTAAATTGTAGTTTGTATGATACATATGTATTGCTGGTAATAATACAATTGTACATGTAGGTAGGGGTACCTTTCTAAAAACCAGGAAATTGGCTAACGTCCATCCCCATGGCAACGGCTGCCTGTTGGGACAAATGTAAAATTTATTAGCATGCAGAATGTACTTGTAGGTAGTCGTGTTAGTCAGGTAAAAACTTGCACAAAGTTGTATCAGAATTCATGCTGCATCGATAAGACTAAAGGCGGATACACACTATCACGGAAAAATCACACTTTCGCGCTGCGCTCACTGCATTGCATGAGCTCCCAATCGCCGATTATTCCAAAATAAAAAATTCCACTCTGTGGTAACTTGGGGCTTCTCTGATACCTCATTGGCTGCGCGTTGGAAAGGTCAGCGCACCGCGGTCAAAGTTCAACAGATTTGAACTTTGACCCAGCTCAAAACGTTTTGCGCGTCGCGATAGGCCGCGCACAAGCGGCAAACCAGTTTGTGTACAAACCAATGGAACAGTGTGATTTTTCCGCGATAGTGTGAACTCCCCTTATAACAAAACAAACTTAAATACATGTACTAGCAACAATTGTTCACCAGTTACTACATGTATGAAGATAAACATCGACATGGGTTAAAGGGACACACCGGCTTTGTTGGGCTATTTTGGGCTCGAAATAGATCCATACATTATTCTGAAGCGCTTTCAAGAGTAAATTAGATATACCGGTACCGGTACATGTGTGTATCCTGAAAAGACGCTGTCAAATTTGGCCGTTTTTGAGTCTTTTTCAAACCAGATTCTGGCTCAAAAAAGTCACGTGGTCTTGTGCGTTAGTTGTATTTCCAGCCATAGAAACCAGCGTGAAGTGCAATTTGCTTTTGTCATTCGCGTTTGGTTTCTCTTGTTGGAATATAATGTCTACATACCGTATTTTCCAATTTGTACACAAATCTGCCAACAGATTTCATAAGAAGGGTTTCTGGGTGTTGATATGGACGAGAGAATATCTCAGATTTTCGTGTCCTTGCTTCGCGTTCGCGGCGTTAAATAATATCCGAAGAAAAAACAGCATAGGCATATTGGCGTTCGAGTTGCTTCCTCGAGTCAGCGCTGACCTCAGGGATCATGTACATGTACATGTAAGGTGTGATAAGTCAGGGAAAACAAGGAATCGAGGTTAAACACGTGTCGACCCATATCGAACGCCACCTTTTATTTACAAACACATGATACATAATACATCGCGACGGCTGGTAAAGCGTATAGCCCAACATTTGTCCCTTTTGTTAATTTTAAACATTTCTAGTTAATTACGTGACACTTGATACATTTTTTTTCACAATGACCATCGAAAATTTATTGTCAAGGATGCTAGATTGCTACATTATGTAAACAGTAAGCCGGTGTGTCCCTTTAAAGTATGTACTGGGTGTACCAGTGAGGTGTGCCAACCCTATTGCAAGAGCATTCTCTGTGCCGTACTGTAGCTCTTAAACCCACTTGACTGGGATTCCCGTTTCTTGCATTTTTATTCTCATCACGCATGGCTAGATCCATAAAGTGATGCCAAGATATTGTCAACCAGAGTACATGTATGCATGCATGGGACAGCTTTGAAAATCTGTAACTCATGGCAGTGTTTATTTTCATTATGTGATATTAAAAACAAACAACACTACATCAAACTGATTGCATGCAAAGTATAAACTACCATACATGTATGTAAGAGTACATGTACACATGTATGTATTGGTTAAACGATACAATTGATTATACCCTTCAGAATTTTAACATGAGCTCTTATAAACATGATACATGTAACTCTCGATATGGTAATTGGTAACTCATGTGCCAGTTTGTCCGGCCATGGCTTTATTATATTTATTTCCAAGCAGTTGGTTTCATTCACAATTTTCTTAGAACTGTTAAGCTTTGGGCTGGGCTGGGATGGCTTTGGGCTGGGCTGGGATGGTTTTGGGCTGGGCTGGGATCGCTTCAGGCTGGACTGGGATGGCCAAGTTTCTTGGGTTTTTATCCTTTTTTTAAACCTGTATGGGATGAGCTGACCTCCTGAAACGCGCATCTCAAAAACAGCCCTATAGAAGTCAGGGAAGCATTTATGGCAGAGTGGCGCACCTTGCGTGAGCGGCTCGCACGGTGGCTGATGCAGCCAGCCTAGCCAGAGGAGGGGATCATGTTATGCACATTATTGTCCAATAAAAGAAAATCATCTGACAGCAGTTAGAGACGTTATTGACTCTACCCCTTCCGCAGCCTGTAATTATAACCACCATTTTGACTATGTGGCTTTTCTTGTTTGTCAAAGGTTGGATTGAAATTTTATGGATACCATAAACCCTAGGGTGGGCATTTAAATCACTATTCTACTCCCATTTACAGCCATTTCAGCGATTTTCAAGGTCAACAGCGGTCATCTTGGAAATCTTTGTCCACATTCAGTTGGACCAGAAACCGTTGAAAAACCTTTTGTTAGAATTTGTTGGGGGTTGTGTGCTATACCGTATCTACCCGTCTAACATGCTTATTTGGTACCGACAGCAATTTTACAGCATACCTTCTGTCCTTGGAAAGACACAGCCGCCACCGCTATACGATTTTGTTTTTCCAGACATTGATCGCGCAATTGCGTGCGCGCGATGCTAAATCGTACAAATACGCACGCGCGATGCCAAATCGAACAAATGCACGGGCGCGATGCCAAATCGAACAAATGCGCGCACACGATGCACAATGTAGTTGAATTCTGCGTATTGTAAACACGGCATGAACGAACACACTGCCCATGCGGCACGTGCTAAGTACACGATGTACACGATGTACACAACTACATGTATAGCACACGCCCTATTTTACAACCTTTGCTTTTTTGGGATCTCTTAATTCCACCTATTGTGAGTTGTTTATGAATCTTATTATAATGTGACCTTTATGGAGGTGGAAATAAAATTGAATTGAATATTATCAACACAATTAAACACACAATAAGGCACTATACATGTAAATGGTTCCCAGTATTTAGCGGACGCACAGGGAAGGAGTCCTTATAGTTACCATATTAGTCTACAAAAAGCCATACATGTAATCTCAACATATACATTTACATACGAGATGTGTAATGCACATGTTCCTATCTACCGGTATATGAATTATGCTGCAATTTGCAGGCAACATCAAATACTGTAGTAAATTAAACACCTGCTGGTTGATTATTTGGTCCCCACTGTTAGGAAATGATACATGTATCATTTAGAGAATTTGGCACAAGCTTACAATGTACATGTACTGTAACAAAACACTTTAAAAGTATATGATTTATTCACAAATTCTGCCTGCAAATCTCGCAAACATTCAACTCGGCAACAAGACAGTACCTGCTAAATGTAGCTCCAAATATGTATTGCAACCAGCTTTGGTTGTACTCCAGAGTACTAATTGTGTTGACATAAGAAAGTATTTGGAAAAATTAGAAAGGTGCCATGAATTAAAATAGACGTCTCAAGCATATTAAAATTACTACTAAAACATTGTAAAAAGGCAATAAACATGTACCGTACATGTATGTAGAATAGGCCGGCCATGTCGAATACACTGTCATCTAAATAAGCCAGTTCGGGGTTAGCACATAGAACGTTGTGACGTCATTGGTAAAATGTCGTTTGTACACATAGAAGCAGAATCTCCGAGCGTGTTCGCTACGTTCGTGTGGCTACGTGTCGCATATTTTGCATTATAACAGTTAAAATAAGCCGGCTCAGTGGAAATATGACCCTTACATGTGTACAGTATTCCCCAATCATGAGCGATAGGATTTGTATTGTTTTCCTCCTGATAAGTATAAAAATCTGGTACGTTCGCCGAATCTCGTACGTACCGGTACATGTACGTAATTACACAAATCTATGGGCTTCCGGAGTATCCAATTCAAACTCGTAAATGCGGTAAATTTGTAATTTTGACACAAAATGATAACTGATAATAAAGAGCTCAAATACAGATTCAACCTACTGTACCGGGTACATGTACATCTGTTTTAGGGTTATATGGACGTCTAGGGGTTGAGAACTGTCGAAAATCTGTGGTTGCGTGAAACCGAGCATGCACTGCGTCGCCATACAGTCATGGGAAGTGAGTCCTACATGTATGACTCACGACGCCAACCACGCTCAGCTTCACGCAATACCGTAACCACAAAATTGTATCTCAAAAATTCTTACCCCTAGACGCCCATATGGGTCCAAAAGTGTGACATGCAATTTTAAGATTTCCAAGTGTTTTTAGTGATTGAAAGTGGTTTCCCAGTAGATCATAATTATTTTTATTTTAGAAAATGCCATTTAAATTTAATGTTTGTGTGTAAATATGGCACCAAGGTTAATGCAAACTCATTCTATACAGCCAATTTTCATTGGCGTAGGTAACCCGGGACACCAAACTCCTATTCAATACCATGGAACAAATTATAAGCTTTTGGTCTTTTGTTTTTAATATTTTTCAGGAATCAGAGAAAAAAATATTGACGAAAAATTATGCTGCCCCCTATGATCCATTACTGAGAATTTGTGATCAGGAGGGGTGATTTTTGAGTGTCGTACGTAACTGGGACACCAACAATTTTGGACCCCTAATTTTGGGAATGACATGTAATCCCAAAACAGATACAGTAGGTTGAATCAGTATAATAATAATAGCAATCTTATAGCGCCAAATGCCAGGGCCTCTAGGCGCTTTACAGAATAAAAAAAAAACCAAAGCGATGTACATAGATAAAAAAGATTAAACGTTAAAACCAAAGACCATCATCAAGAGCATCAAGTCTGGTAATACTGAACAAAAAGTGTCTTAAAGGTACACACCTGCATACTGTTTACATGATTTAGTGATGTAAGAGCATTGACAATACTTTTTTGATGGTCGTTGTGAAAAAAAGATCATCAAAATATCCCGTAATTTACTAAAGATGTGCAAAATTAACAAAAACGGTCAAAATACGGGTTATACGCTTTACCAGCCGTTGCAACTACGTGCGAGCCTCACGACTTTGTCACAGACGATTCGCTCTTCTCCTGCTCAGGATATCTCACATTTTCTGCTCACGATTTCACTGGACAGCCCGGACGACCGAATAGGAATTTCCGTTTTCCTTTAAGGAGTTGGCATCATTTTTTTTTTCTTCACGAACGTACACGAAGCAACACACCCGGTCGTGTGTTCACTAAGGCAATTTGCCGTGCTGCACGGGGAGAAATATCATACACTCCACGGTAGCCTGCCGTAGCACGCGCTCGCTCCCGTTTTCCGGACTCTCGAAACAAACAGTTATGTATGAATTTTCATACTTATGTTTCAACTAACTCACAAGACCACGTGACTTTTCGGAACCAGAATTTGGTTCCGAAAGTCACGTGACCTTGAATTTTTCAAAAGTGCTCAAAAACGGCCAAATTTGACAGCGTCTTTTCAGGATACCGGTATATCTGATTTACTCTCGAAAGCGCTTCAGAATAATGTATGGGTCTATTTCGAGCCCAAAATAGCCCAACAAAGAAGGTGTGTTCCTTTAAGCTGGGACTTGAAATTACTGATGGAATGAATTTGACGCATGCTGTTAGGAAGACCATTACAGAGGTGTGCCGATGAAAAAAACAAATGATCTATCACGATACCCCGGTAGAATTTTGTTGATGAGCGAGCAGGTACCCTCAATTGACAGTCCGATGATGATCTTATTATTAGAGACCTACATGTAGATGGGGTATACAACTGGACAAGGTCAGAAAGATAACCCGGAGCTATGTTATGAATGGCCTTAAAGGTAAGTAAAAGAGTCTTAAATGCTAATCTTTGCTTGACTGGAAGCCAATGGAGCTAAAAGAGAACTGGTGTAATGTGCTCATGTCGAGAGACACGAAGTACAAGTCGTGCTGCAGCGTTATGCACCCTCTGAAGTTTAGCAATTTCTTTGTCCGGTAATCCAAAAAGTAAGGAGTTGCAGCAATCTAACCTCGAGGTAACAAAAGCATGCACTAATTTAGAAGTCGATGTTTGATCAAGATGTTGTCGAATCTGTCCAATCTCTCTTAATGCATGCCAAGCAGCCTTACACAAGTTGTTGATATGATTGGTCATTGTGAGAGATGAATCCATGGAAACTCCAAGGTTGCGAGCATGTACTGACGGTTGGATGACATCATTGCCAATAGTCAAACCGGGCAAGGAATGACAGACCGCTTTCCTAAAATGTGAACGAAAAAAACAGTATCTCGGTCTTCCTATCATTTAGCACATTAAGCATGTTGAATTTACACCAAGATCTAATGGCAGAGATACATGCTTCCATCCTCTTCACAGCAGTATCTCGCCCATGAGGCTTAAATGACAGGTACATGTAGAGCTGGGTATCATCGGCATACATGTACATGACTGTAGATTGAATACCATGGGTGTCAATTATGTCTTGTAAAGGGGCACTGAACAAAATGAAAGCCAGTGGCCCAATGACAGCGCCCTGAGGAACTCCACAGTCCGCAGCAATTGGGTCAGACACGACATTTTTGACAGAAACAGATTGTGTACGACTAGCCATGTAAGATGAAAACCACTGAAGTGCTGTTCCGCTAATTCCATAACGTTCCTCAAAACGAGCAATCAACTGATTGTGATCAAACGTATCGAACGCTGCACTGAAGTCCAACAATACTAGAAGAGCTTCGTTACGCTTAAGCGACAGTCACATAGAACACGGTACAATGTACGTGCACGGTGGCGTACGGTAGAGCACGGTAGAGCACGGTGCTATACCATGCTCTACTGGCCCGAAATTCGCGTAAAATCGAGGGTCGACAGTCACTGTCCCCACGGTACAACACGGCAAAACGCGGTAGAACAGCTCTACCGTGTGTCTGCCGTGTTCCTACCGTGTTCCAAACACGATCTGCCGTGTTCTAACCGTGGTCTACCGTATCTCCACCGTATATCTACGGTGTTGCAACAGTGTTCAAACGTACATGTACCTCCCTGTAGAACGCAGTAGCCCCGGCGCCAACACGGTGTCCACACGGTAGCCGGCGCCAGCACGGTTCCAACACGGTAGCGCACGGTAGAGGCGACGAGGCCGGTACAGTGCAGTGTCCATGTGGTGAAGTCTTAATTTTTAAACATTTTAAAAATTAGAAATCCATTTCCCGGCACAGCGCGGTAGCCCTTGGTACCGATACGGTTACCTCAGCGGTAGAGCACGGTAGATGCCGATCTTCAACCGTGCTGTACCGTGCTCTACCGTACCTCCAATGTGACTGTAGCTTTATCAAGAGCCATCAGGATGTCATTCTGCACACGCAACAATGCAGTCTCTGTACTGTGGAAAGGACGATATACAGATTGCACTGAAGTGTGAAGTTGGTTAGCAGTGAAATACGACTGTAGCTGGTTGACAGCAACTTTCTCAATCGCCTTCCCAAGAAATGGCAGATATTTGGGCGGTATTTGAGGAATGGGCGGTATTTGAGGAAGCATTCGGTATCCAGACCTGGTTTCTTCAAACAGTGGAATTACATGCGCGTGCTTAAGGGCTATGGGAAAAATTCCAGAACATACAGTGTAAGGAAGAATTTACAATCTTAGTGATAATAGGGAGAAGATCATGAATGCACATTTTCAGAACGTTGGCTGGGAGTGGATCAAGCAAGCATGACTTAATAGGGCTAGATTTTATGGCACTAAGAACCTCCTCTTCAGAGACTTCGGAGAAACAACTGAAGGTACTGGAACATGACTCATTCAGTTTAACAGAGAGGGGCCCACTATTAGTCACATGCTGCCCATCACGAAGTTTCATAATCTTACTGTGAAAGAACTCCGCAAAACTGTCAGCCAGATCTTTAGGTCAATTGTGCGCAGGTAATGCTTGCGACTCCTTTGGAGACGACAGCTTATTGACTACACGGAAAAGGTCACGTTGATCAGATTTTGTAATTTGATCACTATGGTACTCTGTCTTTGCTTTGACAAGAATAGAGTTATATACTTGATACATTGCTCCCTATAAGATTCTCTATCCACCGTACATGTAAGCCCAGTTTGTATCCACTTGCGCTCAAGGCGCCTGCGTTCTTTTTTTCTCTGCATGCAGTACATGTACCATGGAGCATGAGGACGAAGGACAACGGTCCTATTGACCAGAGAAGCGTGGTCTTCAAGAACCCGAGACAGAGTATCATTAAAATAAGTGACACTCCAATTAAGGTCAGCGTTTGATGACAAAGAGAGGACAGCAGACCGAATATCTGAACAGAAATCGTCTCTGTTGATACTGGAGATTCTTCGAGACTTCAGACACATCTTAGTTGGTCTGCAGGGCGACAACTGCACGGTGGTCAGATGGTAGACCATCCTGAAAGAAAGGCTACTCACAAGATTGTCAAGCTTATGAGTTACGTATCAACGAGTCTAGGGTATGCTCACCAGTGTGGATTGGGCCGTTAACATGTTGTTTCATGTTATGCATGTCTAAGATACATGTACTGAGAAATGACGACGCGTCGCGATTGTGAAGCTCTACATTAACATGGATGTTGAAATCCCCAGTGATTAATACGTGCCTGGAATAAGTTGTTAAAGTCTCAAGAAGTGAGGAAAATTCTTCAAAAAACTTTGATGAGGTGAGTTTATTCTTGTTATTTGGTGGTGGCTTATCAATGTCAAAAACCCGACACGATGATGATAATGAAGATATTGTAACATCCATGTATTCTATTGAGTCCAACGTAAGGCTGTCGTTAATCCCGACTTGGAGACCGTCCCGAACGAGAACCCTGATACCACCACCTCTACCTCGTTGGCGATGTGAATTATCAAACCTATAGTTGGGCAACGTATTCTCAATATTGGCCAGAACAAAGTAATCCTTACTGTCTCCAGTCAGCCAGGTTTCAGACTCGGGGCTCGACCTTAACGCTAGCCCGGCGTACATTGTCCAGTAAAAACTGCTGTGGGCAAGTAAAATCCACTTTTCAACTTGCCCGGCGGGAGTAACTATACATGTAGAACTACAGGGCCCACGCGACAGCACCTTTTCAAAGTTGAATGGAGACGTCGTAGACGATGTGATCGAACATCTAGCAGAGACGGCGATACGGGAGACGGGAGATGAGCGCCCTCTGGTGGTCGAAAGCACCAATGTGCCGTGAATTCGTTACCGGAATTGTTATCGGGCTTTATTCTACTTTTATAAAAAATCTCGGAATTACAAAGTGTCCGAGAAGGGACACTCTGAAGACTGCTGTGAATGTTTTGAATTGGAGGGGGGTATCCCGTCGGTAATTAAAAGAAAAGCGCCCTCTCTGGACACCGAAGTACTTTGAATAAAAACGTCACTGTTTCCTGTCTTTATTTACCTTTTTAAAAACATCCCTCACGTGCCGCCATTTTTCTGGGCAAGAGTGTCTCTGGAGACGCGGAGACGGGAGACGGCTGTGAATGTTTTGAATTCGAGGGGGGTATCCGGTGGGTAATTAAAAGAAAAGCGCCCTCTCTGGACACAAATACTTTGAATAAAAACGTCACTGTTTCCGGTCTTTATTTACCTTTTTAAAAACATCCCTCTCGTGCCGCCATTTTTCTGGGCAAGAGTGTCTCTGGAGAGGCGGAGACGCGGAGACGGCTGTGAATGTTTTGAATTCGAGGGGGGTATCCCGTCGGTAATTAAAAGAAAAGCGCCCTCTCTGGACACCGAAGTACTTTGAATAAAAACGTCACTGTTTCCTGTCTTTATTTACCTTTTTAAAAACATCCCTCACGTGCCGCCATTTTTCTCGGCAAGAGTGTCTCTGGAGACGCGGAGACGCGGAGACGGGAGACGGCTGTGAATGTTTTGAATTCGAGGGGGGTATCCGGTCGGTAATTAAAAGAAAAGCACCCTCTCTGGACACCAAAATACTTTGAATAAAAACGTCACTGTTTCCGGTCTTTATTTACCTTTTTAAAAACATCCCTCTCGTGCCGCCATTTTTCTGGGCAAGAGTGTCTCTGGAGAGGCGGAGACGCAGAGACGGGAGACGGGAGTGAATGTTTTGAATTCGAGGGGGGTATCCCGTCGGTAATTAAAAGAAAAGCGCCCTCTCTGGACACCGAAGTACTTTGAATAAAAACGTCACTGTTTCCTGTCTTTATTTACCTTTTTAAAAACATCCCTCTCGTGCCGCCATTTTTCTTGGCAAGAGGGTCTCTGGAGACGCGGAGACGGGAGACGGCTGTGAATGTTTTGAATTGGAGGGGCGTATCCGTTCGATAATTAAAAGAAAAGCGCCCTCTCTGGACACCGAAGTACTTTGAATAAAAACGTCACTTTTTCCTGTCTTTATTTACCTTTTTAAAAACATCCCTCTCGTGCCGCCATTTTTCTGGGCAAGAGTGTCTCTGGAGACGCGGAGACGGGAGACGGCTGTGAATGTTTTGAATTCGAGGGGGGTATCCCGTCGGTAATTAAAAGAAAAGCGCCCTCTCTGGACACCAAAGTACTTTGAATAAAAACGTCACTGTTTCCTGTCTTTATTTACCTTTTTAAAAACATCCCTCTCGTGCCGCCATTTTTCTGTTCGTCGGTAATTAAAATAAAAGAAGTGCGCGACTCCGTCTCCGGCGACGGGATCGTTTCCGAGCGCGCCGCTTGAACAGTTCATTCCAAAGAGGGCGCAATATAGGCTTGAACAGTTAATTCATTCTAAAGAGGGCGCAATATATGAATGTGTAAGTGCGTGACGTGTGTGACTCGATTATTCTGGGCAAGAGGGTATCTGGTGACGCGGAGACGGGAGACGTCTGTGAATGTTTTGATTTCATTCTAGAGAGGGCGCAATATATGAATGTGCGTCAGTGCGTGACGGTGACTCCGTCTCCGGAGACGTTAAGATTGAAGTATAGTGGGCCCTGTATTCTATAGTTCTGCCGCCCGGCGGGCTACTTAAAACATGTGCACGTTCCTTGTTTTCCAGATGTGATTATTGAAAATAAAACGAACTCTTCAAAGCTTTACCTTTTGCGGCATGCAAACGACGATTGCGCATTGCATTTTTCCACGTGCAACACACGGCCACAGCTACGGTAGCTTGGGTCTGCATTGTGTCCAACACAGCTTGTGTGCAATATACGTGCATAGACATACATGTACATGTACATGCATCTGGTATCCGACTGCGGCCCCAGACTGGCTCGGCCCCAAACTCGGCCCCAGACCAACTCGGCCCCCTTTGCCTTGTGTACAAACTCGGCCCCAGACTGACTCGGCCCCAATTGCCTTGTGTACAAACTCGTACCCAGACTGACTCGGCCCCAATTGCCTTGTGTACAAAGTCGGCCCCAGACCAACTCGGCCCCCATTGCCTTGTGTACAAACTCGGCCCCAGACCAACTCGGCCCCCATTGCCTTGTGTACAAACTCGGCCCCAGATTGACTCGGCCCCATACCGGCTAAACATTTGATTTTTCCCCCAAAAGTCCATATACATGTACAGTGTGTTTTCAAAGATTTTAAGTAACTTTTTTTTTTATTAGGAGAGCAATTTAGGGCTCTCCCGACTTTAAAAAAAATGAAGGACTGAAGAAGAGGAGGAAGAACATCCCGACTCCACTACCAGCGACAGATTTCTAGCCATGGGGGGATGAACAAAAATCAACTTTCTCAGTAGACAGTGCTAGTCAATATTTTAATGCTTTGTTTTTTTATTTTTCAAACATTTCATGGGCTAGTAAAAATTTCTGCGTGCTAGTAAAAAACACAATTTACTAGCCCAGTGGGCTACTCTCAGAAAAAATTAAGGGGAAGCCCTGAGACTGCCAAGATGTCCAATTGACTGCCGATGACAAAGTCACACAATGCAGTACACTTGTTCTTGGTCTTGATAGGCCTGGCATTCCAAACAGCAAAACGAACCTGAGAAGCACAGTGATTAAAATTCGGAACTAAAGGTGCAATATGCAAGTTATCAACATTCATATTATTACAAAGTCTCGATGCCCTTGAGATCATGAGTCTTCTAGAACAAGTAATAGAACTTATCACACGTTTTTTGTGCATGTGTCTACAACACCATCACAACTTGTTTTTCAAAAGAAAATCGAGAGGCTTTTGCTTAAAACGTAAAGCAGTTCCGACCCTCTTCACCAGATTCTGAAACGCTCGAGGTCACTTGGCTTGTTTATCAACAAGGGTTTTGACGTCATCCTGAGAAACATACAAAACGGTCTGTGCAGTATGGAATGGAAAATACACGAAGTGAATGTTTATCAAGCCTATTTTGTCCTTCAAAACGTGAACAACAATCTACTATTACCCGTTTTGTGAAAAAAACAGAAACGTGTTTGAACATCGGCCGTACAAGTTATAGAATGAGCGACTCATTCTTCTCTCTCTTGGTAATAGAAAAGAGAATCTTTCTGCTCTTTTTTTTTCATCGTGTCTGGTAAAACATACAACCACGCAGCTACTGGGCATATCTCTGGCTTTTTGGAACAACAAAATTCTTCAAAAAACACCATCTAACAGAGACGGTTTTCCAAGTTTTTTGCATGTAAATGTATGGAGCTAATACTATCGTGTTGACTTTTCTTTCTCAGGATTGCGTCACGGGGTCACGCGCATTATGAATACCTAATGAGCGTTGAAGAAATCGCGAAAATCTCATTTTCGAAAAGCGCACTTTTGCTTGCAATTTATCCACTTAAAACCGACAATTAAAAAAAAAAAAAAATCCACGTCGGCAAGAGGGATGTTTGGACTATCGAAAAAGGCCCAAATGCTGGATTTTGGTCGAGGGGGATTCTTCCTCTTTAAAAAGTAAGTGATGACGTCATCACTTGGAAGGATGCCCTCTAGCAACGAAATTAAAAAGTTTTAAAATTACCCTTTCATAGCAGTGTTTGTGCAAATTAGCCCAATAGTACCGGTAGTGCTTATGAGTACTCAACCACCAAACATGTCTGTGTTGTTAAAACATTGATTACGTCATCAATCCTTTAGTTTGAAGGTAACATTTCAAAGGTAAACATTGTTGAAGTTACATGATATAGTTGATTATGCTAACATCTAATTTTGCAAGGTACATGTAGGCATGATCATTTTCGAAGTTAAACAAAATGCGAAAAAGCCCTACGCTCTGTTCATACATGTAGAACAGACTTAGCACTAGTATTGTTATTATTTTTATTTTCCTTAATGGTTTAATAGGGCGACACAATTTGCGTAAAAAAGGTGTATTAAAGGGACACACCGGCTTTATTGGGCTAGTTTGGGCTCGAAATAAACCCCTACATTATTCTGAAGCGCTTTCTAGAGTAAAGCCCGAGTAAAGCCTGTACCTCACTAGGGTTGCGACTGTTTGGCGACATTTACGACTGTCATTCTGCAGAATGTCTGCAGAATGTCTGCAGGATTTTTGTCTGTTTGTGTGGAGGTCGTCATGATGTCGCGGGAAATGTTAACGTGTTCAAAAATTTGTTTGCGACAGCTGTGGTCGCCAAGGTTTTGAAATGTGCACCAAATTGTCTGCAGAATGTCTTCAGAATGTCTTGAGAATAATTATAAAAATTCATAAAACAATCACGTACGAAACAGTCAGCAGAATGTCTCAAGAATGTTTGAATAATGTCTGGATACATTCTTGAGACCTTTTTGGGCAACATTGCAGACTCCAAATTCGTTGTGACATTCGCACAACATTCTTAAGAATTCTCAATAATGTCTGAAGACATTCACGGACTATCTTAAGATATTTTGGCGCATAAATCACGAATTTGGCCCCCTTATGTCTATGCGATATATACAGGAAATTCATGAGACAGTCTTGAGCAGTCTTGAGAATGTCCCCAGCATGTTAGAAGACCAAATTCAGTGGGACTGCAACTCTGTTCGCGTACTTTGTCTTGAATTAGTTGCCAATTTCAAGTCTGCAAACAGTCTCGAACTATTTTAGCCCAGTGGGATACAGGCTTAAATGAGATATATCCTGAAAAGACGCAGGCGAAACGTAGAGACCACGCAAAATTCAACTTTTTCGGAGGATCTATTTAAACACCACCGTATAAACTTCGGCATCGTGCAAAATGCAATGTCAATAACATTTTAATTAGGCATCACAAGAACCAGTTTGTTTGAAATATTTACCTTGTTTATTATAGGCCAACAAATGTGGATAATATTAAAAAGAATCCAGGCAACATCTGGTCGTTGAAGACGGTGAAGCGAAAGCAGAGGGGAAATTTGTTCGTTGGCTGCTTGTCGCATCGTGCCAGCCGCGCACATGCACCGCATCTCGCAAGCTGCGGTCCGCACTAGCACTGCACACGGTACATGTTATGGCACAGACTTGTACACGTCCGCTTTGCTACTCGTATGCAGACTCCGTCATGCAGGTCGCCGAGCCACGGCATGCACAGTTCACACATGGCAAAGCCCTGTATGTCATGCATGGAGCTATATTTAGAAAACTAGAGTGCGCAGTTGCTATACTGTGCGCGCATGCCGCCATGGGACTGTGTCCGCCATTTTGTTAGTGGACAAAATTATTGATAAATACCCGGATGTATCCACTGCAATCAACGGCGCGGCAGCTACATGTATAAATAGGCTTTTAAATGATTTATTGGCTGTTTAACACCAGTCATTAGTGACATTTTCCTATACATGTAGTACTTAGGCAGGTATAAATAGTGTACACCTCTGCCACTAATTATGACATAATTAATGATGTTACAGAAAGTGCGAATTTTGTTAGAAACGTGATTTTAAAAAAGAAAAATTTCCAGTTTTTCTATTGGAAACAAGGTTATGCCATGCTCCATGTACCGGTACTTAATGCATGGACCCAACTGGTGAAGGTGAACGGTAGTTTTTCCCTTTTTAGGCAGTCAGTTTGACCGGGAAATCCTGCACCTGTTTCATACTGGCGCACCACAGTCGCGCCGAACTAAATTATCCCGGAAATTTGAATTAAGTTCGACGTTTGAAACAATTTGGAGCGACTTGGTTCACCAGAAGATCTTTAGTATGCACACGGCTCGCATTAAGACGCCTGTCTGAAATTTTGTTTTAATCGGAACGACTCTGGTGCGCCTGTATGAAACGGGTGTTACTTTCTCCCAAGTCAGTGGCTGAGGTACATGTACTAGTATACCCGAATTAAGTCGCTCTATCTACACACGCGAAGAGCAGTGGGGGACGGAGCAGGAAAGAATTAGGAAGTTGATCGTGGCTTCAGACCTTGTGTGCAAATTGCATGAGGCAGGCTGAAAAAAATCCAAAGTGTTTTCTCACTAAATTTTTCCACTAAACATTTAGAGTTTTTCCATCAAATAATCTGCACATTCCAATGCATTAAAAAAAATTAAGTCATTAAAAAAAATTCTGATCAACTTCCCAAATCGTAGTACCCGGGCGACGATTTTGGATGTTGTTTGGTTCATGCAGGAAGAAAACATGTAAACAGGGGACAATGATCCGACAGTCATGCAGGATGATTGTAGTTAGCAACCACATCTTTCTGCACCCCTATCGCTGAAAGCATTAATCTTAAAATAAAATTTAAGCTAAAAATAGGCACGTAGTCGATACTCTAGCATGTCTAGCACGCACCCTTTGCCCACTAACATAATGGCGTCCACGCACCCTTGAGGGCACGGGGTCACGTGATAAGTACTCACTCTAGTTCCTACATAGCTAGCTCTATGATATCATGGCACTTGCGTGACAACTAGACTCGCACAAGTTTTCTTCGCAAAATTACAGGATTAATTGAGGGCGCTTGTTAAAAAAGTATGGTGTGCTAAAAGGGCCAAAACAAAAAAAAAAATCCGCTAAAAATTAGTAAAATTCCGGAAATCCGGAAAAATCTTACCCCTGTACATTATGTAAACAGTAAGCCGGTGTTCCTTTTAAAGGAACACACCTTCTTTGTTGGGCTATTTTGGGCTCGAAATAGACCCATAAATTATTCTGAAGCGCTTTCGAGAGTAAATCAGATCCTGAAAAGACGCCGTCAAATTTGGCCGTTTTTGAGCACTTTTGAAAAATTCAAGGTCACGTGACTTTTCGGAACCAAATTCTGGTTCCGAAAAATCACGTGGTCTTGTGAGTTACATGTACATGTAGTTGTATTTCCAGCCGTATAAAAGTTTGCTACTGCACAACTGCACCAAATTCAACTCTGATTTTCCCCCAATATTTATAAGTAATTGACAGAAGAGAGACTATTTATACAGGTACGAAACAGAGTTAAACATAAGTATGAAAATTCGAACATAACCGTTTGTTTCGAGAGTCCGGAAAACGGGAGCCAGCGCGTGCTACGGCAGGCTACCGTGGAGTGTATGATATTTCCCCCCAGTGCAGCACGGCAAATAGCCTGAGTGAACACACGACCGGTTGTGTTGCTTCGTGTATGTTCGTGAAGAAAAAAACATAATGCCAACTCCTCAAAAGAAAACGGAAATTCCTAATCGGTCGTCCGGGCTGTCCAGTGAAATCGTGAGCAGAAAATTTGAGATATCCCGAGCAGAAGAGCGAATCGTCTGTGACAAAGTCGTGAGGTTCGCGCGTAGTTGCAACGGCTGGTAAAGCGTATAACCCGTCTTTTGACCGTTTTCGTTAATTTTGCACATCTTTAGTAAATTAAGGGATATTTTGATGATCTTTTTTCACAACGACCATCAAAAAAGTATTGTCAATGCTCTTGCATCACTAAATCATATAAACAGTAGGCAGGTGTGTACCTTTAAGGCGACATACATGTGCGAATAGGGCGACACATCGGTATCGCCCTATTATTAATTATTTTAAAAACCATTTTTATTAGCACGAAAACCATTTTCATTGATTTTTATTGGTTTGTTTTCCGGTATGTTTTGGGATTGTTTTCCGCCTATATTTCCGGGTGTTTCTCCTAAATCTCGATATGTTTTGGGGAGTTACATGTACATGTATTTGGGCGTTTTCCGGTGTTTTCCCCAGTTGATTTTGTCCCATTTTTAATGACATTTCAGTCATATTTTCATATATATATACATGTACCCATGACATGTAACCCCAAATATGACATAACGTAGTTCACAACAGTGATAGGAAGATACAAATCCACAGAATTAGCCAGTATTGTGACCTTACACATGTACATAGTTCCCGAAGAGAAAGTGCATTCGACATGGTACCGTACATGTACCGGTAGTTACTGATTGTAAAACTGTCGCCCCTTTCCATAAGTTTAAGATTGGTGTGTGAGCAAATCTTATGTTCATACCTGCACTGTGTGCAATGTTAACGTGTAAACAACAAAAATAAAGTTTGACCTGTGACGGATAAAGAGACCATGGTGAAATTCTCCTTGATGAATATGTTTGAGGTATGATTACAAATGACACTCACCGTTTTTCCAGAGCTATATTACCCCTCAGCCCGATATCCTTGGCCCACTCAGCAATTCTCTTCTTGAAACCCGAGTTGCCAGCACTGATTGATTTCAGCTTTTCTTGGATCTTTTCCCATACTCTTGGAACACCGAGAAACCCAGTGGGTCGGACTTCACGAAGTGTGTTCACTAACGTACCCTTGTTTGATAAAAAGAACAATGTAATTAAGTAACAATTGTTGTTTTGATTTTTGCAATTTGTTTTTATTAGAGTGGAGAAAATGCCAAAAATGAGCTGCCGTAGATGTGTTGATGAACAGCATAAAAGAATGTAGGTTATGTACCGGTACACGTACATATTGAATGTGTTATACTGTAATGACTTCAGACTTGCTCTATAGCCAGCATCCCATTGTACAAATTATGCTGTGATTTTCCCATGATCGGGTATGATTTGATAAGATTAATTGTCTAAGATACATACTGTAGTATGTAATCTCAGCAAATCTTAACTAATCGTGGGAAACTTGTATCAAAAAACTAAAACTAAAATATATACTGTACATGTACATGTACATGTCACATGCACATGGTATCATACCACTTTTCTTTCCGTCTTCAGCCTGTTTTTCTTTGAGCAGTAGAAAATAATAAATGTGAATCAAACCAATTGTGAGTAGCATCATCATCATCCCTCCACACCCGGCCTTCCCTCTCATAATCCATCTAACATCATCCCATCATCTTACTCGATGCTCTCCCCCAAATTTCCCCTTGAGAAACCCCATCCCTCAATTGCCCACACAATCTGCCCTTAAACATCCTTCAATGGAATCTTCAAAGAGGACTGTACTCAGCGCGACACGTCGGCCTGGTGCTGTGCCAGCGGTTAATTTCCAGTCTTTTTCGAGCCATTTTCATGCTCTGCGCCGAGTGTTCGGGAAAACAGCCACGCAGTGGCATCGTGCTTCACTGCCGGGTGCAATGCTGTGTGCAGCGCCCCGTACGCAGCGGCTAGACTACATGTAGGCCGACATCGCGTATCGATCATTGTGTGAATCAGGAATAAAAAATAAGGTGCGCATTGTGACAAGTTACCAGGTACGTACAGTAATTTAGTGCCTAAAAACTGTGCATGCACAGCGTGCACGTGTTTAACATGTACCGGTACATGCACAGAGGAAAAGGTATTTTGAATGTTCTCATTTTATTTCATTTCTCTACAATATCTCCTCGGACAGTGAAACACTTTGTCACATACATGTAGGTACATGTACATGTAAGGTCTCTCCCTATCTGTCTCATGGACAGGTGCACATGAAAAGTTAATGTGTAATTCACCAGGAAGAACGAGGTGTTTGCTTGCTATTTCAGGAATGTCCAATGCGTGCATAATCCAATATCGATCACTGGCTGTCTTGGGCCAAGACTAGTGGTACATGTACATGTAACTTGGTATCTCGTCCGGTTTTGAGACCTTGCAAATCGTATAGAATAGGGAGATTTATCAGGTCTAGAACCAGACCATTTCCTATATCGCAGGCAGACCGCATACTGCGTAGAAATTTGTGCGTACCGCTCAACTCATACAGGGAATTTGTCTACGCGATCTAATTCATTTGCAAAATTATTGTTAAGCTGTGCGATCGTTATTTAAAAATCCGATATGGAAAGTACATGTACATGTAGTAACTCACTACGTCAATTTGTTTAAGACCTTTGAAAACTAAATTGAATCTTTAAAAATCGGCAAGGTGGGGGATCGGCGAATCAAGGTCAATATATTGTTGACCTGCACATCAACAGAAAGAGCTTTTTCTGCTCTACACGATGGATCATAGACTCTTGATTTGCAAGTAATCATGGCAGGTGTTTAGGCTTTGGCAAAACATACATCAGTTCCCGTATAGTGAAAATGCATCTTTTACACGCTGATCAATAACTCAATTAGTGCAGGGAAAAAAGTCACCAATCTTGAAGAAAATACAGACTTTCAATTCTCCAGCTACAAAGATAAAAAATTTAAAATATGTCAGGTTTTTTAGCTTGGTGTCAATAGCGGATTGTATTACGAATTAGAGTTAAAGCCATGCCCATCCTACTAGCGCGGTACCAACAGAGGGGGCATCACATTGCACGTTCCCGTGGCTGTTGATGTGCCGAATATGGCATTGCAGTGCGATTTTGCCAATTTAGACTATTGCAGAAGACTGAACATTTGTCGATGCACACACAAATTTGATAGGTGCATTTTAATAGGCACAACACACCGGTACCGGTAGTTGGGTTGAATAATCATGATTTAACGTCAGGAAAACATTAAGTCCACAGGTTGTGTAGCTGGGAACCGTGATTTATTGATCAAATTGTGTACCTTTTTCCCCATGTTTTTGTTTGTTTTGTTGTTTTGTTATGGGGGTTGTTGTTTTGTTTGTTTGTTTGGTTGTTTTTTTTTTTTTTAAAGTAATTATTGTTTAAACGGAGTGCGATTTGCTCGGCGTGGTGCTAAGTGCACTGTACATATATCATTCTATTGAGAATTCCACGTCACGAAGGGTATACTGCATTCCGTTTTAACAAGTACCGTAATTTTCGGAATATAAGCCGCCCGGGGTATAAGCCGCGACGCCCGAAAATTCCAGAAACAAGATTCACCGTCGGCGTATAAGCCGCCCGGCTTATTAGCCGCACCATTTTGTCGGCCACAGATCGATCCGGCACAAAGAACTGCCGCCGTACCGGTAAGTGCCTCACCGCGGGCCACGTGCGCGCGACCACGCACTGCAGTAGTCACACTCTCTGTCGGCACGGCATATCGCCTCAAAGAGAGCTTATTGTGGTCCAGGTTGTTTTGATGACAGCACACTCAAGAGAAAACGTTATTGAAATCAAGAAGTGGCTTTATCGGAAAAGGCGTTACCTGTTTATAATAAGTTATAGCAAGGTGCAATGCACTCAAAGTAGGCTAATCTTGTTTCAGTTTGTTTTGTAAATAGATAAAGTACATGTAACTTGACATATTTTTAAAATGCCTTGGAATGTGCATAATAAGAAATCTCCAAAAAATAAAGGAGAGTAGAAAACATCGATGACGAAGGCCGCAAGCCATCAAGATGTTCGATGGATTCACTGACGGCGGCCGCACGGCAGTGCACCAGGCCATGCACAAACACGGTAAGTGAAAGCAGGGCTTCGTTCCAAATACGCGCACATTGTTAAACGTTTGCAACGTTCGCCAACAACATAGTATACCCAGCTTGTATGCATATGCAAAAGATCAAAGAGCACTGTAACCAGAGGCGAACGTTGCCAACGTTCGCATGATGAGTGGAACGCAGCCCACGTGTACAAATTGTACACTGCTTTCGCCCGGGCCCGACGCATATGCTATGCATGTACGATAATAGCCGGCCGAGTCTCTCCATTACGCGCACCGCGATTGGCTATTTTCGTTGCACATGGTGACTTGGCGATTTTGATCTCGCCGGCCAAAATAAAATATGCCAAACGTTTTATATTTGATTGCTTCCGTATTGTCATGATTGTACTGCCACTACATTGCATTTGTCATGCGTTTGGGTCCATCACGATTAAACTAAAAACGCAAAGGACAGTGACAAAGAATTAGACATTGTACTGGACCAGATGGACGGGGGTTTAGACCGAAGCTGCAACATCAATAATTGGACGATTCATGGGGCCTCTCCATTTTTGCAAAAAGAGTTTATAAATAAGAAAACCAGCTTCACGGTGGTTCTTGCCTGCACGGCCAGCGGCAAAAAACTGAAGCCGATGGTCATCAATGGGCGTCTTTAGCGGAGTATACTAAGGCTGTGCAAACGCTATGCCTTCTCTTTTTCCGAATTCGGTTATCGCAATAGATCATTCTATGTTGATTCACTATACATCATTAAAAATTACTTGAAAAAGAAGATTGCAACTGACACAAAGGGGTTTCATGGGGATTGGGTGATATTAATATTTGTAATTCAGCGGAAAAAGAATGCTACATACATGTAGATCTATCGTCTTTTGCTTGGTACCGGTATTCCCGATGATTTCTCGCATTTGCGTCCGCCCCATATTTTTGTGCACGACGCCGCTATTGACCCCTTTCGAACACGTGCGAATATGCCATTTTGGGAGTCAAATAATGCCGAGTCATTGTGGAAGCGATGTGCGTGCGCGTTGTGTGTCTCTCTGGTGGGCGCAACGCGGCTTAGTTCACCAATGGGAGCCTCAGCATAGCGCGTTACGCGCGCTATGGACACACACAACGCGCACGCACATTGCTTCTACAACGACGCGGCATTGTTTTACTCCCAAAATGACGTCATTGGCACGAGCTCAATAGTTCATTCACCCCATTGTATCAATGGCGGTGAATGAACTTTGGTGGCGTCGTGTTCCGAATTTACCTTTGACCTCGCCACCGCGCGCAAGATACCGAAAAGGCTTATTAAAATAGGGGACAGTTTGCCGCTTGGGCAAAATGGCTTTTGGGCGAAGGAGCTCAAGTTGGGCAAAGTGACTGTACGTCGTTGGAAAACATCGTTAATTAAAATTACTTGTAATGATTTTCCATCTAAAACACACATTTTCACAGACAATGACAAACACAGAACTCTTTGGATTTTAAAACAACGCCAACTAAAAGTAAAGAATTGAAGAAAACACGGAAGGAACAGACGCACCAAACGATTTGTTTGGCGTTGGACGAGTACTCACGACCGATAGCATGGTCCGATGGCGAACTGGTTGCCTGCGCTTGTGCAGTGTCACATCGATGTATGGGTCACCAACGAAGATCGGTACACTCTGCACCTGGGAAAATTGCACACCTTTTCGTGCGCGTGCGACGGCCTTCAACATCGTTTTTTGCCAATAAAAAATTCCCATAAAAGATTGATAGAATTATTTCAGGAACTACATTACATATACATGTAATGTATATGAGCATATCATGATTTTTATCTTTAGAGCTCGGCGTATAAGCCGCCCGGTTTATAAGCCGCCGGGAACCTTTTTTTTGGCAAAATCAACGTATAAGCCGCGGCTTATATTCCGAAAATTACGGTATATATATACATATATTAATTGATTTATTTATTCAGTGTTTTTTTTTTTTGTTTTTTTTTGTTTGTTTGTTTGTTATGGTGTTTGTTTGTTTTTTGTTTTTTTAGATACGTTAATATGGTTACATTTGTATTTATCAATGAAAAGGACTTATTATAATGGTTCAATAATTTAACACACTATTATCTATATTTATACATATTGCATAGTTTACAGATATTTTATGAGTTATATCCACCAGACTAGGATTGGATGAACAGGCTTCCGAGCCATAGTGATCTCCACTTTTGTTAATCCTAGCCATCTTAGTTTGGATTGTCTTTGTCGTTTTTGACCGATCCCGCAACACACCCCACTCCCCTCACCACCCTCTCCCTCCCCTAATCCCCTCAAACGCTCCCGCCATACCTCCGTGCCAACCCCTCCCCCCTCTTTATTAGTGCTGCCAAAAGAACACCATACCAACACTCTTTCACCAAAAATTCATTACTCAAGGACCTGCACTAATGGCAGTAGGATGGATCAAACATGACACATAATGTGTAACTTATATTTAGTGGTACCCTTTAATAATGGATTACCATTGCCTTCTATGAGTATTATTTTTCTTGATTTGTAGTTCCCCGAATACATGTAGGTCAGAATACAACCTCAAAACCCTTCAAGTTTGATTGCTCTACGGCTTTCCTTTGTTCAGCAGCAAGCGGTTTGAAGTTATGTAGCCCAAAATAAATAAAAATCGCCCAATTAATTACATGTAGTAGAAGTAAAATATATTTTGGGCTTTCATTTGTGGTACGAAGATTGGAGTGGCCTAAAACTTTGTAAATGTTGAAGGCTCCCTATAGCCCACCTACCCACCAAATTTTACCCAAATTTGCTGACCCCCACCTTGCCACGATTTGCATGGTCCTCTCATGGACGCACTCTTAAATCTTTTTAGGGCCTTAAATTTACAAAATTGAATATAAGACTTTTAAAGACCCGCGAACACCCTGCAAATAAAAGCTGATAACTTTTTATAATCTCGTAAAATTGCAATTTAACTTTCTTTTTCGCCCAAATCAGCCTAAAACACGGACAGTCCATCTTTAATTTAAAATTGGAAACTTAACAACCCCAAACCACTGTCGACTAACCTTAAGCGCGTCTGGTTGAGCAAAGTAGACAGAGCCACAAGTGACAAGAGGGATGTAGACATCAAAGAGTTGTGCAGCTACGTGGCTGAGAGGTAGATAGCTCACCACTGTCTCGTAACCTTGCTTCAGATGCGCTACTTTCGTACACCCTTTGGCTTCCCACAAAAACTGCAAATAAACCAAAACAATTGCTGTTTTAAAGGTTGAGAAAATGTGATTTGTCTTTCATCGGACAGAGAATGAACATTAATTACAGTAGGTTTTGTGTTTGCATAACTTGATTAGCACTGTGTACTCGGTGCTTCCCCGAGACACTGGGAGAAAAACTTAATACATCTAGCGTGCTCGGGTGAGACTCGAACCTATGAGCTCTTGTTTAAAAGCAACATGTACATGTACATTGTACATCTTGACTACTCAACCACCAAGATGGCTGGTGTTGAGCAGCTGGTTCGACTGCGTCGGGGAGAATGAACATTAAGCTTGATCAAGTTAGCTTATTATATACTAATAAAAAAACAAATGCAACTTTAACTTTTGACATTTATTTGAAAACTGCCCTGTAAATTGCAGTTTAAACTCGACACAAGGAAGAACACACAGGAAAACTCATTGAGACACAAAACTCTCCACGTTTATTTCAACACTCTTCATTCAACAACGTCCAGAACAACAATGGCGTCCCAACCTTCTAGCAGGGGCTCGCGCCACACGGCTCCGTGTGGAGCCGTGTTAGCGCTCTCAGCTCGTCAGCCGGCCTAACCGTGGAATGGTGCTGGCGCCCTCTGCTAGCCGATTGGGACCGGCATTACACTGCCCCCTTCGAGAACCATGCTTTGTCCTCAAAGCAGGCAGCGAACCCCTCTGTCTCGCCGGGAAGATGCTTCCTTTACAAATGGTAGCATGGCTAGAAAAAAAAAACATGAATGAAGTCGGGGATCGCTCCGGCCGGACGCCGCTCCCCTCTGGCAGCTGTCTATGTAGACGCGATGGAGATCGGGTCCGGGACATGCAGCCCCTTTCATGATGCTGATGTCGTGACTGGGGCGATGTCGGTACTCTTGGGGTGTGTTCCTCTTCCCTGGGACAGCGGTTGGGGGAGGGTGGAGTTGGCTGGGGTGCCGCAACGACCGGGGATTGCTCTGAGGTGGTGCGATGCCCCCTACGAACTGGTGGTTTCGACAGGGTGGACTCCGGGTGGTGTGCCGCAGCGGCTGGGGGCAGTTCCGGGTGGTCACCATCCCCCTCCGCTCCCTGCCCCCACCGTCCAGATCGTCGTCGCTGGCGTGCACCCCTAACTCGTTGTCCAGCGTCACTGTCGCCACCCTCCCTGGATTCCGAATGCAGTACTTCGAGGTGGCGCTGTCGGACGTCTTCCTGATAAAACGCTTTCCCGCATCCGAGGGGGCACTCGAAAGGTTTTATCGGGTGTAGAGCCGCGCTCGCCGTAGCCTGGTGCCGCTTCAGGTTTCCCAACCTCGTGAACCGCTTGTCGCAGTTCCGGCATCGGAAGCGGCCCATCCTACAGATATTGGCGATGGCCCCCCTGCTCTGGTTGGAGTGCTTCCCGGCCTCCGGCTTTCGCGTCCTCTCCTTGGTTTTCCTTGGCCGACAGTGTCCCCTGGCCTTCGGCGGCCCCTACCTCCTCCTGGTCCAGCAGGCCCCCATTGGTCTTGGAGCTGCGGCGTCGGTCTGAAAACATCTTCTCCACCCCGTCGCCGCCTCGCCCAGGTACACCATCCCCACCCCTCTCCATTGTCTTTCCTTTACCGCTCCTCGAACTCTTGCCACCGATGGGTGCTGTTCGTAGTCTCCTAAAGCTGCGGACTTTCCATTGATCATCACTGTGTTGTCCCCCCATCGCCACTGGCAACGGTACGTCGACAGGAAGTCTATCCCCAGGATGACATCCAGCTAAATTTTAGCCACAATGCAGGCGTGGCTCAAGACCTGATCTCCGATCTGAAGTTCAAAGGTAGCCTCTCCCCGGGCCTGCATTCGGCTCCCATCTGCTTGTCTCAGGGTTGGAGGCGGCGGCTAGAGGTCTGGCTTCCCGGGTCTATAAAGCTCGTCATAGATGCGTTCCGAAATTAGGCTCACCGTAGCTCCCGTGTCCAGCAGGAAACAGACGGGTGTCGACGCAACTTTCGACGCAACTTTCCCCGCAATGTAATTTCCCCCCCCCCAGACTCACCTTCAGTTTCATCTGGTCCTGTCCTGGGGGTCCTCCACCGGTCGTCCGCTGGGTCGACCTAGACTCATTCTGTCCTCTTCTTGGATTGTTATCGAATCCATGTTCCCTACGCGGACAATCACGCCGGAAGTGCCTGAATTCGTGGCACCCGAAGCACTCCACCATCGATCGGTGGAGCGGTCTCCGTGCGTAGCCTGTGCCCTCGGTGTTCTAACGACCTCACTTCCCTGGTTCCTTTTTTTCCCTTCTTGTTCCGTACCTGGGAGTCCAGGAAAGCCTCCATCTTCGTTGCGAGGGTGATCGCTTCGGTCAGGGTCGTCGCCTTTCTCGAAAAAACGTGGCGTTGCAGATGCTCGTCACCTAATGCATTCCGGAAAGCATCCACAGCCAGGTCCTCCCGAGCTTGCGTGGGGAGGTTCGGGTAGCTCTTGAAAACCAACCACCTGATTGACGGCCCCAGGCTACTGATAGATTAGTCTTTTGGCAAGACTGCCTTTTGGCGCGCGATACACGACATACATAGACTATTCACCATTGACCGCCAGAGGGCGCGCCTGAAATACAGTCTTAGGGCATTTTCTGCTTGGTCACGATTTTTTTCATCGCTTTACGCATGGAGGATCTAGGAAGAAAACGACTGGGAATTTTTTTTCTTCATCTATACTATGGCATGCTTTTCATATTATTGGCTTCGGTAAAAAAAGTGCTAAACATTTTCAGAGAAGTTATCCACTACTATTTTTCCATAAAATGACTTGCAAGCATCAGTTAGTTCAGATATGATAGGAAAAAAACGAAATTTAGGAGTAAATCCGAGTAAAGAACTACCCACATTCTTGAAAACTACTAATTTCACTCAGTATCACATGCTTTATACACAATGTTTGAATTAAACTGTTGGGTAGATTTAACAATTTCAAAATGCCCTTATTAAATTTTTGTAAATTTAATGTTGATTTTGGTCACCCAGCCTGGATTTCCATTGTTATAAACCATGTAAAATGTTAGTTTGGTTGTAAAAACCATGGTGTAAAAACTTGAGAAATGTTCATGATTTTTTAGATTTTTGTTTAATGTTTTGGCCATGTCATTGGGTCTTAATCTACACGGACAGGCACCCCAGGGACAGAAAGTCACCCGGCCGGGCTGGGCTGGGCGCGCACTTACGTGAATTATC
Source organism: Henricia sp. BOLD:AAB3569 (assembly GCA_037783545.1). Taxonomy (NCBI): domain Eukaryota; kingdom Metazoa; phylum Echinodermata; class Asteroidea; order Spinulosida; family Echinasteridae; genus Henricia; species Henricia sp. BOLD:AAB3569. The sequence continues at coordinate 962,894 of JBBELK010000403.1, read as the reverse complement.
ACATGCACCGTACCGAGAAATGCCGCTTCTCGAGCTCGGCAGGCCATGCATTACGGTCACTGCACGGTCGAACCCACAAAAACGGCCCGATATCATTTTCGCGCGGCACGCGGTGAATTACTGCACACGTACAAATGTACACGGCAAGTTACCATCCTACATGACCTATTTATGGAGGCACCGCTTTCTCTTCTACGCAGGCGCCCATAATTGTTGACCTTACTGTTTATTTATTCATGTGCTTCCATAAAGGTTATCAAACTTTTTTCTTACAGAGTAATCAAGACGGAGTTTTCGAGTTCACGTTGTGAGTGTAGGTATGCCCTCTGGCGGATAAAATGAACAATGTGGGGATCGCGAACTCTAACAGTAAATTCGGTCTTGCATCAAGACTACTGATAGATTCGTCCCGACGTCTGGTGCACAACGACAGCTGGGCCCGATGTAATGGAATTTGTGCCGTGACCCCGAATCGTTGTTCAAAGTACTCCAGGATATGGGGGTACTCCTTGTGCGCCTCTTGTGCCATGTCAGCCAGGGCTTCTTGTGCTGAGCCCTTCAGGTGGGAGGCCAGGAACATAGCCTTCTTGGTCTCGCCCCACTGGTTGACTGTTGCCACGCTCTCAAAATGGATGAGGTAGTCGGACCATGACGAAACCCCATCAAACTTATCTAGGAGCATCATTGGTTTCCGACCCCCTGAGGGGGCCCGCAGCTTTCCATTGGTTTGTGCAGTGCGAAGCTCCGAGTGGAGCTCTCCTCCATAGGGTTGTGCAGTGCGGAGCAGATTCCCTTGCTCTGCACCATAGGGTTGTGCAGTGCGGAGCAGATTTCCATTGGGTTGTGCAGTGTGGAGCAAATTCCCTTGCTCCGCACCATAGTTTGTGCAGTGCAGAGCAAATCTTCCTACGGTTGTGCAGTGCGGAGCTCGGAGTGGAGCTCTCCTCCATAGGGTTGTGCAGTGCGGAGCAGATTCCCTTGCTCCGCACCATAGGGTCGTGCAGTGCGGAGCAGATTCCCTTGCTCCGGACCATAGGTTTGTGCAGTGCGGAGCAAATCCATTCGCTCTGCCTCGTGGAGATGTGCATTGCGGAGCTCTTAGCGGTGTTCCGCCCCATAGGCCAGTAGCGTGGGGGGCTCCGTGCGGAGCTGTTCCACGTGGTCGTGAGCGGTGGGGAGTCGATCCGGGGATTCCGCACCGTAAGTCAGTGGCGTGCGGGGCTCCGAGTGGAGCTGTTCCACGTGGTCGTGTGCGGTGCGAAGTCGATCTGGAGGTTCCGCGCCGTAGGCCAGTGGCGTGCGCGGCTCCGAGCGGAGCTGTTCCACGTGGTCGTGAGCGGTGGGGAGTCGATCTGGGGATTCCGCACCGTAAGTCAGTGGCGTGCGGGGCTCCGAGCGGAGCTGTTCCACGTGGTCGTGAGCGGTGGGGAGTCGATCTGGGGATTCCTCACCGTAAGTCAGTGGCGTGCGGGGCTTTGAGCGAAGCTGTTCCACGTGGTCGCGTGCGGTGCGAAGTCGATCTGGAGGTGGCGTGCGGGGCGCCGAGCGGAGCTGTTCCACGTGGTCTCGTACAGTGCGGAGCCGATCCACCGGAACCCGCTGGAACCGTGCCGGCTCAAAATGCACCGGGGTAGAACTTAGATCCACCCATGGATCGCTGGTCTGAAAACCAGATATTAAGTAAAAATTACCGAAACAGCGTGTTTGTTTCTAACAAACACCGGATTTCTAGTTCATTGTGATATTGTTTGATTTTTGTTGCATTTGGTAATTTTCCACTTTTGTTTCATTCACGAATAGTCTGGAAATTTCTGGACCGTAACAATAGCATTATGATTTGTCTGCTTGTACACATGTACTTATTTCGATGTGAACAAACTGACAGTCCTAACAAATGGTGTTTTTTAGATAATATATTTTAAATGTTCAAGCATTTGACACTGTGCTGATCTTCATTTAATCGGTTTCCTAACAACAGTTTATCAAATTGTTTTCCACTGACCCCATCGTGGCTGACCATGACCCCTTTGGGGTTACCAGTTGTCCCTGATGTGTAGATGAGTGTACAGCAATGGTTTGGTGCCTGAGACTTGATGATGTCATCGAGGTCTGAATCAGGGATTTCGTTACCAAGCTCAATGAATTCAGACCACTGAAATGCAAGAAGAACAAAAACAATCCATAAGTGCTAAAAACAATATTCAGTTAAACAAAAAAAATGGAAGATGTTTGAAAGATCAAACATCTTGTCAAATCTGGATTTAAAAAGTGGGATCTAATTGTCATACCGTGCAATGAGCTAAATAAATGTGACAAACTGAAAAATTGATACGTACTTTACCAAAAGCATGCAGTGATGCCTAGTGTGGTATGGTACCGGTACAATGTACATGTACATGTACATGTATGTCACAAAAATAGCTCGAATAGGAATTTGTTTTTGATGCTTTATTGGGTTTAGGTAAAATAGTGGGAAAATGATGGGGTTCAAATTGTTTGACCCCTGGGGACGGGTCTTTACATGTACATGTAGTTCCTCCTTCTCCAGACTGACCAGGTGCCTACTTTTGGCAATAATTAACCGATTTACACAATGCTACATGTACGGTCGTTTTAGGGCCATTTATGACACTTTCATAGATACATTGTAGTGTGCGCACTGCAAAAAATAATTTTCTTATTTGAAAAAGACCTTCTTAAAATTACATTCTTAGTTTAAGAATTTCACTGAGACTATTTAGAAAAAAATTTAAGATTTTGAATCGTATTCTTCTCAATTCAAGAATATTTTCTCATTTTCCCCCTTATTTTTGGAAACCTTTTCTAAGAAACATTTCTAGATTTGCCTTACTAAATATTTGCCTTCTAAATATTTGTCTTACTTTTGTTAAAACAAGAAAGTTCCGTTTTTTTTTAAAGAAAACAAAAAAAATTACACAAATAAATATATAAACCAATTTATTTTTGTGTTTATTTTGAAATTTATTTTGAAAAAGAAATAAATGATATGCCAAATTTCAGTAATTTGCAAATTTCAACAATTGTCATCCTGGACTGATTATACCTTTGTTAGACTTAGAACCAGTCTAACAATACATGGTGGCCTGACTTCAACATTTAACAAGCGAGTGGTACGGTACATGTACATGTATGTATGTATGTACATGTAGTTCCTGAGATACCGGTATTAGGGTTCAAAAGTGGGTGTCCGTGGTGCTTTTAGCCAAAATTTCAAAAAAAATCGCAGGCCGTATAGTCTCTGCAACCACTGGTCCGATTGATCTAAATTTTGATATTTGGTGCTGTGGGATCCCAATCAACAAGTACATGTGGGTTTGTCCATGAAGTTCGGTCACGTTTTGTGACATATCATATCTCAAAAACTGTGTCTCATTCTAGCCCAGCTATATACTTCAGTCAATATTTCATTTCAGAAAGAAAAGCATATCCCACTACAGTAAAAGTACTTGTATTATGGTGTACCAAACCACAGACTCAGTCAAATGTCTTGATAGTGTTAAACATATGTGGTGTCCACGTACATGTAGCGTCGGTAAAACAAGAATCTCATATATTCAGTGAGAGATTACCCAAAGAAAACATGAATGAATATAGCCGGGCACTATACCATATCCGTTGCAACAACAATCTGAAGTTGTAAATTTTTTTATACATATTCAGTAATTAACACAGACTATACCGATGCTACGTGGACACCGTGCCCCAACTTCATGGACAAACCCATGTACACATGTATACCAAGTTTCACCAAAATCTGTGATGGTCGGGTTTAACCCATTGGGTGATTTGACATGGACTGACCCATAGACAATGCATTGACGGCACATTTTCAGGTTGTTGCCAAACCTAATCTTAACCAAACTTGGTCACATGACAGACCAAGTAGCAGAGATGAAGGCCTAACAATGGCTTCATCATGACATAATCATAATCGGGTGTCAAATTACAAAAAATTCCTTTTTTTTTTCATTTTAAATTTAACACACTGCATTGCAGCACAACTTACTACGTAGACGTTATCCATTTTTTCATCCAGTTTGCCTGTGTATAGCACGATAGCCTTCAGATGAGGAAGCTTATCCCAGACCTTCAGAATCTTGGCCAGATGAGTTTTGTTTTCAACCACAATGATGTTGGCCTGGCAGTTATCTGCCACATACTGACAGGCTTCAGCTGAATTGGTTGTGTAGATGCCTGTGCCAAACCCACTGAAAATACATGTACATTGTACATCAATGAATAATGTCAGATTTTGGTTTGGGAACCTGCGGGAGCATACCACTCTGCCTTATACATGTACGTACATGTACATGTACATGTAGCTCAGCTTGTAAAGCATACAGAGGTATTTTTGAGGAAATACCTTGGTCTGCTCTCAAATTAAAAGAACAGTTTCAGTTGTTCTTACCGGTAAGAGATTTAGGGTTACAAATACACGTAGTGTGACAACATGCCTTTCTAAAAACCCTGTGCACACATTTCCAATAACGCTCGTAACCGGGACTGACACTTGTGTTACATTTTATGTCGTCCCAGTTACGAGCGTATATTGTAAATTTGTACACAGGGTTTTTAGAAAGGCATGTTGTCACACTATTTGTAACCCTTTTGGGCCTACATACATGTAGGTTATCTCTTTAGAACAACTAAAACTTATTTATTTTCTGGAAAATACATGTACATGTATGGTCTGTGTTGCCAAAATAGTCTGGCAGGGGTCCAAAAGTGTGACATTTAGTGTCCCCATGTTACACCTGATATGTTATTGTTCGAACAAAAATCATTAAAGTGGCTTTTAAACAACTGTTTTATAAATTGTACTTTATGTACTCACTCTTTGAGATGGAAAGTATTTAAAGAATGTGTCCTGAATTTACAAAAACGAGATATAAAATGTAACAGGGGACACCAACATTGGACCCCTAATTTATAGAAAGACCAATTTACTGACGATATAATGTTTTGAAGCATTTTCTGGGTTTGAAGGTCATCTACTTTCAAAATCTGCATGATGACCTCATGTCATGGTTGACCAATTTGCAGTATCGATTATCATCAATATTATTGATATTTATCAATAAAAATTACACATGTGTGGTGTGTTTTCAACAATACATGTAAATCTGATTTGTTAAATTTAGTGAAGATGATTTAAATGATAACCATGCATCATGGTTTAGCAATTTGCATTATCGATAATTGTAAATTTTATCGATATTTATTAACAAAAATAGCATATAATATTATAGAGCATTTCCAATGATATACATGTACAAGGAGGCAAAATACATGTACATGTACGAGTGTAAGAAAAAATACTAGATGGAATTTTGAGGCAATGCGAAATCTTGGGAGGTGATACATGTAACTCACGATTGAACATATTATATTTTAAATCAATTGAATTAGATGATATTAAAAAACTGTTGCAAACTGCTAACCAAATTGGCTGCACTCGCCTACTGTTTAACACTGCCAGAACAGACTGTTAGACGGTGAGCTTGGCTGGCCCGGCATGGTATGAGATGGATTGGGCTCAGTTGATCTGGGGTTGGGGATGGGGATGGGGATGGGGGTTGGGGATGGGGATGGGGATGGGGCTGGGCTGGGCTGGGCTGGGCTGGGCCAGGCCTGAGCTGGCTGGCTTGCTTCGGGCTGTGCTGGCTGGCTTCGGGCTGTGCTGGCTGGCTTCGGGATGGGCTGGCTTTGGGCTGGACTGGGCTGGACTGGGCTGGACCGGGCCGGGCCAAGCTGGGCTTTGCTAGGCTACGCTGTGCTAGGCTGTGCTAGGGCTGTGCGGGCAGGGTCGGGCTGTGTGGGGGCTGGGTCGCTCGGGCTGTGCCGGGGCTGGGACGGCTTCGGGCTTGACTGGACTGGGCTGGGATGGGATGGCTTCGGGCTGGGATGGAAGGGCTTTGGGCTGGGAGGGCTTCGACCTGGGCTGGGAGTTCGGGCTGGGCTGGGAGGGCTTCGGGCTGGGGGGGCTTCAGGCTGGGCTGGGATGGGTTCGGACTTGGCTTCAGGCTGAGCTGAATGGCTTCTGGCTGGGTTTGGATGGCTTCGGGCAGGGCTTGGAGGCCTCAGGGCTGGGCTGGGAGGGCTTCTGGCTGGGCTGGGATATGATGGTTTCGGGCTGGGCTAAGATGGCTTCAGGTTGAGCTGGGATGGCTTTAGGCTGGGCTGGGATTTCCAAGTTTGTTGGCTTTTTATCTGGATTAAACCTGCGTGGGATGGCTGACCTGAAAGACACGTCTCCAAAACAGCCAGGTTGTCAGGGAGGCAAATCTGGTAGAGTGGTGCACCCTGCCTTAGTGGCTCGTACGGTAGCTGATGCAGCCAGCCTTGCCACAGGAGGACATCATCGCAGCTAACCAGGAATGAACGTCCGGGGAACGTTTGTGTGGAGTTTTCTGGACGTCCTCGGCACGTTCAAAACTAACGTCCCCCGAACGTTCCGCGAACGTTCGGGGGACATTATTGTGTAAAGTTTTGTGGACGTTAGAAACGAACGTTACAAAAAGACGTTCAGAGGACGTGTCAATTGAACTTATGACGCAATTGTGTAATCATGACGTAATTATTTAAACTTATATCTTACCTGAAGTTCCAGGGCTCTTGATACAGTCACTTCCTCTTACTACCGGTACGTATAGTAAGTACACCTGATATACATGTATAAACATGCTCCTTGAATTTCCTTCGTATGTACTGTACCAGTAGTCACGGTTGGCGGACATTGGAAACCACATTTTTTAAATATTATTTCTTGCAAATCTTACCTTTTTAGACTATAGATGTGTTTTATATACAAAAGTACTAACACTTTAAATCAGGCAGAGCGTGGTTACAATGTCAAGCTTAAAACAATGCATTTTTTTGAAACAATTACTGAAAAATTACCTCCACGCGATCTGCTTTGTTAACGTTCTGGGAACGTTCTTAGAACGTTACAGTGCAACGTTAAATTCTAACGTCAACGTCCCCTCGACGTTCAAAACAAACGTGACCAAAAACGAACTTTCTCCAAACGTTATTGAAAAACGTTTTTAGGACGTTATAGTGCAATGTTAGATTCAAACGTCCACAGAACGTCCCCTCGACGTTCAAAACGAATGTGACCAAAAACGAACATTCAGCGAACGTTTGCAGAACGTTATGTGTCAGCTGGGATGTTATGAAAATTACTGACCACTAAAAGAAACTAAATCTGACATCAGCAGTTAGAGAAGTTATTGTTTTTACCCCAGTTCTACCCATTCCATGCCTGTACTTATGGCCACAATTTTGAGTTTGTAGCTTTTATTGTTTGTCGAAAGTTGGATTGAAATTTTGTGGACACCAGTGAATTCCCTGGCCCTGAAAACCCTGGCCCTGTTATTGACATTTAAATCACTATTCCACTCCAAATATTAATAATATTAGTTTGAACTGTGCATGGACAGACCCTTTTGACAACGTTGTGCGAATAATTCTGCCGGTAATTTTAACACTCCTAATACATGTACATGTACATCATTTTCACAATGCAAATGCATGCCATGAAGTGAAAGAGGAAGAATTAAAAAAAAAAGGGAAAGGAAAAAAATTGGTACAAAAACAATTAAAGGCCGTTTCAGGTATGGTGTCCCGCGAAACAGGAAAAAAACAAGAATTTTTCCGCAGGATCTGTGGAAAAGCCAATGAAGTGCCTATACATAGGCATACATGTAAGTCTGTTTTTGATACTGGAGAGATTTTTTTGTTTCATTTTCATTGCATAGAAAAAAAATATTTGAATAAACCAAATTTAGCAAAATGATTTGTGTGCGTGTTGTTGATTCATCAATGTAATAAATAAGATAATACAAATAAGGATTTGCCTACCGGTAGTTGGTTTTTTTTGCCGTTTCTCAACATTTTATCCCCAAAAAAGGATACCAAAATGGGATGTTTTTTCATGACTCAATGAATCCAATGGAAAAGGAATACTGCTACCTTTAATTCAACTGTCTTTGTGTGATTAATTATTACCTGGCATCACCCCCTTTAAGCAACCCAAAATCAGAAAAATCCAATGAACGATCTCTCCACACCATTAAAATAAAATCATACTAACGTAGTATGTAGAACAATGGTGTCAACAAATGTTACGTACGTTAATGGGATCGTCCGGCAGATAAAATAAGACAATAAATACCTTTTATTTTTACAGTTAAACTGGGAATGGTTGAAGTGAAAACATAGTGCATTCCCAGCCTTAAAGGAGTGTGACCAGATCACTTTTTTTTACCCATAACTCCCCGGGACCTTCCTTATGGGTCATGAGATTTTTATATCATAACATCCGTTATATTTTTCTGATTACGAAACTGAAACTCCCGCGCTTCTAGGCCGCATATTTCCGAGGATATCGTCGAAAATCCACAGAATATTTGTAAACTGATTTTCCAGTATCAACGTTTATCCGCTGAAAGCATACTCGATAGTTTTGTTCAATTTTTTACTGGAAATTGCGAATGTTTTGGGGTTTTTGGGACATGGGAGGTGTGTATGGGAGTTACTTGATAATATTGGTAAGTTACATCGAAAACTATTTTCCAGAAACTCTGGTCACGCTCCTTTAACTATTTTTAATAATTGTGAATTCTTGGGAATTTCTTGAAAACACCCGGCTTAATGTCCACTACGTTACGTACAGTGTACGTAATGCTGGTTCGCGGCGCCATGTCTATACATACATGTACAACAGCCACCAGTTGTGTACCGTACATTGTGTACATGTTTAATGCATGCATTAATAATCCAGCTTGATCATGTTGATCGGGAACAAGGATAGAGTTCATAACCTTTGTGGTGCGCTTGCACAGGGAAAGAGGTTACGAACATTTTGGACACACGCACACACTGCTCCTGCCAATTATGAAAAATCGTGGGGTAAACAAGCCCATCGGGCATTATTTTTTCCGGATATTGCAAGGCAAGATACTGTTTCATCTTTTTCACGCAAAATTTGTTGTGTACGATCTCTTTTTTTAGTTTTTGTTGTTGATTTTGTTAGGCGAGGCGCCGAGATGTACATGTAGGTATCGTGTCTCAATGTTACAAACGATATATGCCTCTAGGCATACCGGTACATGACCTCAAAGTAAACGTTAAATAACGAATTCAGTGCAGGTTTTTCCTTTTGGAATAATGAATTTATTAAGAAAAAATGTACTTTTTATTGATTGCAAACAAAGTTTTTATGAACATACATGTACATGTATACCGTAGGAAGTTAACTCAGCTGCATTATCTGATACAAATAGTTTTATTTGTACATTTAACGGGTGTCCTTTTTACTTCATAATGCAACTCAAATTCTGAAAACATCCGAATGCTCCAATGTTTAGTATGTACGTATTGTGCTTCAGTGAAACATGCACCTAACGGTATGAGATAAAAATCTGGAGAAAACTGTTCCTTTCTATGATAGCCATACACTTTGAGGACCCCAATGTTACATTGTACACATTATATTATTATTATTATTATTATTATTTCTTTCTGATATTCATACCAAGGATTCCTCAATAGTACTCATTGCACTGTCACTCGCAAGCGTGAGGAAACCCATGAAGAATTAGAATTATAAATGGCCAGAGACACCGGGGATGATCCCCCTTGCTCTTCACGAAAGAATGCTCTGGGATCTTTAGAGTGCGTTTCCATTACCTAACACGCAACTCCACAAGTTTTCTGTCTAAATATACTGTATGTACATGTACTTGCCTTGAATGAACTACCGGTATCTCCAACTTTTTAACATGACTTTCAGAAGGGTTAATCATGTCAATAGACATGTTGCCATTGTTCCTCAAAGCAGTTAATTTTTTGCCTTGTGCAGTTGTGTGTCACACTTTCTGCACCCAGTATCATAAACAGACACATGTACATGTACTTTTGCATGACGCACAGTGACAATGTGAATGCTCCTGTCATGGCCGCCCATGCCAAGGGCCTACAAATGTTCAAACTTACCCTGCGGACATAGCCCCTAAGTTACTGATGAACCATTCCGGTGAATTGAATCCAATGATACCAACACCATGGTAACGTTGTAACCCAAGCTGCAGAAAAATACGGTACACAGAAATTTAGAATGGGCTCATAAAACTGGTACATGTATGTATGTAGTAGTGTCCTACATGTACGTGTGCAAAATGTTAGGGGCAGCGTTGGAGGTCTCGAGACATGTTCTCGGTCTCGAGACCGTCACGATACCGGTACCTTTGTTTAAGGTCTCGGTCTCGGTCTCGGTCTCAGTCTTCTAACATGTCTAATGTCTCGGTCTCGAGAGGGATGTCTCGGTCTTGAAGGAAAGGTCTTCCTCTCGGTCTTGGTCTCGGTCTCGGCTGTTAAAGCTCTCAGGATTTTTCTTCGAGACCCACCAAGACCTCGTTAAAAATCCCCAAATTTAATAAAATCCAGTTGCACTCAATTCGGTATCACAGCGCCCAACTCGACTCATCAAAGACTTCGCGCTCAAGAGCATGCATGCTGCCCAAAGGTTGAGCCAACTCCACTTGCCAGCAATCTACCGTACCGGTACCGGGGTACCTTATTAAACATTAGACGTCAAGTTGTCTTTTTGAACGAGTTTCTTACCCGTGCTTTGGGGTAACTGGTATCCGTTTCCATGCCTCAACTAGTTGGCTACACACTGGTCAGCGATTTTTTTTTTAGACTGGTTCCAGGACCACATTTTCCACATATGCACACGAATAATGAGGGCATACCGGTACCGGATCATCGTAAAGTATTTTGATTGGCTTTGGCTGAACGATGGCAATAAATATTTAGTAATAATAAGCACAATTTCGAGCGAGGCAAAAGATTGTCTGTTCCCGTTCGCAATCATGTTTCTATGTCAACGTGACGTCATAAAAATGTTTCTTGTTACCGCGGTAGGAGTCGCGAAAACGGCCCCAGATTTCTGACTAAAAATGGCTTCCAGTAACAGTCCCCATTTGTGTTTGTACATGTATGTGGAATACGTGACCGGGAACCAGTCTATTTTTTCCCGTGCACGTGTTCGTGCACGCGCTCAGTGTCTACAAAATTAACCGTACATGTACGTCCATTGCATGTTGGGCAGCCATGTTGGGCAGCCATGACGGGCAGAAATCTGCCCGTGGTCGCATGGTTATTATATATTTTTTTAGTAAGTGCGTATATTTTGCATTGACATTTGTAACCCGGCCGTGCGTGTCGAACATACATGTATCCAAATGTAAATAAAGTACATACATGTACATTGCCTGAAGCGAATTTAAGGGCTTCGCCAATTTTTAAATATAAAGCTACAGCCTTGTCCAAGGCCGTCTCCTGGTTTTTTGCTGTACGAGAGAATATTGGGTCTAGCGCATGCAAACTGCACACGGCATCAAAACAACCACTGTGCGATCACGACTTCCGTAGTACAACCCGTACGGCAACACACTGGCTGCATACATACATACTGTGTGTACAACACTACCGGTAGCTTCGGATATGCGGGTATGCAAGGTATGAATATTTAAAATTTGTCTTGAGCCAATCAAGAGCTTCATGAGTAGCACGTACCTGACGCGAAGCTACATTATGCATGTCATCAAAATACTGAAGTGCCAGGAAGACTACCTTCGTCTTATTGGGGTGCCAAAGTCTCGGTCTCGGTGGTGTTGGTCTCGGTCTCAAACAGCTGGTCTCGGTCTTGGTCTCGGTCATGAATGCTCGGGTCTCGGTCTTGCAATGGTCTCGGTCTCGGATTTACAGGTCTTGAAATGTGAGGTTCTTGAAACCACATGTACATGTACATACAATGTACAATCTACTACTCTCTGAATGACTGTGAAGAGGTTGACAATTTTAGACAGCCCATTTGATAATGATAGAGTACATGTAGCTCTAGAGGCAACTAATAATTTTGTTTTCCTTTCCCCAAAAATGTCTCATTTTACAATTCTGCATCTTGTTTTGGGGCTTAAAGTTCTTTTGGTGCAGTGCAATCCTAGCCTTTTGCGAGTAATATTTGCATAATGGCCGATGCCCCGAATTCTTCAAATTTGTTTGATTTACATGAGATGTTGCTGCTACATGTACATGGTGCATGCCAACCAACAGTCTGGTTGCTTTTAAATGGGCCCTGAAATGCAATAAGTTTTTGCTGCATATGAAGGATTACATGTACATGTACTTGTGTACATGTAGAAAGACAATACTACTGTTCATTTTGATGCCCCATGAATAAAAAGTGGCATTTTTTAACTTTGAAAATTTCTTCACATAAACTCACAGACAGAGGGCGCTATTTGGGGCATGTCACTTTAGGAACACAGCAGAAAAGCAAAGAAAAAACATAAGACTTCAAACTGGAATTGTGGAAAAATGCAGCAGTTTCCAGCCTTAGTTGTTTTCATGGTTTGCAACAGGCAACATGTCAAACAAACCTAAACCATCATGGGTTACAAAAGTTTCATCAAGTTGGAGAAAATTGTGGGAATTTTTTGTACACAGTTGAATGAGATTTTCCTGTGTTTTCCTAAAGTGACATCACCACTTTGCTCATGCATACATGTACCGGTACGTAAATTTTCATTAGCATAAAAATAAAAACCTTAATTTTAACCCCCCAAACAACTTTCAAGTAGGGTTTTTATGATTGTAAATTAATGGACTAGTTCCATAGCAAAGATTTCATTGATAAAAATACCATTTCAGGGGCCCTTTAACATGTTAAATGCCATTCTCTCATGTGGTAAACACTGTGCTGATTCTGTACTTTACACCTGCCGCATGCACACTGAAGTACACAGCAAACAAAATTTACTTGGGTACATGTACTGGTATGTCAAGTGGATGTACCGGTACCGGTATGCATGTGAAAGAAAGCATGTCCGTACATCGACACTACCGGTACATTGTATTCATGTAAAACACGCAAAAGATTAATTTACGTGTATATACATACATGTACATACATTTAGATTATTTTTTGGGGTGATTTGAAAAAGGTTTTGGCTTAATCATGTGTACATTTACAGCAGGAAAAATACAAATTAAGCCAAGTTGGGTTAATACATTTTAGGTAAAATGGCAAAGCTCTGTACAAAAAGTCGAGAGCTATGGGGGACATGTACATGTACATATACTGTATGTCACAAATACGATACTCCGAGGTTTCAGCAACATTCCTTTACTATACATGTACGTGCACATGCACGTATGCATTTTTTGGCTTGAAACAATTAAGGATGCCCTGATGTCAACTTAACTACATTGTAGGCTTAATACTTTTTGACTACTACAATGATGGCCGTTTTCAATTTCAATGCATTATGGTCAAGAAACCACCCTGAATAGGACAGTGGCTTTGCAGTTTCTTGAAAGCATGGATACAGGTTTTTCATTTTCTCACGTGAACAAAACTAGGCTTCTGACTACAGTGATGGCTCCATTTTCCATGCACTATGGCCGGCCAAGGAATCAGCTTGAATAGGACGGTGGCTTTGCATGGTTTCTCGAAAGCACTGATACAGTTTTCCATATTATCGGAATGTAGATGAGGTACATATACATGTACATGTACATGTACATGTACATGTACATGTACATGTACGTACATGTACGTACATACCGGTATGTACATGTACGTACATATGTACATGTACGTACATATGTACATACATACAGTACAGTATGTACATGTACGTACATATGTACATGTACATGTACATGTATGTACATGTATGTACACATGTACTTAGCTGACTTATTATAGACCGGTTGATTTTTAGCACACACATCCTCAATCATGTACATGGAAATAATGCCATTCGTAACATTTTTCCAATCCTGTAATCTGTCTTTTCCCCAATATGGAAATAATTCAGAATGTTTCATTACACTTCCAGCAACCTACATTGTACTGCCTTACCTTCAGAAATGACTTAGCCGCTCGGCGTACATCCCTGTTATAGTCACTGTAATTCCATTTTACCCACTCGCCATTCCGTTTGATGGCCAAAGCCGTATTGTTTGGGTAATCCTTAACGGCGCGGTCCAGCGCAGAATGAATAGTCTCTATTGGTATGTCACTATTCTTATCATTGAGCCGCGACTTGACTGCACCATTTGCCTTGCAAGTCCACAGGGAGTCTGCGGGGGCAAGCTCGCCTGTTAAAAAAAATAAAAATAAAAATACAATTAATTAAATCTTGCCAAGTCATACCTCATAGAATTGGGCTCAAATTGAGTTTAAATGTTCTTTATTACGTTGCGGCCATCTTCCCTTTCCCCTATTAAAACCAGAGTATTTAACCAAATCGAGACCTGCAGGATGTACATGTACAATGTAGACTTTACACAATGTAGGCCCCTTGGTGAAATTGTCACTTGTGGTGATGGCACATAGCGCGATTATACATTGTACAAACGCGCATGCTCTTGCAAAATGGCCTCTCTATGCACTCGCACACGTATCCAAACCCCTGTTGAAATTCGCAACAGAAAACACGCCAACTTTTCTATTTTATTCAAACATTGTAGGCTTTCAAAATCTTATTTGCTCTTTTCCCGGAAGTCGCATAAACTTTACATATCTTTCCCAAGTAATACGGTACGTACACCTCATTATTTAAATAAAGTGCATTAAAAAAGCCCGTACATGTAAGTTAAAAAACGGGCCAACTTTTTAAGCCAAAATTGCCTAAATTTCAAGAAGGTGTGTACATGTACTGGTACATGTAATTCAGATGCCTTATTCTTGGTGATCTGAGGCAATGTAATGTGTCATTTTTATATGAATGTCTGTTGCCTTTTATAAGTGTGTTACAAATAATACTAATCTTCACTTCTTGTCAAACGGTGGATTTTTGGTTTAAAATGTATTCATACTATGTACTTGAGTGATTAAATTTTTGTTTAGAATGAAAACACAAAAGTACCTCGTAATCTGTGCGGCAGACCGTCGCGACCAGCCAGCCAGCCGTCCGTGGTATGCACGCGAGTACTTTTAGAAGGCTAAAAGTGATTTTCTGAAGTTCAAATTGGAACGTTATCATTTTTTATTGATCACTTTTAGCCCCTTACCACTTACCAATTTAACCCCATTCGCCATGTGGAATGTTCCTGCATGCCCTTAGTCGTCCAAAAACCTCTGTCAAAAATCTTACCTTGTAACATTCCAAATCAGACATTAAAAAAAACACCATGGAGGTCCTTGTAATCTCAAGACTATTGCACCCTTGTCGTTCTTTTCCGATGATGCCTCAAACATCGGAAAACGATAAATTGGAGCAACATTTTTGAAGAATGGCAGGATTCTCTAGCAGCGTGATCACTTGACTTCTCGCTATATACCGCGTCTAAAAGAAATTAGTCCCACCAACGCGGATGAATTTTGTTGAAAAAATGTAGCTACGGTTTTACACGTTGCCCCTATAGAGTGCCCTCTACATGTACACCAAGTTTAGAATAGGCTGGATCCGAATTAGTGGCTTTGGCTATGCTGTTTCTGAGGACTTTTATTGTCCGCCCATAGCA
The DNA here is from genome assembly GCA_037783545.1 of Henricia sp. BOLD:AAB3569. NCBI lineage: Eukaryota > Metazoa > Echinodermata > Asteroidea > Spinulosida > Echinasteridae > Henricia > Henricia sp. BOLD:AAB3569. The sequence continues at coordinate 947,330 of JBBELK010000403.1, read as the reverse complement.
ACGACATAGCAACAGCCAAAGCCACTAATTCGGATCCAGCCTATTCTAAACTTGGTGTAGAGGGCACTCTATAGGGGCAACGTGTAAAACCGTAGCTACATTTTATCAACCAGCTGAGGGGCTTAACAAAATTCATCCACATTGGTGAGACTAATTTCTTTTAGACGCGGTATAGCGAAAAGTCAAGTGATCACGCTGCTAGAGAATCCTGCCATTCTTCAAAAATGTTGCTCCAATTTATCGTTTTCTGATGTTTGAGGCATCATCGGAAAAGAACGACAAGGGTGCAATAGTCTTCAGATTACAAGGACCTCCATGGTGTTTTTTTAAATGTCTGATTTGGATATATGTAAGCTGCAAATTTGAAGTGTAGTGTTCAGAGCTGAAGTGTTGCGATCTAAGGGGCACGTTGGCCAATGTGGCCGCATTTTTTAAAAGGGCATCACGGCAATTCACTGGGGCATCGCGGCAATGGCTGCTGGTGGCCGCTGTAAAGATCGAAGCCTGTGGACGTGTCGATACACGCGCAAAATCTGTTCCACATACACAGTGTAGGCCGTTTTTTCCCAAAGTATTTTTTCCCGGGGTATTTTTCAGACCGACCGAAGCCTAACCGCCAACGTCGGCCAGGTTCGGTTACTTCGCCACCCGTCCGTTGCAAAGAGTCTTCGCCTACCCTTGCAACCGCGCGAGCCACCCGGCGAAATCAACAACGCGTACCGGTCAAATCGACCACAGCACGTACAAAACAACAAGAAACTTTCAAATCAACACGATATAAGCGCCGAACGTACATGTACGGTGCATGTACATGTACCAGGCTACATGTATTTGCTCTTAAATTTGCGTGCGTTAGGAAACATCTACCCGTATCTGCATACAAAACTAACGCATGCGCACTAATTTCCCCCCTTTTCGGGGGGAAAATTTACGGCTTTCCCGGTCATTTTGACAAAACGATATGGTGATAGGACTACGAACGAGTCTATCGCGTGATTACGCCCTCTTGCGGCAGTCGGGTATCCAACACATGTACATGTATACTATAATGACCGTCTAGGGCCTAGACTATATAGCGCATAGTCTAGGCCCTAGACGTTGTTATTGTTTCGTTTTGAACGTCCGTCCCGAAAACCGATCGCCGCGACAAAACGATATGGTGATAGGACTACGAACGAGTCTATCGCGTGATTACGCCCTCTTGCGGCAGTCGGGTATCCAACACATAATGACCGTCTAGGGCCTAGACTAGCTCAAGAGGGGTGAAAGTTCAAATTAGCATTGGCCCAAGATGTTTCTTAATCCATTAATATTGGGATACCCACAGACGAAGTCGGTGGTTTTGAAAACAACCAAAATGTCGGAGCTGAACGTGCACTGTTCACCGCGCAAAGATTCACATAATCCGTCCGTTGTTTGCATAAAATGGAAGCCCTTGGAAGGTAAACTTACGATAAAAAATTGTCCTTAATTTTCAACAGGGGTGGAATTTTCTTATTTTTTATTCGGAATTTGTCTCTAGTATTACTGAGGATCAATACAATAAACCCTTTATCACGGTGCGTCCATCTTTGTCTTGTTCCCCACTGCACAGTACGTGTACGTGTCGGGCATGATCAGTGCGTGTGCGTATCTGCGCAATAGCGCGTGCAGTCTTCCGTTGTTTTGAAAGAATCACTGTCCGCGTTACGCGTTTTCTTGATCGCACCGCGCGCATGTCATTGTGATGCGCACAATGAACATTTTTAACACGGGGCCATACTATTTTTTTTCAGCAAGCCTCGCTTTCAGCACGTTCATTTTAATAGGAGAAAAGGGAAGATGGCCGCACCGTGATAAAGGTCTATACCTTTTTATTCTTGTGAAAAGTGGAGAAATAAACTCTGATTCCCCCTTTAACCAAATTCAATTGGCAATTTATCTAACAAACATGACAAAGGTGTACATGTCGTCGGTCGCACCACGAAGTGGCGTATCCGTGAAAAAAAATTTGTTTTTCCAATTTCTGTTTTTGGTATAATTTGACTTTATTTGGTGTCCTTAACATTTATGCAAAGTTACGAGACTTGACAATTTGTATTTGTTTAATTACAGAAGTTGCCTTAAACCACGTAACAGTGGGTTTGCAAATTTACTTTTTCACGAAGTGGCGTATCGAGATACGCCACTCATAGAAAAATATGGTATGTGCATAAATTGCTTTTTCACGAAGTGGCGTATCGCGATACGCCACTTCGTGAAAATGCCACGCGCCAGGGCGACGTTGTAAATATTACGCGCGCAGAGAACTACAGACAGGGGGCGAATTCTGTGGCAAATCACGCATGGTCGGCATTTTTCTTTTTCACGAAGTGACGAATATGTTTTCAGCTAAAGTGTTCTTTAATTAGACAATCAACACAATACACAAGTATATCACCTAAAAAGACTGACGACTTTTCATAGAATAACCGGCGAAGTTTGAGTTTTAAAAATTCACCAACTTCAAAGGCGATTTTCTCAAAACAAAGTTTTACTACTGCGTTTGCAGATACGCCACTTCGTGGTGCGACCGACGATGTACATGTATGTACCATTTTACATGCGATAAAATCACGTGGTGTTTGTTACCATTGGTACATGTATGTATCAACATTATCAGTAAGATTTTTCTTGTCAACTCGTTTAGTAAAATTTTGGGTAACTGCAAATTGCACATTAAGTAGGGCTTTAACAAGCACATGTATACCTTCAGCAAATGACACCTTATGGTTCTCCAAAAGTGGTTTAACATCATCAACATCGATGCCGTCATTAATGCCGTCTTCATCATTCTCTACTGCTGTGTTATGGTCAATCTCTTCATTTATGTTGCTCACATCACCATTGGCAATAACACTAAATACAAACAGAAAGGAAAAAATGACAAAACTAGAGGTACATGTATCTCTGTTCTGTGAACATTTCAAAGGGCTTTTTTGCATTTGTTTTTCTCCAAATTAATAATAAGTTAAAGTTTTGACTACATGTACATACCATGTTTAGTGATCAATACCGGTACATACCGGTACATGTATGGCTATGTTTTTTTTTTAACATATCCCAATTGTGTCCACCAAGGGGGCAAAAAAATGAAAACGAATCAACACACTTTAAACTTGTAGTTTTGTAATGAAAAATATTTAAATTTACGAGAAATGTAAAGGTATGAGCTTAATTCCAACTAATACGTAATGACACTGAATCTGTGTCTACCATGTCTAACATTAACAGGCCTCTAGTAGTGTAGGCAATGTGTTCCGTTTTATTTGGGGTGAATCAGCTTTAAGTTTCCTCACCTCTGCTGTGGAGACAGCACTTTATCTTCATCGGGAACTGTCACATCACTGGAGATGACAGAGGAATTCACTGTATCATCAGGGTCATATGGAGTTGCTACATGTACATCAACATCAGTATCTGCCATCATGTGTTAATTACCTGGAAAAGGTTTCTGTAAAATCCGGAAATGTGGAGGGAAGAATGTTAGTTTCTTAATAGTCGCTGGCATCAAGTTCACATACATGTAGTACTTGTACCTGTACGGTACATGTAGGCTACATGTACCGGTAGTCGGAGTAATGTAACTAGCGCCCCAACTTTTTTTTCCCCATGGGGGGTGGGGGGGATGTGTTGGTGCGTGATTCTTCAGTGTCAATTTTCATGTACACAGTGAAAATTTGATGTGTGTACCCAAGCAGACACAAATGGATGTACACGTATTTCACAATCAGGTGTACCATTTTAACTTGCCAGTTGTTACGGGCTATTTGTAATAAAATTGAAGGTGGTACCAGGTACATGTACATGTATGTACAGTTACTGTTTATTTGTTGTACAAAGCAGTACTAGTTGCTGAGCAAAATAAAAAAAGAATCATGGACATTTTGCATTGTTTACAAAAATACAAGGATTTGAAGCATTGAAAAAATGGCAATTTTCATTGTTATGAACAGCCACTTTTATTTCTATACATTTTCCAGGGCAGAGTATGCAATTAAACAGACAAAACGCCCTCTAATTTTCTGTCTGAATAGGTACAAGTATTCTGACTTGTTGTTCAAATTTTGCAGGTCACCTGTTGAGAATACTGTTACGAACTTTTGTTGAAATTTTAAAGGCACAGGCTCGTCAGCAATGCGCGCGCGCATAATTCGTGCAAATACGCAGCTCCACGCCTTTGCTATGGAACTGCGTAATTCGTGGCACTAATTTAGCACGAGAGAATTGCTGACGAGCCTGTGCCTTTAAAATTGGATTTTCTGGACAATTTAAATTGGTATTGCAATATAAGAATAATTTGTCAATTACAATAATTATAGAACCTACGGTACCGGTATCTGTACACAATTAGGAAGTTATACCCATCTCTAAATAGTCTTCCAAGTTGAAGTGGCAGCTTGAAATTCTGTAGTGTCCGTACCCCTACTTGCAATTTTCTTTATGCAATTTTACTTTAGTCATCGAACTCATAATAATAATAAAAGCGCACATATCCACCCTGCAGGGTGCTCAAGGCGCTGCAAACAACGAATGGAGAGCTGTATTGAGTGGCAGCTTGTCAGGCATCAGGCGCGCACCTCATCAACGGTATACATACATGTGTGGGGGAATTTTTTATACAATAATGTGGTATTTATTTGTTCAATATTGTTAAGTTATTAAAAAATACAGCACAATATTCCATCAAATGTAGTGTCCGTACCCCTCTGTAGTGTCCGTACCCTCATGTTATAAATCACATCATTGCGATTTATTGCAGGAAAACATTTCTTAATATCACAAACTACATGTACATGTACATGTATGTAAGAGTGTTAAAAAGTGTAAATAAAGATCAACCTCAAATTATTGTACAGGATTGTTACAACACACAGTACCTAAAACAAGGGGATACGAACATTACATGTACATTAAAATTAATGCTTACCGTACACCCTCACTACATGTACCGGTACATACATAATACATAATGCTAATTTTGCTTAGTTTTAATGTTGTTGGTGATCACGTGGCTAAGTTACATGTATATTGTTTTGTACATGGTACCAGTATATTACAGAGTGCCTCACAGTGGATACATGTACACATACAATGCCTATACATGTACAACCTGACAGGCAAAAACTGTAGTCTGGTAGTGTCCATACATGTACATACATATGTACCTCCACCCTACAGCATGAAATACAAAACTGACAGACATTTATTTTGTACATGTGGGTGTACATACATGTACATTGTAGTAATATGATTGGTAAACTGTTACAGATAGTTTTATCCCAGTGTGTGATTGAAGATATGCACGATTAAAACCAACCTTAGCAAAAACCTTTTGAGTCATATCGCCCTGAACCATTTCGCCCTGGGCGATGTACATGTAGACTTGATGTCAAGTCTGTAACTAGACCGGTTGGTTCGTAAACCGCAGCAGCATAGTCACGAATGGACTGGGAACAAGTCTAATCGACCTCTAGTTACAGACTTGAGAAACCTGTTTCCATTTTGTACACGGTCTATGGAGTTTGCTACTAGAATCGGATGTAGAGAGCTGATTGGTCGAAACGCAGGACGACATTAATATTCATGTTACTCCTCTGACTTGTTCTATGGCAACTGCGTGATTATATATTACGCGCCATGAATGCATTAATATTGGCGCGAATACAGGTTTCTCAAGTCTCTAGACAGGTACTATTCATACATGTAACAACGACTGTTGCGTGTGGGGATTATAGGCGTCAGACGAACCAAATACGACTGTTTAGAGACTTGACCTCAAGTCTAATGTACATGTAGTGTTTGGACGAAGTGATTAGGCGAAATGGCCCTCGGGCGAAGTGGTTTGGGGGCGAAATGGCACTTGGGCGAAATGGTTTTGGGGCGAATTGAATTTTCGTCTCATGAGATGAAAACTAATTGTTTTACTTATTTCTCAAAGACTATAGCACTTCAGACAAAACCATTTCAGGGGAAGTTTTCTACGGTCATCATGTTTATACTGTGTACCATAAGTTAGGTGTAAATCTGTGAACATTTCTGATTTTCGAGATACCAATCATGTATACTGCCTTTAAGCAAGTTAATTTTTCACCAATTTTGGCTGTTAAATAGTACACATGGTACACATGATTGTGAAATAGCCGATAACGTTCTGTGAATGTTCGCCGATTGTTCATTTTTGGTCACGTTCGTATTAGTCTAGGACATGTGACAGTTTTGTATGCACTTCATTTAGAAGAGGATTTCTCAACTGATCTAGGCTAATTTGACCAAGGAACAACTTGGGATGTGTGCCAAATTCGTTATCAGGGACAAAATACTCAAAAATAACCACGCCCTTTTAAAGATGGCCACGCCCCTTTCTTCATCAGAAGTGCTAGCTGCTTCCGACACAGTTGTGTAAGTAACGTTCGTTTTGAACGTCGAGGGACGTTCGTCGATGTTTGAATCTAATGCTGTACTATTTACGTTCCAAAAACGTTATTTAATAATGGGCATATTTGGTGTGGCATTTTTAGAAAAGAGTTGATAAAAATGATATAATTGATTTTGATTATTATTATTTATTCCGAGTACATCCCAAGTCTTCCAAGGCTTATGTTCACTCTCCTGACTTGACTTTACAACTTTGGAAATTGTGACAATATCATGAATAAAAAGTAGTCTTAACTGGGATGATATGCATGTGCATGTACATGTACATGTATGTATTAAATGTTGGGTCTGTCCATGATAATAGGGTACCGGTACATTGTGCATTTGAAAATATGTTCATAATGCATTACTAAAAACTGTGCAATGTTTTCTGTGACTAGGGTTTAAATTTACCTACAGTATATTAGACCCATGAGAAATATAAAAGAATAGTTTGGTTCAGAACTGAATACCTGTTGATTTTTGTTTAGTCTCATAAGTTCATGCCAGCTCTAATTTGTTAGCAAAACATAACACGGCAAAATGACTTAATTAAAACCAAAATAAAGCCAATAAATTATGGCAGAGAATTATTTTAAATTTTGAAGCCGAACATGGGTGATACACTGACAACAGACATACATAACTTTGAGATCTTTATACCGGTAATTCGTTTATTTATTGTCCATTTCAAAGATAAAAATGGAAAATTTACACGTCTAAAAATTGATGACCGCTCCAAAACAAAACACTAAATCAAAAATAAATATTTTAAAAAACACATTAAGAATCATAAAAATGGTGTAAAGGATGATCCTTATTTTTCATTATTTCACCGGTCTTAGTTAAAACACACCCGAGATGTTTTTCAGATAGGTCTATTTTCTCACCGAAAATTTTACCAGCTTGATTTGCTATCCTTTGTAGTTTGTTCATGTCTGCTTTCCTTAGACCTTGGAACCAAACCAAACATCCGTAGAGAATGACACTTTCAATCACAGAAGTATAAAACAGCTTCGTAATTGTTTTGTCCACATTGAAAGTTCTGAGTTTCCTTAAGAAGTACATACGTTGATGCCCTTTTGAAACAAGTGCTCTACACTGTTCAGTCCAAGTTAATTTATTATCAATGATGGTACCCAGATATTTATAGGATTGAACAATTTCAATATCAGAATTTTCAACATTCACAGGAATAACGGGTTGTTGACCATTTTTCCTCCTGAAGTCAAAAATAAGTTCTTTTGTTTTGGTAGCATTCAGATGCAAGTAGTTTTCATCGCACTATGAATCAAAGTGTCTAATACACTCTCTGTAATTAACTTCATCATTTCCTCTGAGAAATCCAACGATCACTGTATCATCTGCATATTTCAGAATGTTGACATTATCTTGGTTAGATATACAATCATTGGTATAATGAACAGTAACGGTGAAAGGACACAGCCTTGTGGGGTGCCAGTGTTAATGATCAAACGTTCAGAGATACAGTTCTTGACTTTAACTTGCTGTATACAGTCCTGCAGAAAGTTAACAATCCATGAAATCAAAGATGACCCAACCCCTAGGTTTTGAAGCTTCGGAATGAGGCAATGCGTACGAATTGTAATGAATGCCGATGAAAAGTCAATGAAAGTTGCTCGTGCGTAGCAGCCAGTCCTGTCAATGTGTTGTTGAATACCATTCACCAGAGTTAAGACTGCGTCATGAACAGATTTATTTTGTTGATATGCAAACTGATATTTATCAAATGTACTTTGACGCTGGCTCAAGAATATGTTTAGTTATGATCTTCTCAAAGCATTTCATGGCAACCGCAGTTAGTGCAACAGGTCGAAAATCGTTTAACTGTTTGGGATGTGGTTTCTTCGGTACAGGGACAATGATGGCCGACTTCCAACAGGTTGGAACTGTATGAGAGTCTAACGATTTCTGGAACAGAATTGTGAAGGGAGCTGCTAATTGATGTGCACATTCTCTAAGGATTCTTCCGCAGATCCCATCCGGTCCTGCGGCTTTACGTGGGTTAAGTTTTTTAAAAAGCTTAACCACCTCCCAAGTATTAATATTGATTGGCTGCGTTTGGGTGTTGGGCAGTAACGATAGTTCTTCAGTTATCTGTTCTCTTTGATCCTGAGTATCAAAGCGCCCACAAAAATTGTTCAGTTCAGAGGCTGCTTTATGATGATCCGTGCCGAGACAACAAACATCCTTTCCCTTTTTAGAGAACCCTGTCATATTTTGAATACAGCGCCAGGCATCTCTTGGGTTATTAGTGCGAAAACGGCTGTGTAACTTCTGCTTGTATTCTTTCTTGGCCTTCTTGATTTCAGATGAGAGTTCGGATTTCAGCCTGTTAAGTTTGTCATGGTCTTGATCCCTAAATGCCTGTCGTTTCTGTTCAAGCAGTGATTTTAAGGACTTTGTTAAATACGGCTTACTGTTTGGGTAAACTTTCACTTCTTTAGTCACATGGAGATCTTCACAGAAGGATATGTAACTGTTGATAATATCAGTTGCTTCGTCAATATTATCGGCCGAATCGAGCAATGTGTTCCAATCTGTGATGTCAAAACAAGTCTTCATGGTATCAATGACATCACTGTTCCACACTTTGACAGATCTCTTGACAGGTTTTTCAGTTTTAAGTTTCTGACGGTATTTGGGCAGCAGGGTTACCATGTTGTGATCAGAGGCCCCAATCCCCGGGCGGATGAGTGCCTTGTAAGCATTTTTAACGGAGCAGTAGCAGCGATCCAGAATATTTCTGCCCCTTGTTGCACTGTCAATACATTGTGAATAATGAGGTAAGACATGTCCCAAGTTGCAGTGATTAAAATCACCCAGAATGATTTTGGGGGAGTCTGGAGTTGAAGTCTCAACAGCTTGTACTGCATTGTAAATTAGACGAGCTGCCTCATCCCCGTTTGAGTCCGGAGCAATATAAACGAGGAAAATATGTACTTGGTTGAACTCTCTGGGCAAATAAAATGGTCTGCATGCCAAGCACACAAGTTCTAAATTTGGGCTAGAAATCGTAGTTTTAACTTGAAAGTTGTTGCACCACAGACGGTTAATATACATGCAGATACCTCCACCTCTCTGTTTTCCAGTCTCAATCGCAGACCGGTCATGGCGTACTAAATAAAAGCCATCAATATCTATTGTGTCACTTGGAATGTCTTGGTTAAGCCATGTCTCAGTTAAGCACAGAAGACTCGTGAATACCACCATCAGTAAAAACAGACACAAAAATAACGGAGCTCTCAATCAACACGACCGGTCGCCATTGAACAGCGCCCTCTTGTATGTTCTTGTATATTTAAAAAAAATTATAATAATAGTGCTTACGCTCGTAACGATGTCCGTCCAACAATAGCATATTTTTCTCAGTTTAATATTTCACCAGTTAAAAAAAAAGAAGAGCATCTGCATTTCTAATTACCCTCCTGGTGTTCTAGTAGCTACATAAGTGATGAGTTTCAAGACGGTGACTTGAATAAAAAAATTCTTGCGTGGTTTTTAAAAATCCATTCTATTTTCCGTCCACCAGTTTTTTACGCTCGCAACGAACACAAACTGGACAGAATAAATTTGTCAGGAACTGTATGCAACAATTTGGCGTCTTAAACAGCGCCCTCAATTGTTAGCCTTCTTAAAACCTCGTTTGGCAAACAAATGTGTACCACATGTGTGATTTTGTAACGGACATCGGTTGTCCGCGTCCTTGAAGTTACGAGCGTAGTTCTCGTTACGAGCGAGGTAAGTAAATTAAATTAGTCATTAACTAAATCAGTAGAAATGACCTCTAAAACCCCTCAAACAAAGTACTGTAACTTCCTGCAAAATATCAACCCAATTCCGTTGAAATTTGATGCGACGGTTGGTCTGCGTTGATGGTGTTAGTCTGTAGGAAGCACCTCCTCGCTCGAACGGACAGCGGTTGTCTGTCCCGGTTCGCGCATGGTGTGCGCGGCAAACCGGAAAAGCCGTATGAGTGGTGGAAATTGATCATACTGTATGTTTTTTCTGAAAATGACTTATCAAGCATCAGTTTGCAGATCTTATAGGAAAAAAAAACAACGGCCCCGAAAAAATTTATATGTTACCATGTAAAAATGCATGTTTTAAAAGTCTCGTTTTAACACTTTCTGGTTGCAAAAATCTTCTGTTTTTGCTGTATTCTGATAGATAAAGAACCAATTGTTCTACCTGGATGTTTGTTTATTCCAGAAAGTTGTTTTGCGTCACGAATCAGATCGCTAAAAAATTACTAATTTTACCCCAAAATAACCCTCTGTCATGTCTGTCGGTATGGCGTGGCTATTTTGAAATGAGCTTTCTTCTCCCTTTTTTGTCTGCTCTCTCTGTATTGTCCCGGTCATTTTTAAACAATGGAGGACGTTATTTCATTCACGAAACCTTTCTCTCTTCATCAAATAAAGCACTAAAGATGAATGAAAGTACATTTCTGATAAAGAATCAAGCATGATAAACAAGATTAAGCCAACAAGTTTGGTATCTGGGTATTTCTGGATACTCAACTAGAAACATGGTTTCATTTGACTGACGACCAATACACACTACCTGTATACTGGATCCCAGCTGGTAAATACTAGGGCATGAAGGCAATCCTGTCAATTTAAGCAAGCTCGGCAGCCTTTGATGGGTTCATGTAATTAAAGCCTTGCAAATGACTGTTTTGTAACTGATGTTATTATAATATAAGCAGAATTTCAAGTAAATGATTTGTTTATACTTATTTCATATGAATTCTTTATTATTTGTTGAGCATTTTTCACAAAAACAAAAAAGACCTTAAACATGTTAAAGAAGGTAAATGCCCGTCGTGCGTCTCTTGCGTTTGCGTTTTTTTAAATCCTTTTTTGTTCAACTGGCCGGAAGAGACATCATCATGAATTTGAAAAGGAAATTTTTGAGGTGGAAGTGAACGTGTAAGTGGTAAAAATATTTTTTTTTTTTTTAAAAAAAAAAAAAGTTGAGCAAAAAACCAATAGTGACACAGTTTGTGATCTAAATTTGGATCTGTGACAACAGAAACACGTCCTTTATTATCCCTTTTTGATGTACATCCCGCGTTCAATAGAATAATATAAAATTAAACTAATTCCAGGTAGCATGGGGATGCCGCCCTAGCAAATGAAAAACCGGTAGAGAACACTGGTCAGGTTACAAAATTGAATGACACATTAATTACCTTTCTTTTGATAAAAGTTTTTTGTGCTTGATTGACAGATGGACTTTGTTATGAAACTATTTCAAATGCCAGTGTACTTGCCACATACTGATCAAGGATAGTTTTCATGGAAAAATCAGTATTGGTACATGTAGCAATGACTTCTGTGAATATATTCTTTAGTCATGAAAAATGTTGGATTTTGACAATTAAATGATATGTTTTTCAGATGCACTTCTTCTTTTCATTCCGGGTCTTCATTTTCATCCTCGTTCGCAGCGTAACATCTGGTGACATGCAACCTTCAGCAGGCTGTAACTTTTCCGTGGTCCAGAAAGTTATCTTGGCAATTGGAATGTATCACTAAATCATATAACAAAATGAGTCATACAAAGAGATTTAATTTTTGACCTGTGTTATGGTTTTGTACCCTATTATCATGTACATGTACACACCCACTTGTAGTTCAAGGTCAGTCAGGCGTGAACGCATTGGTACAGACACGCCCGAGTGATTTTCAACTAGCTTCACTGGTGGACACGATCAAAACATGTCCAAAAAAGTGACATTTAAAAAAAATGAAATCTATTCTTTTGATTATATATAAATTATATAAAATGGAAAGTGGACACGAAAAAATTTTGTATGCTGCAGAGTTTATAAAACTGTAGATGAATTTAAGATAAAATTTAATGGTTTGCGATGCTCGGGCTGCATGAAGTGCAATTAAAGAAAACAAAAATTAAATAGATGCAATCATGGAAAACATAAGTACAGGTGCGTTGATTGTACCAGTAACAGTAAGGCCAAACAAAATAAATGGTTCGTTTACGGTAACGGCCTAAACAAAATCCAGGTAGGTAGGTAGGAAAATAATTTGTGTTTTTACATTTCATTTTATGCATAAAATTTGCGTGTTGTTTTGCAATGTTTGAAACTCACTATTAACACTATTAACCATCAGAGGTTGATTTTGGACTTGCGTCGGGGAAATTGAATGTTAAGTAAGGTTGTTTTTGCCCTTACCCGACGTAATTATTAACACTGTATACTCAGTGTCTCGGGAATGCACTGAGTATACAGTGTTAATAATTACGTCGGGTAAGGGCAAAAACAACCTTACTTAACACTATTAACCATGTTCATGTACTAATTTCTATTTTGTTTATAAGTCATAAAGAATTGTCTCAATTTGGAAACTGGTAAAATCGGCATTGACTGAAAAAAAAAGAAAACAAACTTATGCTGTTTTGAATGTGAACATGTACATGTATTTCAGCAATTTTCAATTTGAGAAGGTATATTTGGTTTACATTACATTCCATTGTTGTACACTTTACCCAGACTGATGAACCTCCGGGTTGCTGGGTGCAAAATCTTCTTTTTTTCACTCAGTAGGCTCAGTAATGCAAGGTGTACGATAACATTAACAACAGAGCCGAAACTCGCAATTCATGTAAAAATAAAACAAATACAAAATACAAAAAACAAAACAAAACGTTTGCCATTTTTATTGTTTTGAATATGTCTGGCTGTCGGAATCTGACGTAAACGTGTACATGAATTGTGAGTCTCTGGGTATTAAAGTGCATTTGCGAGGCAAAGAGCTTCCTCATTCCAAGTCCAGCTACCGGTAGTACAGTACCTACTGGGTAATTATATACAGCCTGACCTAGAGTTGACTCAGAGGTAAGTTAAGTTTATCTGTTCATTCTTCAAGATACACAGAAAGAAAGACAGTTCAATAATAAAACAACCTCACAATTTAGAATTAAACTTGGCACTGCCTTTTTTTTTAATTCAACAGTTTTGGGGGCGTGGTTTCCTTGGGGGAGGGGGCGGAGGAGAGGTGTTACAGACTACGAGTGCTTTAACTTTTGAGATCGTTTTCCAACATTGTGCAATGTCAATTTTTTTTAAACTATCCCAAGAACTAGTTTTGTTTTAAATAGGCGTATTTACCTTGTACAGTACACGTGTGGATAAGGCCAAGTAAAATAAATAACATGTTGCTCGTCCCCGCCCGCTCCAACTTTGGACGCCGCACTGATTTTTTTGTTATTTTTTATTTTTTTTAAAAATAAAAAATAAGGGAAAAAAATTAATAAATAAATAAAAATCTACGAAATCAACTTATCGGAGTCCAGAAAATCCACTCCACAAAAAGAAATATGCAAACTCAATGTAAAAAGTGTCCACCTTTATTCAGAATCCTCGCCGTTCGTTCGGTAACACAAATGCGGTTGCTTAAATAATGTGCGTAGCAAATACCAGTTTGTTCGAGGCAGGGTTCCCTCCAACATGCAATCCGTATGTATACATGTGCTGGTAATCAATCATTGATTACCAGCACATGTATGGTTATGCTGCGCGCAACGTGGTATGTATACCGGTAGATCGGCGTCTTTATCACTGATTTAGCGGACATCTTTATTAGCTCAGTTTATTTTCGGAGGGATCCGCTGTGAGAAAATAGTTGAAAAAAAATCTATCGTCAACCAACTCGACCGCGTATCAACTCGACCGCAAACCAACTCGACCATACAAATACAAAACAGGAGAAGCCGTGTCGCGTCGCTGGATTCGGGCGGTGAATGTCAGTTCGCTCGCACACTGAACATCAGTGACATGACACGCGGCCGGCCGCGGGTTTGTCGGCATGTCTTTCCGGCGCCCGGGTTGCTGTCGGCGGTGACTGTCGGCAGCGGGTTTGTCGGCATGTCTTTGCCGGCGCCTAGGTTGCTGTCGTCGCGGCGGTGACTGTCGAGTTGGTTTGGTTTGGTCGAGTTGGTACATGTACACGGTCGAGTTGGTACACGGTCGAGTTGGTACGAGTCGAGTTGGTAAACGGTCGAGTTGACCTGACTCTAGTATGTCATGCTGCATGCATGCAAAGCTATTTCTCCTATTCGCAATCCTATTTTTGTGCCCGATGTAATAATCGGAGACGTTCTCGATCATGAAACTACCGATCGAATGCTACTGTACTGTAGATAGCCCTACCTGCCTACAGCTGATTTTCTTTGTTTAACATCATGGATTTTGTGGGAAAATTGATTGCCTTTTCGAGTGGCGAGTGTGAATTTTTGATCACGTCCCGTCTTTTCACGAGAACCATACCGGTACTTTAATGGGGACCCGAATGTTAGCAAAACAATCAATTGTGTTAAACAAATAGTGACAAAATTCCATTTTCTGTGAAGTCTAAAGATTCATGAGCTGAAATATTTCCTATGATTGGTTGATTTGTTTTTTGAATAAATGTGTATCAAACGTTGCTACAAACTATCTGTTTTTTATTTGCATTTATGGCTTTCCATTTCTTTTCAACCTCAGTTGTCAAAAACTCAGGCTGTTACGTTGTCAATAGAAAGGTCTGTATATGGCGGCCATCTTGAAAAAATTACAAAAAATTGGAAAATAACAAATAACAAGGACCTCCCTCACCAACTTTTTTTAAAAGTCCGGACGAGCAACATGTTATTTATTTTACTTGGCCTAATATTAAAAAGAATCTACATGTAGGCAACATCGATCGTTTAAGACAGGCAAGCGAAAGCGGCCAGTAAAATTGGTTCGTTGGTCGCTGCTTGCCGCATCGCGCGCGGGGATCGCCCCGGCCTGCCAAGCGCAGGGATCGCCCCGGCCTGCCGAGCGCGGTGTATGTAGCCGCTCACGCATCACACACCACACACATGTACGCACGCGATGCACGAACAGCCGCTGCCGGTTTGCGATGCAGGAAAAGATAGCGCTTGCTGAGGGATAGGAGTTTAGCCACTCGCTGCAGTCACACACGCGGCACCACTGCACATACACTACATACACAAGCGCCGAACGCACTTGCTTGGGGACTAGACTTGCACAAGTTTGCTTCATGAAATGAATCAATTGAGGGCGCTGTTTATGCTCGGTAAAAAAATATGGCCCGTTGGTACGGTAGAGCAAAAAAATAAAATATGGAGCGCAAAACAAAAAAGTGGAAAATAAATTCTGGCTCATAAAAAAAGCGGAAATCCGCTAAAAACCAGAGATTTCACACCCCTGATATTTAATATATTATTAACCACCAAAGATTATGGTTGCCCTGGAGGGGCATAATATTGTCGTGAATTTGTTCGCGACGGTTGTAAAAAAAATGTCGGGAATTTTTTGTGTGTGATTTTTTTTGTGCCTGAAATTTTACGACAATATTATGTCCCTCCTGCAGGGCCACCATAAAGATCGTACGTAGCGCTGCGTAGAGGAAAATTCTGCACAAAACAGGTGTAGGGCCTACATCATAACATGTACTTAATTTTGTGTCAAATTACCCGGTATAGTCAGTTTCAAGTGTAGAAAATGTTAGGTTCGTTGGAAATTATTGCAAATAGGCTAGTGCTCATTTTTATATCAACTTGAAAATTGGCAATAAAAAGTTTGAGGTCGGCAATTTAGCCTCAAATTTCAGGTCGGTCGGGTTACCGTAAACAAACCATTTATTTTGTTTGGCCGTGTGTTATTTGTAATAATTACAAAATTGAAATGATGTACAGCTTATTTTGTGGATATTTGCTTATAAATACAGCACAAGGATACTCGTTTGAAGTTATATTTTTTCCCGTGTACCAGTAGCAAAATGCACACTAAGTACATGTACGTACACGATGCATAGTGGGTGCAGGTCGAGTACAGGTCAACTCGGTCCCAAGTCAACTCGGTCCCGGTCAACTCGGTCCCAGGTCAACTCGGTCCCAAGTCAACTCGGTCCCAAGTCAACTCGGTCCCAAGTCAACTCGGTCCCAAGTCAACTCGGTCCCAAGTCAACTCGGTCCCAAGTCAACTCGGTCCCAAGTCAACTCGGTCCCAAGTCAACTCGGTCCCAAGTCAACTCGGTCCCAAGTCAACTCGGTCCCGGTCAACTCGGTCCCAGGTCAACTCGGTCCCAAGTCAACTCGGTCCCAAGTCAACTCGGTCCCAAGTCAACTCGGTCCCAAGTCAACTCGGTCCCAAGTCAACTCGGTCCCAAGTCAACTCGGTCCCAAGTCAACTCGGTCCCAAGTCAACTCGGTCCCAAGTCAACTCGGTCCCAAGTCAACTCGGTCCCAAGTCAACTCGGTCCCAAGTCAACTCGGTCCCAAGTCAACTCGGTCCCAAGTCAACTCGGTCCCAAGTCAACTCGGTCCCAAGTCAACTCGGTCCCAAGTCAACTCGGTCCCAAGTCAGCTCGGTCCCAAGTCAGCTCGGTCCCAAGTCAGCTCGGTCCCAAGTCAGCTCGGTCCCAAGTCAGCTCGGTCCCAAGTCAACTCGGTCCCAAGTCAACTCGGTCCCAAGTCAACTCGGTCCCAAGTCAACTCGGTCCCAAGTCAACTCGGTCCCAAGTCAACTAAGCCCCAGGACAACTCAGACGTCATTGGCAAATAAATGCAGCCTACGTAAAGAAAAGTTTGAAGATCATAATCAGCGTAGTCGCCAATAAAAGTAACGCCTTACGCCGCACGCGCACGACATCAGGCCCAAGAAAATATCAAGGTTTGCGTAGGCCTACAACCCAAAATGTTTAGGCCTATACCGTTTAATCATGGGTTTAATGCAATCCGCGCCCCACCAAAGTTGCCCGTAAATCTGACGTCAAATTTGCAGTGAACATTCTCCTGCGCAGGCAGGAGATTTTTAATAATTTGTTATACAGGGTGTATCAAAAAAAAGGAAACCCAACTTAAAATAGTCACTGTGGCAAAACTATACATTTTACAGCAGAAACCATGGTATCATCTAAAAGTAGACGACAAATGCTTTCCGACGATACTTCATTCATGAATTTTCGGTTACGCATCGCTGAGCAGCAGTGTGTTGGAATTTGGGTCAATTTTTGGAGGTGGCTCACTCTGATATGCAACAAAATCAACACTGACTCGTGTTTTTTCCTCTAATATTTTATTCAAGAAATTTCCAAACACATTTAACTTGTTTCACTGTCCAATGCCCTCCACATGCCACCCTCCTCTCTCAAGACACCGTTGGCATCGACGTCTCAGGGAAAGTTTCTGCGAACGCATTCTGAGTGGCCTGGAAACTTCTGGTTTCGTGGCAAGTCTTCATCACAAAGATTCTCTGTTCTGGTGTAAGCTGAACCATTGTGATTTCAGGTACATTGTACACACACTGTCGGAGGGCCTGTCAGAGCTCTTAGGCTTATCCACAAGTGGTTGCATAATCAGCAAATGACATTTCCAGTAACACCCAAATCAATTATGAAAGGAGCCACGTTGATTTCATTGACTTGGAAAGTGAGCCACGTCGAATAATTGACCTAAATTCCAACACACTGCTGCTCAGCGATGCGTAACCGGAAATTCATGAATGAAGTATCGTCGGAAAGCATTTGTCGTCTACTTTTAGATGATACCATGGTTTCTGCTGTAAAATGTATAGTTTTGCCACAGTGACTATTTTAAGTTGGGTTTCCTTTTTTTTGATACACCCTGTATATACCTTCGGGGATTTCCGATTCGCGCATGTTTGACCATTTGGGCCGTCGGAGATTTATTTATAAAAGGGAAATACAGTCCGACAACCATTCGGTTAGGAACTAACAAAGAAATTTCTAAGTCCAACACAACCACCCCGTGGCCGGCTAGCAGCTACGATGTTGGCTACGATGTTGGCGTCGTGTTGTCCAATCAGAATTGAAATCTGAAACACCACCTCGTAGATTCGGGCCCTCGGAGATATATTTAAAAAAGGGAAATACAGTCCGACAACCATTCGGTTTCCGATTCGCGCATGTTTGACCATTCGGGCTTTGGAGATTTATTTTAAAAAGGGAAATACAGTCCGACAACCATTCGGTTTCCGATTCGCGCATGTTTCACCATTCGGGCTTTGGAGATTTATTTTAAAAAGGGAAATACAGTCCGACAACCATTCGGTTGCCGATTCGCGCATGTTGGAACATTCGGGCCCTCGGAGATTTATTTTAAAAAGGGAAATACAGTCCGACAACCGTTCGGTTAGGAACTAACAAAGAAATTCTAAGTCCAACACAACCACACCGTGAACTCTGAAACACCACCTCGTAGATTCGGGCCCTCGGAGATATTGAAAAAAGGGAAATACAGTCCGACAACCATTCGGTTTCCGATTCGCGCATGTTTGACCACTCCGGCTTTGGAGATTTATTTTAAAAAGGGAAAAACAGTCCGACAACCATTCGGTTTCCGATTCGCGCATGTTTCACCATTCGGGCCCTCGGAGATTTATTTTAAAAAGGGAAATACAGTCCGACAACCATTCCGTTGCCGATTCGCGCATGTTGGAACATTCGGGCCTTCGGAGATTTTTTTAAAAGGGAAAATAAAGTCCGAAAAACATTCGGATTACATCGGATGCTTTCGTAGGTTATCGTGCCTTTGGACGTTCCCTTGCTCTATTCTCATTGGACAATACGACGCCAACATCGTAGCCGCGTAGCCGGCAACTGGGTGGTTGGGTTGGACTTAGAATATTTTTCGATAATGCCCATTCGTTTTGCACTGCTCTTAGAGCTATTCTGATTGGACAACACGACGCCAACATTGTAGCCGCGTAGCCGGCAACAGGGTGGTTGGGTTGGACTTAGAATATTTTTTGATAATGCCCATTCGTTTTGCACTGCTTAATTCTGATTGGACAACACGACGTCAACATCGTAGCCGCGTAGCCGGCAACAGGGTGGTTGGGTTGGACTTAGAATTTTTGTCGATAATGCCCATTCGTTTTGCACTGCTCTATTCTCATTGCACAACACGACGGCAACATCGTAGCCGCGTAGCCGGCAACTGGGTGGTTGGGTTGGACTTAGAATATTTTTCGATAATGCCCATTCGTTTTGCACTGCTCAATTCTGATTGGACAACACGACGTCTACTTTTAGAAGGCTAAAAGTGTTTTTTTTTAACGTTTATATTGGGACGTAACCCCTTTAGCTACCTTACATTTTGCTGCATGCGGCAAGATGGCCGCCGTACCCCAAACTATAGTTCACCATACAGTCAAAATTAAACATTGAAAAACTTATCATGGAATTACCTGGAATCTTCAGAATGTTGTACCGTGGTCCGTTTTACCCGATGATTCTTCTAAACAGAAAAAAACTAGTCCAACGTAATTTTTCTTGACATTTTCGAGCACTCTCGGGAGAAGAGCCACATTTACAGACAAGCAAATCATGTTCCAGATCATTGTACTGCTAGTGACGTCATACAATGAGATGACCACAAGAGGGCGGTATATCTGGGCCCTGGTAAATGTGGCTCTTCTCCCGAGAGTGCTCGAAAATGTCAAGAAAAATTACGTTGGACTAGTTTTTTCTGTTTAGAAGAATCATCGGGTAAAACGGACCACGGTACAACATTCTGAAGATTCCAGGTAATTCCATGATAAGTTTTTCAATGTTTAATTTTGACTGTATGGTGAACTATAGTTTTAGGTACGGCGGCCATCTTGCCGCGTGCAGCAAAATGTAAGGTAGCGAATGGGGTTAAATTGGTATGGGGCTAAAAGTGTTACTAGAAAATGATAACGTCCCAATATAAACGTAAAAAAAAACACTTTTAGCCTTCTAAAAGTACACGACGTCAACTACTTTTAGAAGGCTAAAAGTGTTGTTTTTGACGTTTATATTGTGACGTTATCATTTTCTATATAACACTTTTAGCCCCTTAACATTTTAACCCCCTTCGTCTTGTGGAACATTCTTACACGCCCTCAAGAGTCCAAATACCCATGTGAAAATTCTTACCGTAAATTCCAAATCAGACATTTAAAAGCACACCATGGGGGTCCTTGTAATCTCAAGACTTCTGTACCCTTGTCGTTCATTGTCCATGATGACTCAAACATCAAAAAAGGATAAAAGGGAGCAAAATCTGGAGTAAAATCGAAAATTTTCAGCCAGCGTGGTACACAGACTTCATCCTAGGCGCATCAAAAGGAAAGTAGTAGTACCACCAACGCGGATGGATTTTGTTTAGCCTAGACTGGCCTCCTGTCCACATATTTACTTCCCCATGCGTTGTATATGAGCGAGAGCAGCGTAGCGCACATAGACAGGGGGCCAGTCTAGGCTAAATAAAATCTATCCGCGTTGGTGGAACTACTTTCCTTTTGACGCGAAATAGTAGCGAAGTCAACATGGTCAAGTCTCCCGTCTGTCCAGATTTGTCGATTTTACTCCAGGATTTGCTCCCTTTTATCATTTTTTGATGTTAGAGTCATCATGGACAATGAACGACAAGGGTACAGAAGTCTTGAGATTACAAGGACCCCCATGGTGTGCTTTTAAATGCCTGATTTGGAATTTACGGTAAGAATTTTCACATGGGTATTCCACACGACGAAGGGGGTTAAAATGTTAAGGGGCTAAAAGTGTTATAGAAAATGATAAAGTCCCAATATAAACGTCAAAAACAACACTTTTAGCCTTCTAAAAGTAGACGTCAACATCGTAGCCGCGTAGCCGGCAACGGGGTGGTTGGGTTGGACTTATAAATTTTGTTGAACATGCCCATTCGTTTTGCACTGCTCATTTCTGATTGGACAAGACGACGCCAACATCGTAGCACGTAGCCGGCAACTTGACTCTTAAACGGAAGCCAGTAACTTGTAATTATCACATAAATAATAGTCTTCTTAGCAGAGTTACTATGCAGAAAGATCTTGGCATTTTGATTGATTCTCGGCTTAGTTTTATCCCTAATGTAGATCACATTATTAAGAAGGCTAATCGTATGTCTGGTTTAATTTGGCGCAATTTTAGATTAATCAAAAACGAGCACACACTCCGCACTTTGTACTGTACACTCATCAGACCCCATTTGGAATATTGTACTGTTATTTTTAATTCTATCTCTACTTATCAGGAAACCAGGATCGAACGGGTTCAGCGCCGATATCTGTATTTTATGTATAAGACTCTAAATGGTAACAACAACGGTAATGCTCCTGATTATCTAGAACTTTGTGATCTGTATAAACTTTCTCCACTGTCCGTTAGGCGTACCGTCAATGACTGTTTATTTCTGTATAAACACTTTCACAACCATTTTAGCTTGACCGATGCCAACCCTTTCAGTTTGTATGCGCCCGTGCGACGGACAAGGCTTTCCAACGAACACATCTTACATGTCCCACGGAGTCGCGTTGAGGTCACAAAGCGTAGCTTTGTTTCCAGAATTTCTTCAACCTACAACCGACTCCATGGGAGATGTGATGTGTTCGGTGTCGCAAGCCTTGGAAGTTTCCGGAACCAAATTTACCGTGCCATTGCAGCTGATACAATCTAATACAATCTAATGTGCTTTATGTTTGCCCTTTTCATCTTGTACCTAGTGCCAGCCCTTGTATAAAATTATGTATTTTTTATTTTATTTTATTTTCAATTATTCAATTTGCTTTTTTCCTGTAATTTATTTAATTGTTATATATTGTAACATGGTTTATTTAATATATTTATGTACATGTACATGTCATTTATTTAAATACCAACCTGTAATTGGCGACTTGATCGCTGTTGGATTTAGTTAATAAATAAATAAATTAAATAAATAAAACTGGGTGGTTTGGTTGGACTTAGAATATTTTCCGATAATGCCCCTTCGTTTTGCACTGCTCTATTCTCATTGGACAATACGACGCCAACATCGTAGCCGCGTAGCCGGCAACTGGGTGGTTGGGTTGGACTTAGAATTTTTATCGAACATTCCCATTCGTTTTGCACTGCTCCATTCTGATTGGTCAACACGACGGCAACATCGTAGCCGCGTAGCCGGCAACTGGGTGGTTGGATTGGACTTAGAATTGTTTTCGAACATGCCCATTCGTTTTGCACTGTTACAGTGCAGAAACCATTTGGTTTCCGATTCACTCATGCATCGTCGCACCCGTTTGGCGTCTACCGGTAGTGTTTACGACCTCGTAGCCAGTGGTTTAAAGGGGGTACTTTCGAGTTGCAGGGTATTCTGCAATTACTCCCCCTCGCATATGAATTTGTCATGTAGCCTCAGTCCGGGAAAACTCCGAATAAGGAAACGTTTCCGAATAAGGAAACGTTTCCGAATAAGGAAACGTTTCCGAATAAGGAAACGTTTCCGAATAAGGAAACTTCCGGTGTAAAATGTGCATATGGCGATATTGCACAAAGAAACATCCTGAAACTTACCGATTAGAGTTTGTTTGGGAGTTGTGTTGCCATGACCAGTGGTAAGTTTGATGATGGGTCAAGTGGCAAGGTGGTGTCCTGGGGTTCGTGGTGTGCATGGGGTGGGGTGGGGTTGGAGGGTTTGGGATATGGGGGTTTAGGGGTGTGGTTTACGTGTGGGGGAGGGTGAGGCGGCTTTAGTGATTGTTATGCACCTTAATCACTTGTTTCACCCAGGATTTCCGGGCTACCCCAAAGAAGATGCAATTGTCACTTTTCACGTGACAAAAACCCCACCCCTGGGGCAAAAGTTAGGTGAAAAAATCCCCACCCACGGGTGTAAAATGCGCGTCTACATGTAGCTCTTAGATCATGAGAGGCACAGACATGATTACTTTAGTGGGCCAAACTCTCCCACCCTGGGGCATGAAAAACGTGACCAAATCCCCATCTAAGGGGTGGAGCAGCACACGTTGGAGGAAAAAATATTTCCAGGCAATAGGTATGACTTTAACATTTTAAAAATGTAAACTAAAAGCAAAACATGAATTGTTTATTTTATATTTAAAATAACTTTTATTTCACACTGTTTTCTGATTAAATATCACTATACAGCTCTTTTAAAGGCATGATTATACATTTAATATTGTATTACTTTTTAATTTAGCCTGTCTCCTTGTTTGTAAACTAGTAATGCAGAACATGTACATGTAGAAACATTTAAGAACAACTGCAATGTAAACATGGTAAAGTGGTGTAATTGGTTTTTTTTTTCTGTCGGAGTGGGTTCGTATTTCTTTTATTTTTCAGCTACAATTGAAACAAGTGAAACACAATGATTGTACTATACTGTTCACTTTGATTGTTAATTAAGCCTCTTAAACATGTCGGAAAAAGAAGAGAAATAAATTATCAACTTTCAGCTGCAGTTATAATTATTTAAAACAACACTTTACACCGATTGATTGGGGGGTATTACTGTAAAACTAAAACTTAAAAGACCATATATAGCCCCTTCATCTAGATCACAAGATTTCTTTCTGTTCATTATCTTTCAACCTTTTAACTTAGAACATCTTCCAACTAGTATGATGATGTTCGGGGGAAAATGTTCTATCGTGTGTATGGGAATTTAAACATCTGCGAACAAGCTTGAACAAGGTTGAACATGTTGGACGATGTTCGAGAACATGTTAATGGAGCTCTATTAAAACCAACCAGATTAGGCCCCACAGAATTGGCTCACATCATGACATGGTATTGCAGGTCGCCAGAAAATTCACAAAACATTCATGAACAATCTCTGGGCATTGTCAGACATATGTTGAATGGAGTTTTTGAACAAAAGTATGATCGTGTAAATTGGGCTTTACTTAAGGAGCGCTCAGAAAAATGTATTTCGTTTTAACCAAACAACCATGTTAACATGCCTCCCCAAAATACTACAACAAATAGAAAACGGTAAATTTACAATCTCCAATTTGGATACGGATGCAAAAATGTTGGTTTAGTTTCTGCACTCAGGGTTCGACTTAGAAAAAAAAAATTACATGCACTGGTGCATGTAGACTAAAAAAGTTACATGCACAGAGCAACTTTTACATGCACGAAAAAATTTTGCACACATCTCATAAAAAAAAGAGTATTATTTATGTATTCGCTGTTTAATAATGGTGTTGTTTTGTTTTGTTCAATAAAATGCATTTGTTGTACTTGTACAGTCCCTATTGTTTATTTCATCAAGGATATATAATAAAACTTCAAAAGTTTGATACCCTTACATTTACCTGGTTTTAGAAGTCACTATCGCATACCTGCCAACATTGCCGAGTAAAAAACAAAATCGGACTGTAGTGAAACTTGCAACGTTCGAGTTGACCTAGTACTGCACCACAGATATCCATGTACTGCACCTGTTTTCATGTACACAATACATGCGGCGCGGGGGAGTCAGGTCAAGTCGACCGTTTCGATTGTTCCGATTTTCAACACTTTTAACACTTAACAATCTGAACAAATACGATAAAATCGGACTAGTTGGCAGCTAGGTATGCTATCGGATGATTCACAATATCGCACGAAAGTGTCTGAATGATCTGAATACAGTGCATTGGAAATGATCATCTGCGATCGCTACACACACTAGTCATGCACGTGTTTGTATGTGTACATGCACAACATACAGCGGTGGCCAAGAGGGGTATACCCAATTACTCAATTGCGATACCCCCTAGTGTTTTTCTAGTCGTTTTTATGCTACGTGCTCACGCGCTGTATTGCTTGGATGGTGAATTGCATGTACCCTGAACATATAGACGAATGAAGTGTTTAGAAAACGGCCACACTCACGTCTACGCACACAGCGGTACAGTCTTGGCAATATGTACCGTGATAGCGCTGGTTGATCGATCGATCGTCTGATCGTGCGTTGCGTGTACGGTACAGGTACGGTGCGTGCGTTGTGACAAGTTGGTCTATGGCTGGTTCAACGTGGGGAAATATACCAGGTACGTAATTGGGCCTAAAAAAAGTACGTGCACGGTGTGCACGTAAATACAAATCCTTACATGCACAGGTAAAAAAGTACATGCACCAGTGCATGCGTGCACCCGTCTAAGTCGAACACTGTCTGCACTGCCTTATGGAACCAGATAAATCAGTTTACAAGACATCGGTGTTTTTTTTACGATATTGCAAAAGTTCAGAATGATAATTAACAAGACAAATATGACAGTTGATGATCATGTGGTATCAAAATCTCGCAACCCATGGACAAAATTGGTGGATCAAAAATGTGATCTGGTCATCACGCTCCTTTAATAAATGAGCCACTACTACTAAGTGAGGTGAAATCATTTCCCCGAAGCATTTTAATAGTTTTACATCACTCCCCGCCATGATGATGATGTACATGCACTACTAGTCAGTCAGCTTTCCTTTCATACAGTGGATTGTTGTCATTTTGCCTCCAAATTAGAATCACACCCAAAAATTTCAAGCTGGTTGTGTCCTGTAGTGGTTTTAGATATTCTCGATTAGAAAACAAATAAAAAGCACAACTTACATTGCCGTTTTTCAATCAAAAACGTATATTTCCGACACTCTTTCACGAATAAATATCTCCTTACGATGTTGCCATGCTGCTATGAGGTTGGCTTGGGCGCGCTCCAGCATTTTCGGAGTCGACTCCGCGTATCCGATTCCAAAAAAGAATCCCAATTCCATTCGAAATCGATTCCATTTTTCGTATGAAAACATACGTGTACATTGCGATTTCTTATTGTGTCAAGGACAACCCATTCTAATCGATTCCAGTGCGGAGTCGCCCAAGCTAGCGTAGAATGGAGCCCAAAGCTCAACGTGGTTTTTCTTTTGAACGTACAGTTGGTGTGACTCTACGGAGGCCCAAGGAGAACGTCCGGGAGGCCCATGGTGGCGCTCTCATGTCACGCGCATTTATACAGCGCGGCACGTAACCGTTTAGTTTCGTTAGACGTTCTCTTTGGGCGTCCGTCAATGCACAACTACACGTTAGTAAAAATTATATCTTGATAAGGAGTTGACAACAGATTTCTTCGTCGAAGATTGTCGGAAATAGAAGTTTTTGATTCAATAACGGCAATGTAAGTAGTGCTTTTTATTTGTCTTCTAATCAAGAATATATAAAACCACTACAGGAAACAACTAGCTGGAAATAGTTGGGTGTGATTCTAATTTCGAGGCAAAATGACAACAATCCACTGTATGAAAGGGGTACCTTCTGTCCCTACGGGAACCCGTAGGGACAGAATCATTCTGTCTAATGCACTACATGATGATGATACATGACATGTACTTTTTTGGGCAGCTAGCTCTTGAGGGTCCTCGATCGTACTTGCCCATTCATATGGGAAATTATCCCATCTGACAGCAAGTCCAACGATTACTATAG
Organism: Henricia sp. BOLD:AAB3569; assembly: GCA_037783545.1. Taxonomy (NCBI): domain Eukaryota; kingdom Metazoa; phylum Echinodermata; class Asteroidea; order Spinulosida; family Echinasteridae; genus Henricia; species Henricia sp. BOLD:AAB3569. The sequence continues at coordinate 920,609 of JBBELK010000403.1, read as the reverse complement.
GCGTCGTGATATTCATGCTTTTCTTGTGTCTGCGCCTTTTTTTCTCTTTCTCAGCTCTTTCAGCATATCGAGTCTATTTGACATGTTTGTGCTTCCTCTAAAATCACGATTCGAAGTTCCCGCGTTTCTTAGTATTTCGCGCAATTGGTAGCCACGTCACTACTTATAAAATAATACTTTTTAAAATATTCATTTAGTGCTAATTTTTCTATCCAATTAAAAAACTAATAACATTTATTTTATTATCTAATTTATTTTATAATTATCCCAGTGTCATTTCAAAATATTATTTATAAAAAAAATTGGCACAAAATTACTAACACTGATCGAGGGTAGTCAAGATGGAGTCGCTAATTGCAGTCCTTGAAAAGTGTGGAGTGTTGATTTTCAAATGGCATTTACAAGAAAACGCACAGATAGGTTTTTGAATTGCATAGATAGAAACTTGGGTAAGGAACTGTTGAACACATTTTTATAGTTTTCACTATTCCAAATTTGCCTTTTTCGATTCTCTTTTGGGAGTTAAACGCAAGAGTTTCCGAATACGGAAACTCTAAGGTTTCCTTATTCGGAAACGTTTCCTTATTCGGAGTTTTCCCGGACTGAGCCTACAAAAATAAGTAATTCGGCATATTGCGTCAAATGAATCGGAAAAGATCGGCTGCTTAGAAATCTTGTACATTTTCAAGCGGTCGAGTTGTCCTGGGCCTTAGTTCGTTGGGACCGAGTTGACTCGGGACCGAGTTGACCTGGGACCGAGTTGACTTGGGACCGAGTTGACTCGAAACCAATGACGTCACACCGGTCACCCGGTGTATTAACGATTGTTTTGCCTATATTACCAGCGTATAAAACACTTTCAGCAGAAAAATCAAGGTTCTACATACTCTTTAGAATCTACAGCTTATTTTCATACATTATTTATGCATGGTACTTACCTAAATGTTTGAGAAAAATTGCACCGAATTTGGTTTGTGTTGTTGATCGTAATGTCTTCGGTACTATAGAAAATCTCATGTCTCGAGCGTACTCGCTAAACAGTAACAACCAACAGAGGGCGCTATTATGTTACGGCGGTGTCACTCTGGGCGTTGGTGGTTTTTTGTTTTTGTACGTAAGCGTCGCGTTATTTTTTTATGGTTTTTTTTTTAATGTATGTGACATATATACGTCACATGGGGCGCCTCAGGGTTATTAAGATAGATGGAAAGTAAGGCACACATTTGCCACACTATTATGTGCACACAGATGCCGCGCTTTTAAAGTGATTTTTGTACATGATCGTAAAAGACATAAATTCACCACTATTTTTCTTTTAATCGGTGAAGCTTAGAATACAGGGGCCGTATTCATAAAACACACTTAAGTGCAACTTGGCTAAGGGATTCCCTTAAATGTGGGAAATTTTCAGGATTACACTTAAGTGTTTTTTTAATATCACTTAAAGGATATCACTTAGTTAAGGGAATCCCTTAAAAGTTAAGTGTAAGTATTGCACTTAAGTTAAGTGTGTTTTATGAATACGGCCCCTGACCCTCAAGTTTATTTCATAAGCGCCCCGAAAAAAGGTAAAGGGAATATCTCAGCCCAATTAATTTATTATTAAGATAGATGGAAAGTTAAGATAGATGGAAAGTTCGATATATGACGCCGTATAGGAAGGACGTACGTGTCCACACAGGGCTCCGTCCGTGGTACAATCAAGCATGCCATTAAAACAATTAACGTGATGGGAAGCGGCATGGCCAGGCATCGGGTGCCGTCACGCACCCTGCAGTGATTGCGGCGTCCGGAGATCCACGAAACCGTTTATGAAATACAGTATCAACTGCGGGCGCTGTCCAGAATCAAATACGGGGTGATTAATATGGGCGGCCAACAGGGCAAAAAAAGACAACGCGGCAGGCCGAAAGACAACGCGGCAGGCCGAAAGAACAACGCGGCAGGCCAAAAGACAACGCGGCAGGCCGAAAGAACAACGCGGCAAGCCGAAAGGACAACGCGGCAGGCCGAAAGGACAACGCGGCAAGCCAAAAAGACAAAGCGGCAAGCCAAAAAGACACACCTTGCGCACACCGGACTATACAACGTGAAATGAAATGGACGGGAAGCCATCAACAGACAACGCCGAACGAACTAAAGACAACGCCGTACGAACAAAGAACAGAGGGCGCTGTTTACAGCGCTGTTCCTAGACTGGTTCTTGCTCCACATATTCCACATACAACGACTGAATATGAGGACCGGCTACTGTGGTGTTTAAAATAGCACTTTAAGCATTTATTTGGCATGGGTGTACAACAATTTGTCTGCATCACCCAGTGAGCTCCAAATTGTACATGTAGTTTTATAAAATCTGCTGTTGCAATCCCGTAACTATAGCCATTCATACGGTTACCGTAACTATAGCCACTGATAGCGTAGTTTTAAATCCGTCGCATCACCATAAAGGGCCGTCCATAAAGTACGTACGCACGGAGGGGGGAGGGGGGGTTGTTGACATTGCGTACACCATGCGTACAGGGGGGAGGGGGGTCCAAGCCAATGCGTATGTACGCAAACCGAAAACGTCTTTTTAGTAAATCGGGAAAGGATGGACAAGTTGACCATGGCTTCAGACCTTATGTACAAAATATATTAGATAGGCCACACATTTTTCTTACACATCTCACATTTTTCTCACTCCTCAAATTAGGTTTTCCCATTAAATCCCCAGTTGAATGATGCTTGATGTGTCATTTTAAGTAAACAAAAGAAATCTATACATTTTGTCATTTATTTCAGACTTAGGTGGCGACATGCGAATCGTACTACACGTAGTAATAATAATAATAATAATAATAATAATAGGCTGTCCATCGCGATGCGATGACGACAATGTTTTGCAAAAGCAGAAAAACAAACAACAGATGTAGATTGGTTTGGTCTACATGTCCATCAAACAGAATGGGTTCTGCCACAAGCCCGTTCATGTGAGATTAGACCGATTCTGGCGGTGATTTTGCGTCCGCAGAATTGACATGAAAATGGCCATGGTCCTGTCATCCTGTTGGTGGTGGCACGTCGTTCATGTCGGCGTTCACGAGCAGTTTCTGCCATTTCACGTCGTGTCCTCTCTGCAGACTTTGTACCATTGGTCACTGCGGACCGCCATTTAGTGCGATCGCTAGCTAGAGTCTCCCAGGTTTCTGTGTTGATACTTGCTGCTTTAAGATGTCGCTTCACACAGTCCAGGTAGCGTAATTTGGGGCGCCCGATGTTTCTGTGCCCACAAGCTATCTGTCCATACAGAATGGATTTGGGCAATCGGTCATCCCCCATGCGTACGATGTGACCAGTCCAGTTCAGCTGTCTGTTCAACAAGATGCTCTCGATGCTGAGACTGTTATTGGCTCGAGTCAGTACTTCATCATTAGTTATACGATCCGAGTACCTGATGCCAAGGAGAGACCGCAGCTGCCTTATGTGGATTTGGGAGAGACGTTTGATGTGGCGTCTGTAAAGCGTATATGTTTCGGCTGAGTAGAGGAGGCAGGGCAGTACAGCAGCTTGGTAAACCCTGAGTTTCGTAGACATTTTGATGCCCCGTCTGTTCCAGAGTCTTGTCCGCAGGCGTCCGAAAGCAGCCCATGCTGATTGGGTGCGAGCTGCAAGCTCAGCATCCAAGGAGAGGTCACGAGAGACGGTCGATCCAAGGTACTTGAAACGATCCGCGGCATTAAGAGGGCTTCCGTTGATTGTGACAGTGGGCGGGGAGTAGGCAGTGCCAGGCGCTGGCTGGTACATTATTGTACACGTAGTATAGTACAGCACTATACATGTACATGTAGAACTGAACCATTTTTACCAATGCTGAGGTATATATGGAATGCGTATATGCGTACAGGGGGGAGAGGGGTTGGAGCCACTGCGTACGCCATGCGTACAGGGGGGGGGGGGGGGGGGGGGGGGGGGGGGGGGTGGGGAGGGTCTAAAAAGTCGGCATTTCATGCGTACGTACTTTATGGACGTACACACGCAGCGGCACGCGTACGTGCACGCGACGTCAATTCAATTTCTCGAAACAATGACGAATTGTACCCGACGATTAACGGTAACGTCCGGACGACCGGACATGCATTCGGGTAACTTCGGGAACCTTCGGAAAAAAGGAGGAATCCCTCCTGTTTTAAAATGGCGGAATTGGCGGCTGCCGGACCTTAAATTCAGTCTATAGTCACAAATATTTTGGTCCGGGTACCAGACTACGCTGCTCCTGGCAGGCTAGTCTGGTTACCGTTCCCTACGTAGTCCCCAGACGTCTTTCAGACGTCGTCGAACTCAGGCCTTGATGCAGCACAGTCTGGTTCCCTATTATGAAGATTAGGGCGTGTTTGTTTCATGCATAGAGTTATGTTTTTTTTTAAATATATAACTGTATGGTTTTACAATCCGAATTCAGATCCCGAGTTGTTTTACCACGCAGAAACAAACGAAATGCACCCAACGAGGATCTCAAGAAAAGTCACGTCACCGTTTCGCACATGCATGCCTTGAATGACCACTGCGGACTGGACTGGGTTGCAGCCTGTAAACCCTCGGCCTCGTTGTTTTGTACACTACTCACAATAACTTAGGGATATTGTTCTGTTGTCAATTATTGTTTGTTCTTTTCAAATGACTGGTTTTACCTATTCATGTGACAAGGTGTACCTGTCATGCAGATACAAACGATCTCTGTTAAAGAGGAAGAATCCCCCTTGACGAAAATCCAGCATTTAGGCTTTTTTTATAGTCCAAACATCCCTCTTGCCGACGTGGATTTTTTTTTTTTTAATTGTCGGTTTTAAGTGGATAAATTGCAAGCAAAAGTGCGCTTTTCGAAAATGAGATTTTCGCGATTTCTGAAACGCTCATTAGGTATTCATGATATGCGCGTGACCCCGTGACGCAATCCTGAGAAAGAGAAGTCAACACGATTGTTAGCTCCATACGTTTACACGCAAAAAACTTGGAAAACCGTCTCTGTTAGATGGCGTTTTTTGAAGAATTTTGTTGGTCCAAAAAGCCAGATATATGCCCAGTAGCTGCGTGGTTGTATGTTTTACCAGACACTATGAAAAAAAAAGAGCAGAAAGATTTTCTTTTCTATTACCAAGAGAGAGAAAAATGAGTCGCTCATTCTAACTTGTACCGGCCGATGACACGTGGGAACTATACGGCCCGCAGGGAACCCACGGTTCAATGCTGCAGACAGACCGCTGTGAATGCCGTTCGTTCCGTGACAAAACCACCCGTCGCAATGCACCAGTATTTACTTCAAAAGAGCTTCATTGTGAGCTACGATTTCACAGTTTTTTCACAAAACAGGTAATAGTAGATTATTATTATTATTATTATTATTATTATTAATAATAATAATAACAATCTACTATTACCTGTTTTGTGAAAAAACCGTGAAATCGTGGCTCACAATGAAGCTCTTTTGAAGTAAATACTGGTGCATTGCGACGGGTGGTTTTGTCATATTACATGAAGTGTTTTTCACGTTACGGTTTGTATTTTGAATTACAAGGACAAAACAGGCATGATAAACATTCACTTCGTGTATTTTCCATTCAATACTGCACAGGCCGTTTTGTATGTTTCTCAGGATGACGTCAAAACCCTGTTGATAAACAGACCAAGTGACCTCGAGCATTTCAGAATTTCGGGTGAAGAGGGTCGGAACTGCTTTACGTTTTAAGCAAAAGCCTGTCGATGTTGGGTTTCATCTTTTAAAACATTTTATTAGAAGTGTTTCATGAACTAAGCAGCACACAATTCGGTGTTAGTGGAAAACTTATGCACCTATCAATTGTTCACCCCCACCCCGGGCTACCCCACCTAAGAGGTGGGGATTGTCACTTTTTGCGTGACAAAATCCTCACCCCTGGGGAAACATTTAGGTGACAAAAATCCCCACCCTCGGGTGCAAAACATGCGCGATTTGCTATTTATGCACAGAAATTTGTATTTAAATGGGTCAAAGTCCCTACTCTGGGGCACGAAAAACGCGACCAAACCCCCACCTCAAGTGAAAATATAAGGATCGGTAAAGGGTGGCCATGACGGGCAGAAATCTGCCCGTGGTCACGTGGTTATTATTATTATTTTTTAGTACGTGCATATATTTTGCATTGATATTTGTAACCCGGCCGTGCGTGTCGAACATATCCAAATATAAAATAATGTACATTGCCTGAAGCAAAGTGCTTCGCCAATTTTTAAATATAAAGCACACAATGCGCACGCTCAAAGACGACCAATCACCGATCAAAATGAAGCGCCCTTTACCTGTCCTTATATTCTCCTATGTGGAATATGTGGACGGGAACCAGTCTATCCTGCCAGAAGCAGCGCTGTAAACAGCGCCCTCCTGTAAACAGCGTTGTCTATTTTTGCCCTGTTGGCAGCCCGCGGCCAACAGGGCAAAAATAGACAACGCGGCAAGCCAACAAACAACGCGGCCAACCAAAAAGACAACGCGCGCGCGGCAAGCCAAAAAGACAACGCGGCAAGCAAGGTGTGTCTTTTTGGCTTGCCGCGTTGTCTTTTTGGCCTGCCGCGTTGTCCTTTTGGCCTACCGCGTTGTCCTTTTGGCCTACCGCGTTGTCCTTTTGGCCTACCGCGTTGTCCTTTTGGCCTGCCGCGTTGTTCTTTCAGCCTGCCGCGTTGTTCTTTTGGCCTACCGCGTTGTTCTTTTGGCCTGCCGCGTTGTTCTTTCGGCCTGCCGCGTTGTTCTTTCGGCCTGCCGCGTTGTTCTTTTGGCCTGCCGCGTTGTTCTTTTGGCCTGCCGCGTTGTTCTTTCGGCCTGCCGCGTTGTTCTTTTGGGCTGCCGCGTTGTCCTTTCGGCCTGCCGCGTTGTCTTTTTTTGCCCTGTTGGCCGCCCATAGATTTACGGGTCCGGTGCCGCCAGCGGCGTAGCGAGTTGGATTGCGTGACCCCACGCAGAAGTCTATTAGTCCATAGGCGCAGCCAGACCATATTGGTACCACCCAAGGTGGCAAAACATTAAGGGTGCCAAATGCTTAAGGGTCGACCTAAGTACAAAACCACTGATAGCATCTCCAAATGAGCAGCTCAGTCTCTGTTATTCTTAGTTTTGTGTTTTGCCATTAAGTTACATGATAATTCCATTATATGTACATCCTTTGGCATATGGGTTGGCATAATATTAATTACGCTGTTACTGCAGGTGGTTATGGCAATAAAATGCAGACAGGCAGTTGGTGAACAATGGATCATAATGCCAGTATGTTGATTGTTATTATAAATTTTGTTTTCGGGAGGAGGTGCGGGCGAGGGGCGGGGGGGGGGGGGGGGGGTATGTTAGTACAGTACTCTGGATTACAACTATCCATTATTTCAGGGTTCACAAGCTATTATATGAGGCACTAATGAGGCTTGCTTGGAAAGGTTTCCTGCTATGGTTGGAGGACACTCATAGCTCTGATGTGATCCACTTGGATAAATGTTTGCAAACAATCCGAGCATTTAGCGATGATGTATGTCAAAGATCGTTTCAGGTGGTCTTGGATACAAAATCATGTGCCCGCATCATGCAGCTGTTTGGGGTCTACCTTAGCTTCCTCAGAGATGGAAATGGAAATCTGTCCACATTCTGGATGTCTTATGTGGATATGGTGGAGATCATGCTGGGACTGTTGCGAGCAACAAGAGAATTAGGTGAATTGCATGGCTTCTTCGTCTGGTATCCATCAATGACATGATTCCATGGTGTTTCGCGTACGACAGACTCAACTATGCCCGGCCGATACCTCCCCTACTACCACGCACCGCAAATGTCCCGACTGCACATTGATGAACCAGATGAGGTGCATGCCCACTTATTCGTATCATGGATGGAGGTTTTTCAGTGCAGATCGGACCATCAAATCCATTTGGAAGGATTCCTGTGGACCAAACCATCGAAGAGACAGTAAACAAAGACACCCAAACTCCTGGTGGGACCAAGGGGTTCAGCCTAAAACCAGAAGCTATCAGCAAGTACTATTTGACAGCAGAGCACAGGAGTAAGTATCTCAGACAGCTTCGAGACATGAGAGGTATAGGTGGCTCCCAACTGAGTCACCCAGATCTGCAACAACCTAGAATCCGCAAAGATGAGTCTGACATCAGACATTGCCAATGATCTTCTCAAAGCTCACTCGGTACAATGTAGGTGAACAAGCTTACAAGAATTTCGAGGAAGATCGCTTGGAGAAAGATCCGCCAACTGCCAAATTCCATGACACAATGAAAAAGAAGAGCCTGAAAACTTCCACTCACTTGAACAAAAAGGTCAGCTGCAAATCTCAAGCAAGTAAGATTGTCCTGAAGGCAGACAGAAAATTGTTCGGTCAAATGATACTTGTTGCCCAGAGCAGACATGAGTGAAGTTCTAGCGCACCCATTGGGACCTCTGCCATGGGCACTCTCCAATGGTGAAGGGTCTCTTCGCAAAACAAACAAAGCTACACTTGCCAGATGTCTTGAAAAGAATGTGGCGCCAGCAGAAACCATCCTCAATCCATCAGCATGCATCATCGATGGGATGAGCCTTGTACATGTCCAGAAGATGAACGGGACAGGCAAGACTTTTGCAGAGTTGGCGGAATCTGCTCTGTCTGTAGTGCTGCGTGAGGGAGCAAAGAGTCATAGAATCGATGTTGTATTTGACGTGTATTTGGATAAATCCATCAAAGATGCCGAGCGATCTAATCGAGGTTCGGTTCTGGCATTCAATTCAAGAACATTGCATCAGGCCACAAACTCCAGCAATGGCAGAAATATATCTGCAGTTCTTTCAATAAGACCAGCCTCATCAAATTCCTGGTTGAAGATTGGAAATTGCCCAAACACAGGCACAAGCTTACAGACAAATTGCTTTTTGTCACCGTGTGGAGAGTCCTGCTACAATATCACATTAGATAACTGGGAGGAAGTAAAGGAACTCATAAATTCGTCCCAAGAGGAAGCTGACACCCGTATGCTTCTCCATGCATTACATGCATCAGAGCACGGCTTCAAGGCAATCGTAGTCTCTGCTGAGGATACAGATGTCCTCATACTGTGTGTTTGCTTCAGTAAGGATATTGTAACGCCGTTCCCAATCGGCTAGCAGAGGGCGCCAGCACCATTCCACGGTTAGGCCGGCTGACGAGCTGAGGGCGCTAACACGGTTCCACGGAGCCGGTTTGGCGCGAGCCCCTGCTAGAAGGTTGGGACACCCGTCTCGGCGGGAGACGTTTCCTGAGCGCCATCTTTGGCTGAGTTGTTGTCATGAGGAGACGTGAGAATAAAGACATCTGAGTTTCGTTCCTGAATCTGATTTCCTGTGTGTTCCTCCTTTGTGTCGAGAGTTTAATAACGAGAGGGGAAATTCTTTGTTACACTGGAGGCAGCGGTGGGACGACACTGACGGAGGAAATACAGGAAATTCAGGTGAAATTTGCATTGTTTTTTTTTGTGACAGATTCACGCAATCGACAATGGCATCAGACCCGCCACGCGGAAGGGAAATGCCCAGCAGCGGACACGAGTTGTCCCAGGATAGGGGACAGACTTTCACGTGAATAGTAAAACGTTCGTAACGGTGGACGAACTGTTCTCGTCTTTTGGAGAAAGCCCGAGAGCAAACTCCGGGCGACGGGAGGTTTCGGAAATAATGTTGGAACCTGAGATTGTAGAGGGGAGGCCGGGACACGCAGTACGGCCTGACCCTGCCAATCCGAGTAGTTTTTGCAGGGGGGTCAGGTGGATCAAACCAGCGACCCATGCATGGACGGACCTAAGTTCGACCCCGGTGCGTTTTGAGCCGGGAAAGTTCCGGCGGGTTCCGGAGGATCCACCCCGCACCGTATACGACCACGTGGCACCGCTCCGTTTGGAGCCCCGCACGCTACCAGACTACGGCGCGGAATCCCCGGATCGACTCCGCACCACACTCGACCAGGGAGAACAGCTCCGCTTGGAGCCCCGCACGCTACCAGACTACGGCGCGGGACCCCCGGATCAATTCCGCACCGCACACGACCATGTCGGACGGCTTCCCTCGGAGCCCCGCATGCCACGTGACTACGGCGCGGAACCTCCGGATCGACTCCGCACCGCACACAACCATGTCGGACGGCTCCCCCCGGAGCCCCGCATGTCAAGAGACTACGGCGCGGGACCTCCGGATCGACTCCGCACCGCACACGCCATGTCGGACGGCTCCCCTCGGAGCCCCGCATGCCACGTGACTACGGCGCGGAACCTCTGGATCGATCCCGCACCACACTCGACCAGGGAGAACAGCTCCGCTTGGAGCCCCGCACGCTACCAGACTACGGCGCGGGACCTCCGGATCAATTCCGCACCGCACACGACCATGTCGGAAGGCTCCCCTCGGAGCCCCGCATGACACGTGACTACGGCGCGGAACCTCCGGATCGACTCCGCACCGCACACAACCATGTCGGACGGCTCCCCCCGGAGCCCCGCATGTCAAGAGACTATATACGGCGCAGGACCTCCGGATCGACTCCGCACCGCACACGACCATGTCGGACGGCTCCCCTCGGAGCCCCGCACGCCACGTGACTAGGGCGCGGAACCTCCGGATCGACTCCGCCCAACACACGACCATGTCGCACGGCTCCCCTCGGAGCTCCGCACTGCACAACCCTATGGGGCGGAGCACGAGAATTTGCTCCGCACTGCACAACCCTATGGGGTGGAGCACGAGAATTTGCTCCGCACTGCACAACCCTATGGGGCGGAGCACCAGAATTTGCTCCGCACTGCACAACTATATGGAGGAGAGCTCCCCTCGGAGCTCCGCACTGCACAACTCTATGGGGCGGAGCACGAGGAATTGCTCCGCACTGCGCAACCCTATGGTGCGGAGCACGTGAATCAGCTCCGCACTGCACAACTCTATGGAGGAGAGCTCCCCTCGGAGCTCCGCACTGCACAACCCTATGGTGCGGAGCAAGGGAATCAGCTCCGCACTGTACAACGCAATGGAGACTTGCTCCGCACCGCACAACTCTACGATGCGGAGCGAATGAATCAGCTCCGCACTGCACAAACCTATGGGGCGCCACCGCGGAGCGGGAACCCGGATGCAGACTTCAACAACACGCCAGCCTCGCAGCCAGCCACGAGGTCTGATCCATCACCGGCGCAACCGACGACCACAGGGCCAGAGAAGCAGGAGCCCCCCGGGGGAGGTCGAAGACCGATGATGCTTCCAGTTAAGTTTGACGGGGTTTCCTCGTGGTCGGATTACCTGATCCCTTTTGAGAGCGTGGCCAGAGTCAACCAGTGGAGCGAGTCCGAGAAGGCAATGTTCCTGTTCTCCCATCTGAAGGGCTCGGCACGGGAAGCTCTGGCTGATATGGCACCGGAGGCCCGGACGGAGTACCCCTGTATCCTAGAGTACTTCGAACAGCGTTTCGTGGTCACGGCCCAAGTTCCACTGCATCGGGCCAAGCTGTCGATGTGCACCAGACGTCAGGACGAATCTATCAGTGGCTAGCTGGGGCAGTCGATCAGGCGGTTGGTTTCCAAGAGCTACCCGAACCTCCCCACGCAAGCTCGGAAGGACCTGGCTGTGGATGATTTCCGGAATGCATTAGGTGACGAGCAGCTGCAACGCCACGTTTTTTTCGAGAAAGGCGACGACCCCGACCGAAGCAATCACCCTGGCAACGGAGATGGAGGCTTTCCTGGACTCCCAGGTACAGAACAGGAAGGGAAAACAAGGAACCAGGGAAGTGAGGTCGGTAGTGCAACCTACACCAGACAGGAACACCGAGAGCACAGGCTACGCGCGGAGACCGCCAGACCGATCGATGGTGGAGTGTTTCAGCTGCCACGAGTTCGGTCACTTTCGGCGTGATTGTCCGCAAAGAAGGCGAGGATTCACCAGCGGTCAGAGAAGAGGACAGAATGAGTCTAGGTCGACCCAGTGGACGGCCGGTGGAGGACCCCCAGGACAAGACCAGATGAAACCGAAGGTAACGCTGGGGGGGGGGGGGGATTACGTCACAGGAAAGGTTGCTTCGAAGCCCGCCTGTTTCCTGCTGGACACGGGAGCTACGGTGAGCCTAATTTCGGAACGCATCTATGACGAGCTTTATGGACCCGGGAAGCCAGACCTCCAGCCTCCGCCTCCGACCCTGAGACAAGCAGATGGGAGCCCAATGCAGGCCCGGGGGAGGCTACCTTTGAACTCCAGATCGGAGATCAGGTCTTGAGCCACGCCTGCATTGTGGCTAAAATTGAGCCGGATGTCATCCTGGGGATAGACTTCCTGTCGACGTACCGTTGCCAGTGGCGGTGGGGGGACAACACAGTGTTGATCAATGGAAAGTCCGCGGCTTTAGGAGGCTACGAACAGCACCCATCGGTGGCAAGAGTTCATGTTGGACACAAGGTGATAATTCGAGGAGCGGTAAAGGAAATACAATGGATAGGGGTTGGGACGGTGTACCTAGGCGAGGCGGCGACGTGGTGGAGAAGATGTTGTCAGCCCGACGCAGCGGCTCCCCGCGAAGAGGAGGCCACCGGGACGGAGAGAGACTTACTGAACCAGGAGACGCGGCCGGCCAGAGAGGGCCCAGGAGATAAAGTGGAAACCGAGGACCTGGCGACGCGGCTGCCGCCGGGAAACCCTGAGGAGGACGCGGAAGCAGGAGACCGGGAGGCGCCCCGCCAAGAGGGCGCTCCCCCACAGCTGAGGGCGGTTCGGAACCCGCCCCTGGTAAGGACGCGGAAGCAGGAGACCGGAGGCGCCCCGACAGCAGGGCGCACCACAAACAGCGGAGAGCGGGCCGGAACCCGCCCCGTATAAGGACGAGCAACGCCCAGTGCAGCCACTGCGACCGGCGGTTCACCCGCCCGTCGAACCTGATGCGACACCTGGCCACGGCGTGCCCAGCACTTCACCCGACGCCGCCGTTCGACTGCCCACTAGGTTGCGGACGGGATTTTTACCGGGAAGACATGCGGCACCGACACTCAAGTACTGCGTTATGCGGCTGGAGAGGGTGGCGACCGTGACAGCCCCCGACGAAGTGGAGGTGTACGCCAGCGACAACGAGCTGGACGGTGAAGGCAGGGAGCAGGGGAGGCTGGCGACCACAGGGAGCCACCCTCCACCGCTGCGGCGCTCCAGCCTGAGCCCAACCTGTCGGATCCGCCGGCTCGTGGGGGAGACAGCACCACCTCGGAGCAACTCCCGGTCGCCGCTGCACCCCAGCCGTCTCCGCCCTCCCCTGGCCACCGACGCAGTAGAGAGGACCACGCCCGGAGAGCCCCGATGTCGCCCCCATCGCGCCATCGGCACCACGAGGAGACCCGGTCCCGGACGAGATCTCCGCTGCGTCTGCGAAGGCAGCCACCAGAGGGGTCCCCGACTTCACCCCCATGTGTTTCTTTTTCTAGCCATGCTACCATTTGTAAAGGAAGCGTCTCCCCGGCGAGACGGCGGGGTTCGCTGCCTACTTTGGGGACAAAGCAGGGTCCTCGAAGGGGGCTGTGTAACGCCGTTCCCAATCGGCTAGCAGAGGGCGCCAGCACCATTCCACGGTTAGGCCGGCTGACGAGCTGAGGGCGCTAACACGGTTCCACGGAGCCGGTTGGCGCGAGCCCCTGCTAGAAGGTTGGGACACCCGTCTCGGCGGGAGACGTTTCCTGAGCGCCATCTTTGGCTGAGTTGTTGTCATGAGGAGACGTGAGAATAAAGACCTCTGAGTTTCGTTTCTGAATCTGATTTCCTGTGTGTTCCTTCTTTGTGTCGAGAGTTTAATAACGAGAGGGGAAATTATTTGTTACAATATGTCTTGCCCTATATACCAGAAGTGTGGAACACTTAACCGAACCAGATTCATCGACATTCCCAAACTGGCATCATCACATGGGAACACTGTTTGTAACGCCCTGGTTGGGCTTCAAGCAATGACAGGTTGCGATACTGTAAGTGCTTTTGCAGGCCGTGGAAAGTTGAATGCATTGAAGCTTGTAAGAAAAGATATGGCTTACCAGGATGCATTCAGTGAGCTTGGACGCTCCTGGGAAGTATCAGAGGAACTCTTTTGCAGAGATTTACTTGCCAAATGTATGGTCCTGCCAGATAGCTCCACCTCTCAGGTCAACCAACTGCGTGAGGAGCTTTTTCGTGTCAAACGGGGAGAGATTGAGTCCAGTCAATTGCCCCCATGTGAAGACTGTCTACTGATGCACGTGCTACGAGCGAACTACCAAACTGCAGTGTGGAGGAGATGTCTTCAGTGCAAACCCACCATTCCAAATCCAGAGGGCTAAGGATGGACAACAGCTGATGACGGCAATCTTGTCATTGAGTGGATGCGCGGGTCCCCAGCTCCAAACCCTGTGTTGGAACTAATGTCCTGCAAGTGTGCGCGCTCTTGCAAGCTACCGGGCTGCACATGTCTTGTCAATGGACTGGAGTGCACAGATATGTGTAAGCTTCAGACGTGTACAAACCAGAAGGAAATGGAGGAGAAACTGGATGCTGACGCTGAACTTGATGACTCTGATGATGATGACGAAGATGACGAGTAACGTGAGTGGACAGGCAGCCGATATTCAGAAACTCAATCAAGTTAACCCTGCAGCTAAATGAATTGGCTGTTGCCAACTTTCTATCTGTTTTTAATAGTAACCCTACATTGTAGCTGTCACTTTTCATATACAATTTGCCTTACAATGCAGCTGGCAAGATGCACCACTGAAGAGCAGGTTATTTGTAACTATTTATGTGCACGGGATTTTGTATGGTCATACAAGTTGCTCTTATTTAGTGTCATATACATATACAAAATAATCATCCAAGTATAGCGCCCTCTATAGACAGTTGCCATGGCAATAAATTTGTCATCATGTGAATTTCATCATCACGTGGAGTATGGTTACTTAATTGGTGATGTCTTTGGAAGCACATTTGAGACATCCCTTACGAAAATGTCCTGTGGTATTCCTGTGGTATTCCTGTGGTACATGTAGATACCACAGAAATTACCACAGGAAAAGTATTTACCGCCGGAGTACCACACATATTTATGTGGTAATGCCAACGCTGGATATCCAGGTCCTGTGGTATTCTTGTGGTACATGTAGATACCACAGGAATTACCACAGGAAAATCAATACCACACAATTTTATGTGGTACCCTTACGAACATGTCCTGTGGTATTCCTGTTGTACTGCTGTGGTACATGTAATTATCACAAGAGTACCACACAGGTTTGTGTAGTAATGTCAATGCCAAATATCCTGGTCCTAATTACCACAGCAATTACCACAAGAAAAATATAGGGATGCGTACCACAGGAACCGATTACCACGCGTACCACAGGAACCAGAGTACCACAGGAACCGATTACCACATGAACGAGTACCACAGGGACGCGTACCACAGGAACCAGAGTCCCACAGGAACCGATTACCACACGAACGAGTACCACAGGGACGCGAACCAGAGTACCACAGGAACCGATTACCACAGGAACCGATTACCACATGAACGAGTACCACAGCTAGGGACGCGTACCACAGGAACCAGAGTCCTACATGAACCGATTACCAAACGAACGAGTACCACAGGGACGCGTACCACAGGAACCAGAGTACCACAGGAACCGATTACCACAGGAACCGATTACCACATGAACGAGTACCACAGGGACGCGTACCACATGAACCAGAGTCCCACAGGAACCGATTACCACACGAACGAGTACCACAGGGACGCGTACCACATGAACCAGAGTACCACAGGAACCGATTACCACACGAACGAGTACCACAGGGACGCGAACCAGAGTACCACAGGAACCGATTACCACAGGAACCGATTACCACATGAACGAGTACCACAGGGACGCGTACCACAGGAACCAGAGTCCCACGGGAACCGATTACCACACGAACGAGTACCACAGGGACGCGTACCACAGGAACCAGAGTACCACAGGAACCGA
Organism: Henricia sp. BOLD:AAB3569; assembly: GCA_037783545.1. Classification (NCBI taxonomy): domain Eukaryota; kingdom Metazoa; phylum Echinodermata; class Asteroidea; order Spinulosida; family Echinasteridae; genus Henricia; species Henricia sp. BOLD:AAB3569. The sequence goes on along the minus strand of JBBELK010000403.1, from coordinate 904,595 downwards.
TTACCACACGAACGAGTACCACAGGGACGCGTACCACAGCAGAGTACCACAGGAACCGATTACCACACGAACGAGTACCACAGGGACGCGTACCACAGGAACCAGAGTACCACAGGGACGCGTACCACATGAACCAGAGTCCCACAGGAACCGATTACCACACGAACGAGTACCACAGGGACGCATACCACAGGAACCAGAGTACCACAGGAACCGATTACCACATGAACGAGTACCACAGGGACGCGTACCACAGGAACCAGAGTCCCACGGGAACCGATTACCACACGAACGAGTACCACAGGAACCAGAGTACCACAGGAACCGATTACCACACGAACGAGTACCACAGGGACGCGTACCACAGGAACCAGAGTACCACAGGAACCGATTACCACACGAACGAGTACCACAGGGACGCGTACCACAGGAACCAGAGTACCACAGGGACGCGTACCACATGAACCAGAGTACCACAGGAACCGATTACCACACGAAATTTACCACAAAAAGAACCACAGGAACAAGTGGACATGAATATGCAAATCGGAAACACAATGTACCAATTTACTGTAATGCACATTGTCGGATGCCATGTATACATAATGTATTATGTTCTGAATTGAAATTTTACTCATTTATCAAATAGAAATATGCATCAATACATTTTGCATAATGCCATACTTAAAGCATAATGGCCTCTTTGTTGTTTTATGTTTGTTTTTACCCGTGACCAACCATGGATAGATAGCTGCATTTGGCCAATGGCCTGGTAAACATTTAAGTCTTGAGCACTAAACATTCCGACGCAAGTTAATGCTCTTTGCAGTGGTTCTTGTGGGCACAGAATGAACAACACTGGTTCAACCCCGAACCACTGCTGAACTGACCTTATAGTCTGGTTTGGCAGCTTTAAGTTGGACAAACCCAACAACAAATTGGTAAGATTTCGATTGACTTGATTGTTATCACAGGAATATAACCACGGGAATGTTACCACAGGAATTTTACCACAGGAAATTTACCACAGGAACTTCCTGTGGTAATAATGTCCTGTGGTATATGTCCCAAAATACCACAGGAATATTCCTGTGGTAATGTCCTGTGGTAATGTCCTGTGGTATTTTTTTGTGGTAATACCACAGGACATTTTCGTAAGGGATAGGTTATAACAACATACATGTACACATGACGCTAATATAAATACTACAATGTACATGTATGATGTATAGACAATACTCAGACAGGTGCTATACTGGCAATTGTTTTAAATGTTATCGTCTAAATAGTTAAAACATACCTAAACCAACACTTTTAAACCATTAATTAAGTTTGGTTTGTTTCACAGGGCACACGAACAAAAGATTAATGTTTAAACTACTGTTTAGCATCTAAACAAAATTGTGTAATATATGAACACATTATATACGTCTATGAACAGCGCCCTCTAGAGAAAAACATATTTTTACGTGACGTCATTTTTAAAAGCTATAGCTAAACAACAAATTGACCAAGTTTCATCATCATACAACAAAGCAAAATGGTGTAATTGCGAATTGTTCAACCATATCCTAACCCAAGTGCTAAGGATTTATGAAGAAGCTTCATTCTGACTAGGCTTAAAAAGTGGGCATTTTCTACCACTAAGCTGCCACCCTGGGATTGCTATCACATCAATTTATCATCCCTAGACATAGACCTTTCAAAAACATGCATGGACCATATCTCTCTAACAACTACATACACCAAACGAACTCCCTGCAAGCTAGATTAGTTCCCGATCTCTATAGATTGGTTCGCTTATTGCGAAAATATAGGGATCGGTAAAGGGCAGCCATGACGGGCAGAATTCTGCCCGTCACGTGGTTATTATTATTATTTTTTTGTTTAGTAAGTGGGAAGATTTTGCATTGACATTTGTAACGTGCGTGTCGAACATATCCAATTATGTCAATATAGTACATTGCCTAAAGCAAAGGGCTTGGCCAATTTTTAAATATAAAAAACACAATGCGCACGCGCAAAGACGACCAATTACAGATTAAGATGAAGCGCCCTTTACCTGTCCTTATATTCTCCTGTGTGGAATATGTAGACGGGAACCAGTCAACCTGCCAGCTCAGATTATCCCTTTTTAATGAATTCAACCCTAACCCTACACCTAACCCCTGACACATAACCCTTTACCCCTACCCTAGTTTCTTCTCAAGACGTTCTCATATGGTCTATAATAACAACGAATAATGCAGGACGTGTGTTCGATGGTGCTCCGGAAAAAGCTAATTTGTTCGTGCTTTTTCAGATTTATTTTGCGTTTTGTTGGTAAACCAGCAATTCCAATCTGTTTCTTCGTAACTTGAGCAGAAAAACAACAGAAATTTGGCCTTTCCTGTCGAGTTTGAGGCCTTTTTTGGCCTCCCAAGAAGGGCGGCAAGAGTGAAGGCCGCCATCTTGGATTTGCCGCCATGTATGGCGGATTCAACACAAGGAACATGGGACTGAGACGGCCCAACACGGTACGTTTTAACACACGCAGAATTAACAAAGCAGTCATGCCTGAACAGGTATACAATGCGGTGAAGAAGGAACTCAATACGATCGCAACGATCAAGTGTATAGCGGAGTTGGAGAATAAATAGTACAATGTTACATTTGACAACAACGACCACTTTATACGTATGGGCTGATTCTTCATGGAGTCACAGTGGAATGTGAGCGTGCGAACCTTAGTGAATCGGTGGTGGTTTATGTCAAAGCTCCCTACGAACTACATGATCATAACATTGGAGGGGCCTTGTCCTATTACGGTACAGTGGTGAATGTTAGAAGGCAATCTCATGATTTTAATAGGAACATAGAGACCGGTGTGAGAAGTTGCCTAATTGAGGACATTAAGAAACCTATACCTAGTTACTTGAAGATGGGCGGTTTTATGTTACCAGTAAGATATCGCGGTCAGATAAAAACTTGCAAAGTCTGTGAGGCGACCGACCACTTCGCGAAAAATTGTCCAGTACGCGGATGTTGTTTTGTTTGTGGTAGTTACCAGCACAGAGCAGCGTGGCACGACACTCACCCGGATGAACCTGGAGATTCGCGTTCAGAAGATTCCGAGCAAATTGAAAGAGCTTCAACCGCAGTCAACCCAGATTCAGATCACAGCGAAGAATATGACGGAGAAAGTTACGATGAAACGGAAGAAGAAATGGAGCAGACATGATCGCGACAAGAGAACGAAAGAAAGCGAAAAACACGAGACAACGAAGATAGTGAAGATGACAACCAGCGTAAACAGCCCAAAGATGATGGAAACGAAGTCACACAATTTATTTCACCACTTGTTGTTGATCTTGGAACGCTTGTCCCAGAGGAGATTCCCCTACTAGAAACTGAGTCACCACAGACCGAGCCATCGCAAACAGAGCTACCGAAGACCGGGCCAGAGCAAATAAACTTACCACAGGTTAGGCCATTGTGGTCCGAGTTATTGCAAAATGATCCATCGCAAGCCGCCCCACCATCGCGAGACGCCCCGCGGCGGGTCGCCCCGCCGCGGGTCATCCCAACACGGGTGGCCCCGCCGCGAGTCGCCCCGATGCAAGTAGTCTCAAAGCAGGTTGCCCTATCGCGGGTCGCCCCAACGCAGGTCGCCCCACCGCAGGCCGCCCCACCGCAGTTCGCCCCACCGCAGGTCGCCCCTCCGCAGGTCGCCCCACTGCAGGTCGCCCCACCGCAGGTCGCCCCACCGCAGGTCGCCCCACCGCAGGTCGCCCTACCGCAGGTCGCCCTACCGCAGGTCACCCCACCTCGGGTCGCCCCGATGCAGGTCGCCCCACCGCAGTTCGCCCCACCGCAGTTCGCCCCACTACAGTTTGCCCCTCCGCAGGTCGCCCCAATGCAGGTCGCCCCACCGCAGGTCGCCCCACCGCAGGTTGCCCCACCGCAGGTTTCCCCACCGCAGGTCGCCCCACCGCAGGTCGCCCTACCGCAGGTCGCCCTACCGCAGGTCGCCCTACCGCAGGTCACCCCACCTCGGGTCGCCCCTCCGCAGGTCGCCCCGATGCAGGTCACCCCACCGCAGTTCGCCCCACTACAGTTCGCCCCTCCGCAGGTCGCCCCACCGCAGGTCGCCCCACCGCAGGTCGCCCTACCGCAGGTCGCCCTACCGCAGGTCGCCCTACCGCAGGTCACCCCACCTCGGGTCGCCCCTCCGCAGGTCGCCCCGATGCAGGTCACCCCACCGCAGTTCGCCCCACTACAGTTCGCCCCTCCGCCGGTCGCCCCAATGCAGGTCGCCCCAATGCAGGTCGCCCCACCGCAGGTCGCCCCACCACAGGTTGCCCCACCGCAGGTTGCCCCACCGCAGGTTGCCCCACCAGGTTACGCAGGTTACCAAAAACGGGACCTTCTTTTTAGTCATTTATCTAGAGGAAAATTTGACATAATTTGTCTTCAAGAAACCCATAGCACGGAAAGTGATGAAACTGTTTGGAAGAAACAGTGGGGAGGCGAGATGATTTTTAGTCATGGGGGAAGGGGCTCGAGGGGAGTGGCTATCCTGGCATCTATGCAGAGTGGAATTAAACTAACAAATCCCAATCAAGATAAAGATGGGAGGATTGTCACATGTCAAATAACGTGGGATGGTAGTAATTATAACATCATGGGTTTTTACGCTCCCAATTATATGTATGAGAGAAAAAACTTTTTTCTGTAATTTATCACATTTTTGCCACGACGTTAACAGTTGGGTACTTTTGGGAGATTTCAATTGCCAAATTGACAATAATAGTATTAAGGATTGTATAGTATTTCAGAACTACAGAAATTCATTCGTGATAATGACATGTTTGATGTTTGGAGATGTGTGTATCCAAACGACACAGGTTTTACATTATTTCATAAAGGCCTCAAGAAAAGTAGTCGCATCGATTATATTTTTTTGTCTAGCCTTTTAAATCACTGTTTCTTATGTTAATATAAGATCAGTGGGATTAACGGATCATTTGGCAGTTATACTTACCTTGGATAATCGTCAGGTTGATAGAGGCCCTGGACGGTGGATTTGTAATAATCAACTGCTTTAGGACAAGCCACTTAAAGACGCTATATCTTATTTTTGGGACTTCTGGAAGACCAAAAAGGGTAATTTTTGTAGTTTGTTAGACTGGTGGGACGTCGGGAAAAGTAAGATTAAAGGAATCATACGTAGCTATGACACAGATATTTATAATAAAGATAAGCAACGTAAAAACCAACTCCAAAATGATCTTAAGAAAATTCAGTCAAACCTAATTCTGACAAAATTACTGAAATTGAAAATAAAATTAAAACGTTGGAAGTAAAAGAATTTGAACAATCAAGAATCAGGGCTCATGTGAAGAAAATAGATGGGGAAAAACCCAATAATCTCATTAAAGGGCTCGAAAAGTACAGAGTCAACAATAATTCGATTAGTTTTCTTGTTGACGAAAATGGAAAACATCATGAAAATTCTGATAGCCTTTTTGAACATGTTAACTCATTTTATAAACATTTGTACACCAGTGAAGGTATTTCCTACGAAGAGTGTCAGAATATATTGGACTCGGTTCCAAATAGAGTGTTTAATTATGAGTTAAGTAGTGACTTTAATGATAATGAAATATTCATTGTAGTTAATGAAATGGCCAAAGATAAGTCCCCCGGCTTAGATGGCTTAACTGCTGAGTTTTATCAAGCTTTTTGGCCGGTTATAAAAAATGAATTCCATGAAGTTGTTAACGAATGCAAAGGTAAAAGTAATATGTCCCGCTCCATGAACATGGGTATCATCAGGTTAATTTATAAAAACAAAGGTGAAAGAAGTAATTTAAAAAATTGGAGACCTATCAGTTTACTCAATGTTGACTACAAGATTATTTCAAAACTAATAACCAATCGTCTTAAGAAAATCATGCCGGATATAATCGATGAGGACCAATCATGTGGTGTTAAAGGGAGAAATATACAAGATAATCTAATGGTTCTTAGAGACGCGATTTATTATGTTAATAATGAGAATATACCTGGTGCTTTACTATGTATTGATCAAATCGATAGAATCGAGTGGAATTATTTGTTTTGCATAATGACCAAAATGGGGGTTCCTGCAGATCTTATTAGTTGGGTCAAAATTCTGTATAGTAATCCATTCAGTAGCGTCATAGTAAATAATTATATTACTGAGCCATTTAAAGTGACTAGAGGTATTAGACAAGGTTGTCCGTTGTCGCCATTGTTATACTCTATTTGTGCTGAAGGTCTTGCTTGTCTAATCAGAGATAGGTCTAAGGGAATTAAAGGTATATGTTTACCCGGTAACGACTACGAGTTGCGACTTGTTCAACATGCAGATGACACCACAATTTTACTTAGAGATAATTATGATTTTAATATTCTGCTGAAAATGTTTGATTCATATAGTAGAGGCTCTGGTTCTAGAATTAATTACCAAAAGTCTCGTGGGTTGTGGTTGGGTAAATGGAGAGACAGAATTGATACACCTGGAGGGTTCCCCTGGTCTGATAGTAATTTGACAATTTTAGGAATTTATTTTGGAATTATGCTCAGACAAACGAACGAGACAAAACGCCAAAGGTTTTTGTTCTCTGTCGGCGTACAAGGTTTTATTGAGTCTTCGTTAAAACATGACATGTGACCAAAAGTTTCCAGATTGAGATGAATGCACAGCGGTTTACCAAAAAAGTGTTTAAAGAATACACTGTACCAAATAACTGTTTATAGAATACCGAAGATGGGGTAGGTTTATCAATACCCCAGGGTACGCATACCCTGCACAATACACTAGTTTACTCGATTACTTTTAATTACATTTAGTCTAGTTTACTACTACAATTGATGAGATTGGGTAGGCTTATCAATACCCACAGGGTAGGCATATCAATACCCTAGTTTACTACAATTGATGAGATTGGGTAGGCTTATCAATACCCACAGGGTAGGCATATCAATACCCTGCACAATACCCTAGTTTACTCGATTACTTTTAATTACATTCAGTCTAGTTTACTACAACAGACTACAAAAGTGTGACGTCAGTTGCCAACACACAAAGGGTGACGTTTTCACCTTAGCGCATCCATGTTCCGCAGCGGTACTTCAGCGGAAGTGAATGTGCTCTGTTAAGTCTACATGTAGTTTACTCGATAACTTTTGATTACATTTAGTCTAGTTTACTACAATTGATGATATTGGGTAGGCTTATCAATACATGTACCCTGCACAATTACGTCCAAGGCACATCCATGTTCCGCAGCGGTACACTCAGCGGAAGTGGATGTGCTTTGTAAAGTCTAGTTTACTCGATTACTTTTGATAACATTTATTAAGTAAGCAGTCATACTGTACGCATATGCACTGCAGATTGAGCCTTAACTGTGTAATTTGTTAACATTATTGCAAGAAGAACAACAATTCACAAGTTGTGCAAAGTTGCTGTTGGTTTCCTGCCAAAACTTCCACACGCGCTGCGCGCGCCCAAAGGAAACGACAGCTCAAGACGCACAACCAGGACAAACCAGCCCGAACGCTAAGCACGCAAAGAAAGGGGGAACAGCAATCCAAAATAAAAATGAATCAAGTGATTTTGTTTTCGTTTTTTTTTTTTTTTTTTTTTTTTTTTTTTTTTTTTTTTTTTGTTTTTGTTTTGTTTTGTTTTTTCTTCACATTTTCAATGTAGGTCAACCCGTGACGCATACTTAGAGAAAGCAACGTTAGGTTCATCGCGTGCGAAGTGAAACCCGTCAACAAAGCATGACTGAGTTTCATGGTTAAAGTCCAAAAGAAATGTCATGTAAGCAGCGCAGCTGCTACCACAATCTCAGATAGTGCTGTCTGCCATCCAAAAGGCGATTAACACCTGGATCAAAGGCCCAATTACGCCAACACGAATCAAAACAATGTGTGGCGGTAAAATTGAAAATCAAATTTTTGTGGACAAAGCATGTCAACTCTGTTTCATGAAGCCGCGAAAAATGTCTCGAAGTAGGCTGCACAGTTGTCAAAATCGCAGCACCACAATCTCTTGATTGTCTCTTTTTAATTTTAATTTTTAATTTTTAATTTTTTTATTTATTTATTTATTTATTTATTTTTATTTAAAGATGAATTTAGAAACACGAGAAAATTGCAATACTCCGACTTGGATTCGAGCCCAGATCCTTGTCATACATGCTAACTGCTCTACCAACTTAGTTAACAGGGCATCCCGTCGGAGCATGCATCACAGCAATATCGTGCGTGCCACTCCTTTCCCAACAATGCACGAAAGAGGTCATTATTATGAAAATGGGATTGACAATTAGAGATGAATTTAGCAACACGAGATAAACATTTTAAAACGCGATGCAGCAAAAACCACTGCAAACGAACATTACTGCAATGAACATACAACATGGACCTAAATGGACCACAGCTTTGTTTGTTTGTTTGTTTGTTTGTTTTTGATCATACATGTAATTATTATAATTATTTTAAACAAACAACGAAACCGCGCAGTAAATGACAGCCACATTTGTAAGTTCGTGCAGAACCGGAGAATCCTAGTAAGTCCACATACATGATACAAACAAGAAAACACAATTTTTGCTATCGCGTATGTACAAAAAAAATGAATGCACATGTACATAATTATGAATGCAATTGCAATAAATTCGTTGGCATACGCCAAGCCTTGCCATGGTAAAGAACAGTGAATGCTAGCATCATGAAGGCAAAAATACATGTACGTGGTATACCTGTACAAACCTGTGGATAACACTTGAAGAGTGCACATCTTCTTCAATCTATGCTGCAAATTAGAGCAAGCAAAAATAAGTTACTAAAAGCACAAACCAGCACCTTACAAATGGGAGCACGAACTTGAAACCGATGACACGTACGTACAGACAATTACAGACAGAACATGCACGAATAAAAATACCGGCCGACTACAGCTACAGAAAATTTGCTATAGCCTATTAAACTTTACATAACTAAGCATATACCCAGTCTTGTCATGAAAAAGAACAGTGTGCGTTAGCATAATAAGGCAAATTGATGTACATGTACATGGTATACAAACCTGCGGAGAACGCTTGAATACGATGGAACATCTTCTTTAACCCACGCTGAGAAAGCAAGCTATAAAATAACCTACTGGAAGCATAAACCAGAATACATAGAAAACACAGAATAATTCAAAGAATAAATTGCATAGAATTAAGCGAAATAAATCCGCCACCCCCACTCAACTACCCCCGTTGGAGGTCTCCGAACTGAATAGGATGCACACCTGTAAGAAATCACAGATTGCGGTAAACAACGCCTACCGTACTTTCCGTCCAATGTTCTGGGAAAGCAACGACGTCAAACATTGAAACCACTATCCGCCATGTACTGCACCCCGCCTAACACAATGCAGTGCCTAGACTGGTCACACTGTCCTCACCAGTCAACGTCGTGGGCTACATGTGTTAAGTGGCTTGCAAACGACCGCATGGACGGGGAGCGGTCCAAGCCAAGCATTGCCCGCGGGGCACGAAGGCGGCCGGCGCGCGGCTTCAATTCATGTATAGCCAACTGCCACATCGATGTTAAAACCATTCCGTTGTCACGTGAGCGCATGCCCTTTCACATGTTTTAATTGGCGTGCGCATATTTTTGACGAAAATTAACTGTTTAATAACATAAGTTAGAAAACCTTAGATCGGCTGGACCGATCAATAATCCAAAGGGTATATAGGCAAATCAATACCCAAAACCATCAGCTTGACCTCAAGTGCAAAATGTACATGTTCAAGAAATGCGTGGCTTCACTTCTCAAATAGCCAACTGCAACTGCATAAATCTCACCTAGGGCACACACATGTACAAACATGATCAAACCATTAAGTTTCACGTGATTTACTGCCCATACACGGGGTTTAATTGGCGTGCGCAAATTTCAGGGGTGAATTGGAGGAAAAACAAACATTCGGGAAGGGGCGTGGCATCCATGGGGAGGGGAAGACCACGCACGCAAACTTCAACTTTTCATTGGATCGTTTTTTAAAACACCACCGTACCATCGTCATCGTGCAAATTGCAATGTCAACAACGTTTTAAATAGGCATCACAATAACCAGTTTTGTTTGAATTTACCTTGTTAATAGGTCAACAATTGTGGATAGTACAAATACGTGCACTTGCGTGACAACTAGTCTCGCACAAGTTTTCTTCGCAAATTAACTGAATCAATTGAGGGCGCTCGTTCAAAAGTATGGTGTGCAAAAAAGGGGGCGCAGAAACAAAACTAATAGAAAAACACAAAAGATCGGGGCCGCGGAGCCCACAACAACAACAATTCCGCTACAAATTGGTAAAATTCCGGAAATCCGGAAAAATCTCACCCCTGAAATGTTGACACAACTTAACTGTTAAAAAGCAGAGTTAGAAAACCGAAGATCGGATAGACCGATCAATACTCCCTAGGGTAGGCTAATCAACACCCAAAACCATCAGATTGACCTCAAGATCAAAATGAACATGTTCAGTAAAAATCTGCAGGAGCGGGAGCAACTTCAAAGACAGTGTGAGCATGAAGTGTGTGCCCTTAACACACCAGCATAAACATGGAATGTGCAAAAAGGAAACAAATCGCGACACGTGATTAAGCAAAAAACATAGTTTAAATGTAACCACTGTATCCAATTAGCAACATGTGGCCGATGGCCGAGTCAATGGGAGCTCGTTTGACACCGGCCAAATGGGCGGGGCTCAGGGAAGGGCGAAAACCTCTCAAAACCCTTGTAGGGAAATAGAGGACATTCCCTTCCGGCTCCTAGGCAATGCTTTTCCCAAAGCAATGCTTTCTGGCAACCAAGCAAATTCTCCACGCCCGCCCATCGCCAAGGACAACAATCCCTTTTAGACTCAATTATTACATAAGTGCTTTAAATTTAACACACCAGCATAAACATGGAATGTGCAAAAAGGAAACAAATCGCGACACGTGATTAAGCAAAAAAAAACATAGTTTAAATGTAACCACTGTATCCAATTAGCAACATGTGGCCGACAGCGTGTTAGCTAGCGAGCCGTGCAAGCCGTGTTAGCACGGCCGGTTGTGATGAAATCACGGGCAAAATTTTTCAGCACGACTTGGTCAAAGCCGTGCGTAAACTCTGAGGGATGTCAACCACGCGCGGATAATTCTCTCACAAGAAGCATTAAGTGTTTCGATATCGAGGATGGAAAAGTTGTACATGTAAAATTGGTACCATCGTAAAGCTGATTAATTGAAACTATCTTTAGTAGTTAATAAATTTACCATACATAAATTTTCTCTAGTGAAAAAAGAACCACAGAGAATTCATGGCAAACAATAATTCATTCTGATTTGCACGTACGGTACGGCCGACCAAAAACAGCTCTCGATACGGTACAGACGGCCCAGCTGGTCCTCCTGGCGCCAGAACGTGCCTAGTCTGGTTTCCGGACCATAAGATTCTTGGCTTTAGTGGGGCGGTAACCAGTCCAACTCATGCTGATCACTGTTTTGTTAACTTGAACATCATTGGCCAGAATTTACTACCAACAGGTCATACTATTTTTATCAGCCAATCAGCATGCGTTTTACAACACGAGTTGGCCTCTTACTCTGAAAGGGAAATCCCCTGCATGAGAAATCCCCTGCATGAGAAATCCCCTGCACATACATGACATAGCTGGGTTGTCGGTCGTAATTTTTGTGATCGTTTTTTTCGTGCATCGCAGCAACCAGCTTGATCTAAATTTTTATGGAAAATATCGTCAACTCCCATGGATAATGTGCGGTATGGAAAGGAATTTAGTACATGTACGTTCATGTAGTTGATCATGGCTTCAAACCTTGTGTGCAAAACATGAGGCAGACTGAAATTTTTTTAGGAAGTGTTTCCACACAAAATATTAAAAAATTTCACTCAAAATTTTCGAGTTTTTCCATCAAATCTGCACTCACCAATGCTTTATTACATGTATTAGTCCTAGTCTTTTAAAGTTTTTGTTTAAAACAAAATTGTTTACATGTAGCTTAGTTCAAGACCCCAGACTAAATGCACTAGAAAACTTGTTGTAAAGTCACAAATTTTCCCGGGGCCCTTAAGTGGGCCCCGGACACCACGCCGTGGCTTCGCAGGTTATCGAGTCGTTACAGAATTGGGCCCCCACACATTTTCAATCAACTTGGGGAGAACCCTGTCATCTACAATAGCCAGAGCTTCCAGGACCCTTAAGCGGGCGCTGGACTCCGGCAGTGACTTCGCGCTGCTTCGGACACATTTTTTTTTTACTTTACAAAGTTGCACTCCCACTTTTTCAATTTGCACTCCCACTTTCTCAATTCCTGGCTAAAACACTGGTGGCCGAGTCAATGGGAGCTCGTTTCACACCGGCAAAATGGGCGGGGCTCAGGGAAGGGCGAAAACCTCTCAAAACCCTTGTAGGGAAATAGATGAAATTCCCTTCCGGCTCCTAGGCAATGCTTTTTCCAAAGCAATGCTTTCTGGCAACCAAGCAAATTCTCCACGCCCGCCCATCGCCAAGGACAACAATCCCTTTTAGACTCAATTATTACATAAGTGCTTTAAATTGTAAACATGTGTGCCGCTGAACCAAAATTGATAAATTCAAAATTACCAATACTCACTCAGCATGCTCAATACTTGTTTGAAAAAACAACAACATGAGATTTGATCGGAATTAGGGTTAACGTCACAGAAAATACATTGCCAACACTATAGCCAATACTGTTCCTCGAATCTCGGTACAACTTGAGAACGAGACGCCAACGTCCGGTAGTGTCCAAGCAGATATCCATGTGTTCTGACGGTCGTTAGCTCATTCATGACCAGGATTCCGACACAATTTCAGTTCTGGACATCTTGAATCATCCGCGTGAATCCTGCAATTTCCCTTCAGCACCGTCGCTTCCGTCCGTTCCGGTCGGCAAACGCTCCGGGATTCACCCGCTGGAAAGAATGCTAAAATGGGCGACGGTCTCGGCATTTATAGTCCCAATGATTAACGTTCAGCAGGTAGACAAGTACCCCGCCGTATAACTTCCTCAAATCTGTCATCCATTACTTTCGCAGTGCAATACACGCGTGCCTCCAAGGGTGATCAGATTAACACACCTTCTTTGTTGGGCTATTTTGGGCTCGAAATAGACCCATACATTATTCTGAAGCGCATTCGAGAGTAAATTAGATATATCCTGAAAAGACGCCGTCAAATTTGGCCGTTTTTGAGCACTTTTGAAAAATCCAACGTCACGTGACTTTTCGGAACCAAATTACGGTTCCGAAAAGTCACGTGGTCTTGTGAGTTAGTTGTATTTCCAGCCGTATAAAAGTTTGTTACTGCAGAACTGCACCAAATTCAACTCTGATTTCCCCCCAATATTTATAAGTAATTGACAAAAGAGAGACTATTTATACAGGTATGAAACAAAGTTGAACATAAGTATGAAAATTCGAACATAATTGTTTGTTTCGAGAGTCCGGAGAACGGGAGCGAGCGCGTGCTACGGCAGGCTACCGTTGAGTGTAGAAATTTGCCCCGCGCAGCATGCACGGCAAAGTGCACACACACGTACATCAGTACATGTACGTAGGCGTGTTGCTTCGGTGCACGTACGTTCGTGAAGAAAAAAACATGATGCCAACTCCTCAACAAAAAAACGGAAATTCCTATTCGGTCGTCCGGGCTGTTCAGTGAAATCGTGAGCAGAAAATTGGAGATATCCTGAGCAGGAAAAGAGCGAATCGTTTGTGACAAAGTCGTGAGGCTCTCGCGTAGTTGAAACGGCTGGTAAAGCGTATAACCCGTCTTTTGACCGTTTTTGTTATTTTTGCACTTCTTTAGTAAATTACGGGATATTTTGATGAAATTTTTTTTGCAACGACCATCAAAAAAGTATTGTCAATGCTGCTACATCACTAAATCATGTAAACAGTAGGCAGGTGTGTACCTTTAAGTTCCGGGAAGTTCCGGTCTGCCAGACGACATGTCAATACATGCAGGTACAGTACATGCACGCGGTTATACACACACACACACACAGCAAAATCTTCTCGTTCAAAATACCCATGGTTTCGTAAGATTTTAGCACTGAGAAATCCGTAAAAGAACCCACTACTTGCCCTTGATGAAAAAGACGTTCCCTTATATTCCGTCCAATCATATAAACATTGTGAAACAATTGTCACAAACAGAGCCAAAAGGCTCGAATTAAATTCGTTAAAAAATTAAGCATGTTAACTCATCCTTGTACGACGACTTTGTGATTGTTTACGCGCGCGAAATGTTTGGCGGTGCGGGCTGAAAGGCCTGCGGTGATTGGCTGCCCAGAATCTTTCGCATAGTGCCACTGCATATTCAGTAGGGTGGCCCACAGAATGACTTCGCTTGCGTCCGCAAACTCCGGCTAGCAAACCGTGCAGAAACTCGTGTGCAAAATTGGCTTCGAAGGGGAACAAAACCGCGCCGAATCCCCGATCAACAATGACAGCGTTCGCTCAGCATAAATAATTTTATCGTCTATGCGGTAAAATGCAATAATGATAATGTTGATCAAAATTGGTCCCCTAAAATAGATAAAATAGAGACTGTTTTAAACAAATGAAAGGCAGAAACCTCACAATGAAAGGTAAAGCCATAGTCTTCAACAGCTTTATCGGTTCGAGTTTGGCTTATTGTGGATCGGTTGTACCTTGTACTGACAAATACGTCACCCAGATTGAGCAACTGAAGTGGTCTTTTTTGGGGGGGATGGGAAAAAGGACAAAATAAACCGTAGCACTATGAGCGGGCCTTCTAACAAAGGTGGTGTCGGTATAATCGACGTTCGCAAGAAACTTCGAGCTCTTAGAATTAATGTTTTGCGAATATTTTTAGGAAGGACAGGAAAATGGACTTTTCTTTTTCAGTACTGTTTATATCAAGCTGGACAAACTAATGAACTTGTATGGTATGTACTAACGTGCCCTACTAACATTGATTCCAATACTCAACCTTTTTATAGGCAACTGATACGGGACTTTAATGAATGTGGCTTTACATTTTGTAATGTGCTAACTTGCGTTAATGAAACGAGTAGTCTCCCCTTGTGGAAGAATTCTGTAATTGCTGGCAGTAGTAGTACAAAATGTTCTGATAGCAAAATTTTAAAGCAGCATGGAATTTTTCTTTTGGGCCAAATTGTAACAGATGGTCAAGTTATTACTTACAAGAAACTTGCTGAAAAATGCAATATTCGGACTATAAATGCTGGTCGTATTGTGTTGGGATTAAGTAAAAATATTAATGTGGAATATATTAATGAGAGGCGAGAAGGTCCGCCAAATCATTTTTTGAATTTGGTTGTTTTTGAGGATAACGATAGCAAGATTACTGTTCCTTTGTCTCAGATTAATGTGAAAAGTGTTTATAGGAGTCTAGTATTAAACAATTTGTGCACACCTAAATCAGAGAAACGTTGGAAGAGTACCTTTAACAATAACATTTTAGATTGGTGTAACATTTGGAGTAATAGATACTGTACAATTCTAGACGCCGATGATACAGATATTTGTTTTAAGTTAAAACACAGGATTTTGCCTACAAAAGATAAACTAAAAGCATATGTTATTACTGATAATGACGTTTGTCCTCTTTGTATGGAAGACATTGAGAATATCGAACACCTATTTATAAATTGTAAACAGCATGTCGATTCATGGATGTTTGTTGAAAATGTTATTCAAAAGTATATTGGTAATTTGTATTTTAGCCTCAACGATGCTTGTAGGATTTTGGGTGTTGGTATCAAAAGTAGTGTATGTTTATTTCTTATAGGACGATTACACAGAATAATTTGGAAAACAAGATGTAAAGTTTCTATGCAAATGGGGAAATATAATATCCTGTGTATATTTAAAGCCAGTTTACGTAGATTTTTGTTATTAGAGAGAGAAAGGTTAAGTAATGATGCTTTTTCAGAAATGTATGCCAACAATTCAGCTTTGTGTACTGTACAAGGAAACAACATTGTGTTTTGTTTCTAATTAGGTAAATATGTAACAAGGTGTTGTAAGTAATGATTTTAATTTTATTTGTACATAATTTTAAGTGATAATGGTTTAAAATTGTACTTTTACTTAGGGCTTTTACTTCTAATGCAATAAATGGAGCCGAGCAGTTCCAATTTCACGAGAGAAAAAAAAACAACGAATAATGCTCCAGGACCATTAGTGTAGGCCAGAATATCATACACGCGATTTAGCCTCGCGCGTGTAAGTCTGGTTTTCAGACCAAGATATTCCGGTAACCAGCCTAGTCGCTGGCTACAGTTCATCGCGAGAGGTCGCTAATAATGCCACAGCACGTCATAGATTTGGACTAATCTTATACTTACGTATTCTTTACACAGTCTCTCAAGCGTGACATTACACTCCGGTGGAGAATGCAATCGCATTGTTATGTCCTTCGGTGTCGGTGATTAACTCGGTAAAATTCAAATCAAACTAATAATCATAATAATAATAGATATTTATAACAGCGCATTACGTAAAATACCCCAAGGCGCTTCACAGACCACAACACCACCCAAAAAGAAGTTACAAAATAAAGTGAAGTAATAAAATACAAAAAGTATTAATCTACATTTAAATGTAACGACATCGCAATCAAGGAGGTGACAAGGAAACAGTTCATTTAGTTCATTTCGTTAAATTTTATAATTAACATGTGGGTTGGATCACGCCAGATATAGCAGATAAGCGGATGATTAACTTATTTTTGAGACAATTTAATCCTCTCGTTTTTCTGCACACAAATACTTCAAAGTGGTTCCCTCTTCCCATCCGTAAGTTTTTCAAGCCTGACGGTAAAGTGAATGTGAACAGGAAAAACATTTTCACCACAGTCAACCGCGCGTAAGAAACGTTCGTTTACGCACACACGCGCAGCCGGGACGTTCGTCACGGTTACCGCGTGATCGCGAAATAAGAAATCGCAGTATCCGTGAAACGGCTTATCATACTAGGTATGTGACCAAACAAATAAAATCACTCCATTATATAAAAGTTATTTTATTCAACAGAACACGAAAAGAGAAATTACAAAACGCCTAATAATGAGCATGTTTCGTCCAGTATAAATGAAATTATTGCCAAAAGAAAGTCGGAAAATTCGGCGCGAAATGGCTACACGTCAATGAGAGCCCCAGCACCGCCGCTTGCCTAATGTTCCGCGACGATAACCAACGTGACAACAAGCTAGGTCTGCCAGAAACCGGGACTATTTTTGCCTAGACGTGAGCACAACCAGTTTGATGCTCATACTCGCATTAGAAACACGCCAATGGGCTATAGCTTCGGTATGTAGGAACGCCTTGAGAAGGAACTTCTGCGCCAAAGTATAGCACCCTTTGCGGGCGTGTGACAGTGGGAACATCGATATATATACACTGGGTCGTGAGCAACGACGTCTAAAATTGAAGCCACCGTCCGCCATTGTACCCCACCGAATACAATGCCTTGCCTATAGACTGGTCATACTGTCTTCAATAGTCTACATCATGTTCTACATGGAAATTAGCTACATCTGACATCAGCAGTTATATTAGAGAAGTCATTGTCTCCATCCCTTCCATGCCTGTAAGTTTTTTTTATGTTGGGGTATTTTTGGTGCTATATTGACCCGCATATGTCCCACGTTGTGGCAGAAAGCCTTTCTACCAATATAATCAAATTAACCCGTATTTATACGGCGAATAAAATACGTTGAGTCAGAATAATATCATGTTATAGTAAAACTTTATTAATTTACACGTACAGTTTTGTTTGATGGCGAGGATTACCAAATTTAGCGAAACTCCTTTAAAATTGACATTTTGACCTCTGTTGAACTACGTACTAAATTAAAAGACATGACTCATATACCACTGTGTAGAACTCACCAAGACCTACATTTTCAGGGGTACCTTGTATCTCTACGACAGAACAATGGATATTTGAATTTCCCCTAACCCTAAAATGGCCATTTGTTTAACATATGCGCAAAATACGCAAACTTTCAGCATATGTTGCCTAAAACTTTGTTCAACAACTGATTAAAGTAATTTAAAGGGCCCCTTATTTAGGATTTTTATCAATGAAATCTATGCTTTAAAACCATTCTACTCGGTTAAAGTCATACCAATCCTATTTGGAGCTTGCTTTGGGGGTTAAAACAAAGGTTTTTAGTTTTTATGCTAATGAAAATATGCATATTCATGACCAAGGTCACGATGTCACAAGAGGCAAACATAGGAAAATCACATTCAACTGTGCACAAAAGATTCCACTTTTTTCTCAATTTTCCTGAAACTTTTGTAATCCATGGCTGTTTGAGTTTGTTGTACATGTTGCCTGCTGTAAGCTATGACAAAACTGGGGGTAGAAACTGCAGCAATTTGCCACAAGTCCAACTTGAAGTCTTATGTTTGTTCTTAACTTTTCCCTTCTGTCTTCCTTATGTGATGCACTCAAAACAGCGCCCTCTGTCTGTGATTTATTGCAATGAAATCTTCAAAGTTAAAAAAGGCCACCTTTTATTTATTTTACATCCATACGAACAATAGTATGTCTTGCTGAACAAGTAATCCGTCATTATGAAGCAAAGCTTAGGCACAAAGTTGTTTAGCATGTCACAGCCCTTTAACCAGCTGATTGTATACAACATGTTTGCAGTGTACTGCACAGACTGCCAGCTATAAATTTGTGAAATTGACTCGGGAATGGCTCCCCTTAAGATCACTGATCTGTGTACACAGGGGTTTATGGGGTACATGCATTGTTGTCCTATTTTCCCTTTTCTTTAGAATTCCTCTGTGGGGTACCACTGTTCCTTTTGAATTTCTTTATGGGGTACCATTGTTCCATTGTGTTTGGTACCCCACAAGTGTGTCCGTGTTAGACCACCATACCTAACACCACTGATCTTATTTTTTTTAGTGGGGACATCTGAATTTGTTTGTTACTGCACATGAAACTTGATGACCTGGAGGGATGAATAAGAACCAAAGTCGCCCTTCTCAGGCAGCAGAGAGCAGTGCTCAGGCGTGCATTTGGTGTTATACGCTAATGGTGCAAATCTGTGTGAAGAAAAAGACGGCCACGTAGAGGATGAGGGGCTAGCTAAACTTTCAAAAAGCTGATAGAAATTGACCTCTCATGCTCCTTGATCCTGTTTCGCATCTTCCATTTTTTGGCGCAAGTTAATTTGTAGCTTTGTTTACAAAACTAGCCCCTGTTTAGTCAGGCGTGAAAGTCCCAACATGATGACGACGTTAATGAAAACAGGAAACCTATTCATACCAATATGTGTTAGCCAGTTTTCAAAATATAATAAAATTTCCATTTTATGTACGATTTTATGAGTGTATTCCTTTTTTTTATGATACACCCTGTAGTAGTAGCAAGCTTAGTTTGTGATACCATCACCTGGAGCTTTGCGAATTGAACTCAAACTCGAACGCAGTGTGTATAGTTCAGAAGGGTTTCTATAGTTCGACATCTTGGGCAATCTTTCTTCATGCGCTAACTAGTGTCAACAAACATTTGGCATATGGGTCTTTCTATAAATTAGGGGTCCAAAAGTGTGACAAATTAGTGTCCCACGTTACACCTGATAAGTGTTATTTTTCGTACAAAAATCATTAAAATGGCTTTTAAACCATTTTGTATGAATTGTACTTTATGTACTCACTCTTTGAGATGGAAGTATTTAAAGAATGTGTCCTGAATTTACAAAAACAAGATGTAAAATGTAACGGGGGACACCAACATTGGACCCCTAATTTATAGAAAGACCTATATCGTTTTTGTGACATAAATCCGTAGACTATAGGCCTATGACTGTATACCAATTTTTGCTAAAGGTAAATGAATAATTTTGAGCTTAACTGTATATTCCTTCAGGTTTTCCCTATGAACCCAATCACATTAAAGATTTTTAATCAATATTCTATATACAATAATTACTTTCAATGTCAGGAAATTCGATCAATTAAATGATAATGTTTGTGCATGGGGAGAAAAAAACAAGATCTGACATAAATCTCTTTGAGAAAAAAGAAAACTATTCGGAACAAAAAAATGTTTACAATGAAGAAATTAATATTCATACTAATTTGTGGTCATTAATGAATACATGTGCTGCTTCTTTTTAATCCTGATTCTTGAAGCCTACAAACTGCCAAACGGTGAAAAAAAAATCGGTAAAATCGAAAGATTACAAATACACGTGTTATTTAAAGATTAGATAACGTGTTTCGTACTTGCCAAAAACTACGGCTTATACACATGCATTCCCTAACGAATCCCCGAACTTGCTTATCGCCGGGATTATCAGCCGATTTAGCATTATGCCACCTTCTACCGTTAAAATACATACAAAACCTTACCTGTTAAATAACCTAATTTGCGTTATATACAGCCGTTAATTAAACCTTTAAGCTTTGTTGTTTTACAAAATAAAATAAAAACATTGAAAACAAAATAATCTTGACTTGTCTACAAAAACAGGGAACGGACGGCACTCTCACGTAAATCATTGCACGAACCAGATAGCGTCCAATCAATATTTCGAGTCACAACTTTTTTTAAAAGATATATACTTATTATAAGAGATGAGTCGACCCCTTTCCAAGGAGCAAATTACACAAAACAAATTGAACTTTCTAAAGACTTTAAATAATAATTGTGATGGGTCTTAAGTAGTGTTTCATAAATCTGTATAGCTAAATTAATTTTCATTGTTAAAACATGGCTGACAATAAACTCCAAAACAGGGAAAATATGGTAGCATTTTGCTCATGATGCAGTTAATGCAATTATGCAATTAAATTAATTACGGGACACAATATCTTCGACCAATACATTTTTCCCGCGAGAAACATGTTTCTGACGTCATCACATACTTCAACCAATGATCACCTTCGGTCGTCATCAACCAAAATGTGACATTTGGTTAAATTCATTTCAACGTCACTAAGATGGTTCTGGTTTGGTTACGAAAAACAGAGCCCAGGAGTCATTTTTAAAAAAACCAACAGGATGAATTTTCAAGAATATAGATTCATAAAATATAAACGTGGAAAGACTTTAAATGGCGAAGCCCGCAACATGCAGGGTTGGTGCCATAAAACAAACTCCACGTCAATATTATAAGGACGCTATATTTTTCACATTTGATCAACCACCGCTCTCCATCCACGTGCTATACATGGACTACATCGCCGTTGCATCGGATCATCCCTGGGACCTGTAATCGGCCGGGATCTCCTCTGCAAAATGAACACAAGAAAAAGATTTTAGGGCCATTTTAGGGCAATTGGTTGCAGATACACAGCATGATATATGGCAAAGGGACTCCCCCCCCCCCCCCCCCCCCCCCCCCCCCCTGACACCCCTATACCTCAACACACTCTTCCCTTTTGTTAACGCACCCCACTCCCCCCACCCCACCCCCTTGGCATGACTGAGCTTTTTTTATTGTAGGAAACTAGAGGGCTTCAAAGCCAGTTTCCATTTCTTCTCGAGACGTGCGTTAGACCATCGATATATAATCACTGGATGCAGCAACGACGTCTAAAATTGAAGCCACCGTCGGCCATTATACTCCCCAAATACAATGCCTTGCCTAGACTGGTCATACTGTCTTCACTAGTCTACGTGTTAAGTGGAATGCAAGCGATCGCATGGACCGGGGAGCAGTCTAGGTAAAGCATTGTTTGGGGAGTACAATGGCGGCCGGCGCATGGCTTCAATTCTCGTATAGCCAACTGTTATTGCATACTTAATCAAGTAATTATATATTGATGCGTTAGACCCACTAGCTTCTTATCAAAAACACACAATTATTTGCAAAGATATTTGCGAAAAAAATGTGCAACATCGTAAATATTTGCAAATATATATTTGGCATGCGATGTCCCCTCTACGCCACGAAAGTAACGCACGTATCTAAACAAAATGTGACGTTATTATAACGTCAACTTACGGTTGCATTTATACGACAATCTTGCCCAGATGATGCTTTCTTGGGAGAAGCAGAACAGACCGAGTCGCCCACCCCTCAGCGTGGTGTCGATTAGGTACCCCGAGTCGGCCACGAGGGCGTCTCCTTCGTACAGACGAACTCTGCAGAGTCCACAATGTTAACACAATTTCAATGGAAGATTTCTCACATGCCTTTTATTTTTTTAATTAATTTACTTATTTATGAACAGTAGCAAACATTGGGTTTGCTACTTTGTGCAGTTGCGCTGCCATGCAACACTGATCCTTAAAGGACATTACATCATTTGCAATGACCCAACATTTTACTTCATTGGTTGACAAGAAAAACCATATTCAACGTATTATTACCCTACCAAGATGACACTTTCTATATAAAAATAATAACAACTGGGGGTGGATTTAAAAAAGTGTAGAAGTATTTTTCTATCATTTACTTTAACACAAAACTTGTGCAAGAATTGTTAACGTTTTCTGAGGCGTTTGCCTTTTCTGAGGCATCTATGTAGCAAATGTTTCTGGCTAGTTTACCAACATGCTTTTTTGGATAATGTTAATTTCCAGGAGTCCACAAAAAAACGTTTTATCTTGCAAATGATATGTGTTACCTTTAAATGTTCAACATTCAAAATATATATTAACAATACCTAGCACCTTTGCCGCAAAGATACTACTGATTTAAAAATAGCATTGCTATGGAAAATTGTGGTTATAGAAATGAAATCCGTTTAAACTTATGTTGATGTATCCGTACCTTATGAGACCAATTGAGGGTCTGTGCTGCACAAACCAACGATAAGCTTGGTTATCCTTCCAGCCGTCTTGTAGGGGATCTTGCCAAAGAAGCGTGACCTGCAAAACATAGCAAGTTACATCGTTATCTTTTTTTGCCGAGGACTTAAAATACAACGTTTCATAAAACTACGTCCCGCCAGTGCACCAGAGGTGTTAAAGCGATTCCCCTGTCGTTTGCAGTCTTTCCGGTTACTATCAAAACGTGTGGAATCCACGTTTTGCGTGTAAGATGCTAAAAGTGGATTATTGCAAGCACTGTAAAATTGTTTGGGATAGAAACAAACTCTTACATTTTTTTCCAGAAATGTGTTTAAATGCTAAATGCTTTTCCCGAGTAAATTCACCGCGGCACTTACCTGTATGTAGGTGTACAGCTGTGCCCAAAATTATTCATACCCTTAGAAAAATCCAACATTTTTCAAATTTCCTCACTCCCACATGAAAGGAAGTATACATTGTTTTCTGGCCATGGTTATTCCTTATCTCACCTTCATTTAAGTAGCCCAATGAAAAGAATTAACGACGTTTGTGCTTATCTGCAAGAACTGTTCAAAAATGAGTGGATCCGCAATATTTTGCAATCATCCCAAGACACCTTTTGCGCATACTGTTTATCAAATTACGAATGCGCTGCTGACCAAAGTTGCCCCATGCAGATCCGATTGTAAGCACTCATTGTGTCTGTAAGACATCTGTGCATACACCACTTTTTGCATATTAATAAGTTCATAACTTTAGACACGCCCTTATCTGAATCCTTGACCATGAAACCCTGTACCTAGACACCAAATTTGCTTTGCTATCAGCACTGGTTATCGAGTTATGGACAAGTATATGATATTTTGTAATAGCGGATTTAATTTGCATCTGCGCCATGAGCATCTTTTTTGATGGATACCGGCGCATTATAAATTTTCATTATTATTATTATGCAAATTACTCGAAGGTGACAAGTGGTCATCAGGTGGATTCTCAAAAGGTACCCCTTGATCAGTAATATTCAGCTGAGAAAAAAACAAACAATTTAGACGGCAAAACAAGGTTCAGACCCTCGGCTGCCAGACTATCAGGACAGAAATTGCAAATACCGTCTGAAGCCGAATCAAGAACTTTTGTAAACAGCCATAGTGCACCGTATTCGCGCCAACTACACTGCGCTAAAATGGTTGCGCCACTTGCGGACTACCAGCGATGCTAGTGTGCTGTGTGGCTTTTATATTACGTGCAGGGTTATCTCAGAGACGGAAATAAAAGGTTATATTACAATTTGTATTAACTTCTTGCTCAATTAACTTTTCTCACAAGTAATAAATGTGATTTTAAAATATTTACAGTGGACCGCGAATCGTTAGGCAAAACTGTGGTGTCAAAATGGTACCGAAAAAAAAGGTCGCTGCCCGTGGTTAAGATGCTATACGAGGTATCTAGAAGTCGACGAGTCTCGCTGAGTCCCTGCACGTTCTCGACGTCAACTTACACGCTCTATTTATTTGGTATGCCATTTAATTTAGCCAATTAGCCTTTTAGAAGTATGGCGGAACAAAAGGAGAGGGCGCAATTTCATTTGGGTATGAATTTTTTTATCAATTGTATTTCTTTCCAAAAACTTGATTTACATGTTGTAATTATAATACATAGACAGAATTATAAATACAATTAATAAGTGTAAAGTGAAAATTTTTGTTATTTTGCATTTTAGTCGATTTTATACCCACTGCAAAGTGCGCCCTCCTATATAGTCTGCCATACTTCAAAAAGGCTATTTGTCAGTCTGTTTAGTGCTGTGTAAAATCGTTGTCCAATTTATCTTCTGCTGAAGATTTCATCCGAAATCGTCATTTTCGTTTTCATCTAAGATCAACCAACTTCACAAAATGGGAATTCAAGTAAATTCGGAGAGCTAGAGTGAAATCACTCTGCCAAGACCCATATAACAGCTCCTTTTCGAGGAGTGATAATTTCACTCTTTTTAGGTTTGTTTTGTTTAAAATCTCTTCCAAGGTGAAAAAAGCACTCTGAAAGAACGAAGTCACTTCACAACGAGCTGCCCCTTACTCATAAAAGAGTGGTTTTCACTCTTTACGTTTAGAGATAAATTGACAATTCGGAAATAACAACCGACAGTATTGTGCATCTTTGCTTTATTTAAATCATTAACATGTCTCCATGAAGGTGGCAGCAATTTATCTCGCCGTGGACCCTTTGATACCCAGATTATCTGCAAGCTCGAGATATCCACATTATTCCCACTCAAACTCATCGATCAATCGCTGCCGATCAGTATTCGATATTTTCGCATATAGCGATCACGAACTGCCATTTCTATGTAATTCTTCTTGTCATCAGAAGAAAAAAAACAACGAAAAAGTGACTTACATACCGCTTATCAACCAATTTATCTTGAAAACACACTCTCTAAATCCGAAAAAAAAATTGAAATTAGGGAACAGATGTTTCAGAGTGTATATCTCTTTACGTTTCTTTTGCCAAAGCTTAAAAAAGGATCCCTTATGCTTTCAGTGACAACTCGAGTGAAATCTCAAATTACCGGAGGGGGAGGCGGGGGGGGGGGGGGGGGGGGGGGGGGGGGGGGGGGGTGGTGTAGTGGCCTACCTAAAGTCGCTGAGGGGTGAGGTATGCAGTCAGTTATAGCTACAGTTGAAGTCAGAAGTTTAAATACAACTGTATGTAACCCTGTGTTAAAACCGGTGTGCTTAAAGTTGCGTTGTCACCATTTTTTTAACAGTCTGTACTTTGTGGAATTCCTCATGTGCATGCAGTACTTAAAAACATAGCTTGCACACCTTGCAATGATTCCTGAAGTCCTCTTTACAAATGTAGGTTAATCGTTTTCAAAAATCATTTCTTTTTCTTTCCCACCCTCCACCCCTGTCGAACAATTTAACAATTTTTCAATTTACCTGGTTGGTCGTGTTCCCTGTATGCCACAAAGCATTCCGCATCATTTCGCCAGGGCCAGTCTCAGACTTTACAACCTGCAAGTGATATAGCACCCACATAATATTATACAAGTTGCTGATTGGAAACAATGTGTAAAAACATGTAAAATCGTGGAAAATCATAGACTGTATTTGAAATTTGTATTTGGTTCCAATATTATTTACTTTTAGTAAGAGTATTTCAAAAGAATTAATAAATTGTTTGATGTAATTGATGTAATGTTGTTTACTGGTTTTATAGTTTTCTGAATTTAGAAAACTTTTTTGTTATTTTTCCACATGATGTAGAGCTTGAAACAGTAATACATGGCCTGCTAAATTGTGTTACTTTGTATTCCAGTTTGTGTTTTCATTGGAACACTAAAAAGCAAATTTTATTTTCGTAAATAACGAGACCATAGGGTTATACAGGGTGTATCAAAAAAAGTATACACTCATAAAATTGTAGATTTTATGGAAATTATATTATATTTAAAAAAATTGGCTCACACATATCGGTAGACATAAGTAAACAAAGCTAAAATTAACTAGGTCAATTTGACATGTCCTTTCTTTGCTATCAGCTTTTCGGAAAGTTTAGCGAGCCCCTTCCGTCCTCCACGTGACCGTCTTTTTCTGCACTGAGATTTGCACGCTCAGCATAACACTAAAGGCACGCCTTATCACTGCCCTGTTCAGCCTGAGAAGGGCAACAGTTCTTAAAAACTTGAGATGTCCCCACAAGAAAAACCAAGACCAGTGGTGTTAGGTCTGGTGATTTTAACGGGGCCATTCCCAAGTCCATTTCACAAATTTACCAGACCTAACATCACTGGACTTTTAGTGGGGACATTTTGTTGTTACTGCCCGTGAAACTGGATGACCTGGAGAGACGAATAAGAACCAAAGTCGTCCATCTCAGACAGAACAGAGCAGTGATCATGCGTGACTTTGGTGTTAGGCTGAACGTGAAAATCCGAGTGCAGAAAAAGACGGTCACATGGAGGACGAAGGGGCTAGCTAAACTTTCCGAAAAGCTGATAGCAAACAAAGGACATGTCAAATGCTCCTTGATCCTGTTTTGCATCTTCCATTGTTTGGCGCAAGTTAATTTTAGTTTACAAAACTTGTCCCTGTTGAGCCGGGCGTGAAATTCCCAACATGATGACGACGGTAATGAAAGCATGAAACTTAATATGTCTACCGATATAGTCCATGGGCCAATACCCCCAAAATGGATGTCGGTAACATTTTGGGGGACAAAGGCTCATAATATTTTTTTGAAAGATGACCACCTTGGGCAAAATTTTTGGTATGATGGACATTCTCAAGTCGTAGTTTTATACCATTTTGGTGAAAAAAACGTGGTTTTTGGGACAAAATCAACGTTTTTAAATATTTTCCTTGTAAAAAGAGTTTGCGGACTTAAATGAAACATCTAAAATATCGATATTGTGAGCAGTGGAAGCGTTGATTTTTTTAAATGGTTTGTTTCATCTTTTTCTTAATGTTGCCATGGCAACAGCCGTTTTGGTGCAAAAAACACAATTTTCGGTAATGAAACTTTTAAAATTCATATTACAGGATTCATATGGAATATTAGGCTACTTTCAACGGCAAACTCATTCTGAGATACCAAGACAGTTTTTAGGTACCTCAGAGTACAGTACATGTAGGCGGAAAGGTATATTTTAAGCCTAAAACTTAATTTTATAATTGCCCTTTTGGGGTAAAATCATTGAGAAAAAGATTAAATAAACCATTTACAAAAATCAACACTTGCACTGCTCACAATATCCATTTTTTTAGATTTTTCATTTAAAGGAGTGTGACCAGATCACTTTTTTTTACCCATAACTCCCCGGGACTTACCTTATGGGTCATGAGATTTTTATATCATAACATCTGTTATATTTTTCTGATTACGAAACTGAAACTCCCGCGCTTCTAGGCCGCATATTTCCGAGGATATCGTCGAAAATCCACCGATTATTTGTAAACTAATTTTCCAGTATCAACGTTTATCCGCTGAAAGCATACTCGATAGTTTTGTTCAATGTTTTACTGGAAATTGCGAATGTTTTCGGGTTTTTGGGACATGGGAAGTGTGTATGGGAGTTACTCGATAATATTGGTAAGTTACATCGAAAACTATTTTCCAGAAACTCTGGTCACGCTCCTTTAAGCCCAAAAACTCTTCTTATGACGACAATCTAAAAAAACGTGATTTTACCCTAAAACGGCAATTCTAAAATGATGTTTTTGGCTTAAAATGTACCATCATGCCTACATGTACTTGTACTCTAAGGTACCTAAAAACTGCTTGGGTATCTCAGAATGAGTTTGCCGTTGGAAGTAGCCCAATATTCCATATGAATCCTGTAATATGAATTTGTAATGTTTTATTACCAAAAATTGTTTTTTTTGCCCCGAAACGGCTGTTACCATGGCAACCATTGAGAAAAAGATGAAACAAACCATTTAAAAAAATCAACGCTTCCACTGTTCACAATATTCATATTTTAGATTTTTCATTTAAGCCTGCAAACTCTTTTTATAAGGAAAATATTTTTTTTAAACGTGATTTTGTCCCAAAAACCATGTGTTTTCACCAAAATGGTATAAAACTACCACTTGAGAATGTCCATCATACAACAAAATTTGCCCAAGGTGGTCATATTTCAAAAAAATATGATGAGCCTTTGTCCCCTAAAATGGTCCCGACTATAAATATAATAGGCCTACAATTTACAATCTACAATTTTATGAGTGTATGCGTTTTTTGATACACTTTGTATTGCAAATTAGTGTGAATTCACTATATTTAATTGAAGTCCCGTATAATGGTCCGCACATGGGCTCCGCCATATTGGGTTAACGCGTGTGTTGAGAAAACCTCCACTCTAATTTTTCTGCATCTAACTCTATATGACAACGAATCATAAAAAAACGTAAATTCCGCACCTTGAGTTGAAAACCTGGCTCTGCCACTGCCCTGAACGGGGAAGCTTCCCAATATGTCTGAAGTCCCTGTTTCCACATCAAGGTGTAGAAACTGGCCGAGTCCTGGTAACCAAAGACAAAACCCGCGTAGTCATCGTCCGTGTTGGTGTTGACGAAGAATGTGCCCTCAAAATCCACGCCGCCAAATGCTTGGTACGAGACGGCGAGTCCCGGGTCGCTGTTAATGGTTTGCATTATTTGTTTGCCCTGCGAAAAGGAAATGCAAAATGTTTATGTACGTAGGTGCCATCCGTGGGTAGTTTATTTGTTTCTTGAGGACATGGTTGGTCATTTTGTGCTTACATCGTTGACTAAGATAAATGTCAAAAGTTACCCCACAAGATGGCAGCTATTCTATACAGGCTATACAATGTACCGGTACTTAAATATCATGAGATGAGAGAAAACCTATAAGGGCCTTAAAGATAGTATAGGACATGGTAAACTGTTACAAATAGTTTTATCCCCCTGTGTGATTGAAGGTATGCATGATTAAAACCAACCTGAGCAAAAACCAGCTCCGTACTTCGTCTAACTTTTAAGAAAACAGTCAAAAAATGGTTTGCAGTCATTTCGCCCCAAAACCACTTCAACCGGAACCATTTCGCCCTGAACCACGGCCTGTGCACGAAGTGGTTTTGGGGCGAAATGGCACTCGGGCGAAGTGGTTTGGGGGCGAAATGGCACTTGGGCGAAATGGTTTTGGAGCGAAGTGAATTTTCGTCTCATGAGACGAAAAATAATTGTTTTACTCATTTCTCAAAGACTATAATTAGCATTTCAGACAAAACCATTTCTACAGTTTTCAATGGTCATCGTGTTTATATTGTGGAAGTTAGGCGTAAATCTGTGAACATTTCTGATTTTCGAGATACCAATCATGTATACTGCCTTTAAGGGCCTTACAATTTTTCTCTCATCCAAAGTTTGGTTGTTTCGTTCCAATGATGATCAGGCACCATACCGGATGTTGTATTCAGATATCATGGTAACTCAAATAACCAAATGTGAAATGACAGACAAAAGCATATGGTTCTTATCGGGGTGCGCACTACTCTCAGAACGTTAGTTAAAATATCACTAGGAAAAATCACCTTTGTTAAAACTTTCCCAATGTTGGTTTAATTCTGTGAGTTGGGTAAAGTTTTCTTTAACCAGTGGTTGGATAAGTAATATTCTGCTGTCAGGTTGGGTAAAGTGCAGGTTGCGTAAAATATAAGATCAAAGGGCTGTATTTTAACCAACATTGGTTATGGTTTTACCCCCGCAAAGCTATGTTGGTTAAAAAAAATTTGCCCAACCAAGTCACGTGGTGTCCAGCGAAAGCTGTCATTGGTGAATGGAAAAGAAATTCACGCGTCGAACGTAATTGTCATATGTCTTACTGTGTACGAACACGCTACATGCACTGTATGTACGTTATACATGTACACAACGAAAATGGCGTTAGCACGGCGAAATGCAGTCATTCCGGGCCCCGATAGAGCTATTTTAAGGTAAGTCTGCCTCGTTTAAACATGGTATAATTATCTGGTATTTTTGGTAGATAGTGTGAACACATGTTAGTGGTTGCTTTGGGAAACCTGCGGTCGGTTCGGAAAATGTTTCTCTAAGGTTTAAAGAGCTAGTATTCCCCTTGACGAAAAATCCAGCATTTGCACTTTTTTCGATAGTCCACATATCCCTTCAGCCGACTTATACCGCTGTTTATTTCAAATTGCCTGTTTTAAGTAGAAAATCGCCAACAAAAGTGCGGTTTTTGAAAATGTAATTTTCGCGATTTCTGATGCGCTCATTGGGTATTAATGGTATGCACATGACCCCGTGACGCAATCCTGAGAAACACGAGTAAACACGGTCGGGAGTTCCATACTTTTACAAAAAACAAAATCTGAAAACCGTCTCTGTTCAATGGTGTTTTTTAAAGATTTTTTTCTCGTGCAAAAAGCCAGAGATGTGCCCAGTAGTTGTGTGGTTTTATGCTTTACCAGACACCATGAACGGGTGAAAGACAGCGCGGAGGAAGGGGTGGGGGAAACAATTGATAGGTGCATAACTTTTAAATGGATTTAAAGATTGAATTCATGGATGCATTATAGGTCGTACATATACCGCCTTTGTTTCGATTTTTATACACTCATAGTCTTTGTTTCATTTTGTTTATCCATACAGTTTGACATTTTGTTTTCGAGCATGATGACAAGCTGCCCCACGGTAAACTGGTGTGAGAATAACAACAGCCTCAAAACGGGAATCTTTTACTGTAGTGGACAGAACTATTATTGTATGCTGATAGGATTCACATGTATACAGACAAACCAGCATTTTGGTCACTTTTCGATCCAGAACAAACTTGCCATTGTAAGCTAATGGCAACTCAACGGAAATTGTGCTAGTGATATTTTCAACCTCGAATTCTACCTTTATTTGCCTGTGTAAACCACAAAAGGAACCAAAATACGCTCTTCTTCAACTTCATATAGTGCAGCTGAGCTAAACGTCACACAGGCATTATCAAACTCATTGTTAACACAGTGTGATGTGAAGAATTTAAAGATGAACATGTTTGAAAGAAGCCAAACACTTTAATTCAGAAAAAAATTCAGCATAATATTTGACCTACAACTGTTGCTGGTAAGTACATGTACATCAAATACAGTACATGGAATATCCAAAATAAAAAAAATATGTCAAGTCCATTGTGTAGTGTTTGCTTTTATGTAGTGTCCTTTATTCTCAAATAACTTAAAGAACTGACCTAACATAGTAAGTTAACCAACTGTTGGTAAAATATATTGCCCAATTACTGTGAACAGCCTTTCAGTAAATTGCCCAACCTTTCGGGTATAACCAACTGCATGGTTAAAATTTGCCCAACTCGCCATGAACTTTGGGTAAAATAAAATTAACCAATTATTGGGTAAAATAAAATTACCAATTATTGGTTAAAATATTTAACCAACTTGGGTTGGTTAATGGTTTAACCAACTGTTGGAATGTTCACCTGGTAATACATGGTTGGTTAAGACTTTAACCAAGTTGGTTAATTTTTTAACCAACGTTTTGAGAGTGCATGTAAAGTCCTCTGACTTAACGGACAGATGCTTTACCAGCTGAGCTATGAGGCACAGTGGTCTACTCTCTCAGGTCGCCCCCCCCCCTCCCCCCAATATTTAAAATGTAACTTTGTTTTCGGTGTGGCATAGGTGCATGCGCAACTAAGCAAGGTGACAATGCAATATTTAGCATATGGCGCCTATTTACTATGGACATGGAATAATGAAATATGCGATGAGAGAAAAATCACACGATTTGATCCCCAGACCTCTCATACACTGCAGGACAGATGCTCTACTAGCTGGGCTGTTTCGTTCAGTGTTGCATGGACGGGTAAAGTCAAAACGTATTTGTTATAATACGGTGGATTTCCAACAAAACTTAAACGTAAAATGTTAAAGAAGTGTCCATTATCCTTACCTCGTCAAATACAACCCACTTAGGATCCACCTGTGAATCCCCTTCAGGATCAAGTACGATAGTCTGGAAGGACCTGAAGTCAGTCCGCTGAATACCCGCATCTTCAGGACAGGAGTCATCGATATCCGGCACACCATCAACGTCAAAATCGTTATCACAGGCATCTCCAATACCGTCCCCTGCAACAATAGAAACAGTATTAGACCATCTGAGGGCCCCCGTCACACATTCCCAGTATTGGGTCCCAGTTGGCCTCGGTGCGTCCCGGTGTCCCTATGCTACGGTAGTCCACGGTTTTGGCTCCAAAACCGGGAGGAATGTCTGATCTCACGATGCTGGAAAGCCGAGAAGGGAGCCGGGAAGTCCGAGGGCAAGTCCAACGCAGTGCCCACAAGAAGCAAATACAGCAGGATTGCGCAAGGCGGCACTAGAGTCGCCACCCACAGGCCACTAGGATATGCCGGCTGCCCTTCAATAGGGCTCTAGTAGGATGCTGAAAAGTTTTACAATTTCTTCCTGATTTATCCCGGCAAGGTATTGCACGCAAAACTCCACCGGGACACGTTGTCGATTGAAGACGGTTGGTAATGATCGACTACGTTAACGGTGCGAGATATTGTTAAAAAAACGCCGATGTTTTGTATTTACCCGGTAGCCTAATATGAAGCAGTGCAGTGATTGCACCAACCTTTTTGCTAACAACGTCCAAATTGGAGATGCACATTTTCTGTTTTCTTCCCATGGATAATATTTTGGGTCGGTATTATATATGATTGTTAGGTTAGAACGAAATCCATTTTTGGGAAAACCTGGACGAGCTCTTGAATTGTACTAAGTGATTTCAAGCTGATCACGTTTAGAATTTAAACCAATTCCTAATACATGTTTGGAGCCACTGTGGTAACTGACGTCACATTTCGGATCTCCATTGAACTTACCATTTGAATCTGCCTGGTTTGGGTTGAAGACGATACGGCAGTTGTCACGGATGTCAATGACGCCATCTTTGTCATCGTCGTCATCACATGCATCACCTGCAGATGTAAGAATGACCAGTTTAGTAAACTAAATTATCCGTTTACATATAAAGCAATGCGGTGATTACTCCAACCTTTTTGCTTCCACATCCAAATTGGGGATTGCAAATTTCCTGTTTCCTTCACATGGATAGTACTTTAGGGAGGTGTTTTACACAATTGTTAGGTTAGGCTGGTAACGCTCCTTTAAAAGTGTATATTGGTTTAACATTTGTTGGATTTCATTTCGTGAAATCTTAGCAAAAGGAAATGCCTATAACATTTTTGAAGCAATACAACAATAAGTAACACTGGAGTCGAGTGGCACCATACATGTAAGTGCCATTATGGAGTCTACTTACCAAGACCGTCACGATCTGTATCTATCTGCGGGTTGTTGACTACGTAAGGACAGTTGTCTTCATTGTCCTGAATCCCATCATTGTCTCTGCATAAATTTGTTATGTTGAGGTTTAGTATAGAACCAGGGCGGAAAAGTAGAAAAGGAAACAAAGTATAGGTAAAATACGTACAGTTGTGCCCACAATTATTCATACCCTTGTATTTTGAATCGTGTTAATAAATGAATGAGTTTTTAGGCGGGTCAATATACCACCTGACCCCCGAAAAATTGAAACAAAACGTTCTATGATCGTTTTCTGTACTATTCGATGTGACGAACAACATATCAAACGTTGGACAATTTTGACCCACGGGAAAGTCTCCAAAAATGACGTCAAAAACAAGATGGCCGCCAACATAAAAAAGATTAAATAGACGGGTATATTTATAGAAAAAGTACCTCAACCTGGTCCTACTGAATGTGACGAATAACAGGGAAAAAAGTCTACTAAAATCAATCCACCGGCAATGGGTGAAATCTGGGTCAATTCCAAGATGGCTGCCGTTGACCTTGCAAATCGCTGAAATGGCTGTAACTTCTTTAATATCAGTAGTAAAACAGGGGTTTTCAGGGCCAGGGAATTCACTGGTATCCATAACATTTAAATTTTATTCACCTTCGACAAACAATAAAAGCCACAAACTCAAAATGGCGGTCATAATTACAGTTAATTTCTCTAACTGCTGATGTAAGAAGTAGCTTATTTGTTTCGGTCAGTTATGTGTATGACATGTTCAAGCTGGGCTGGGGTGGCTTCGGACGGGATTGGGAGGGCTTCGGGCTGCACTAGAAAGGCTTAGGGCTGGGCTTCGGTGCTTCAAGCTGGGCTGGGAGAGCTTCGGGCTCTGCTCGGAAGACTTCGGGCTGGGCTATGAGGACTTCGGGCTGGGCTGGCGTGGCTTTGGTCTGGGCTGGGAGGGCTTTGGGATGGGGTGGGGGTGGGGCTGGCCTAGGATGGCATCGGGAAGGCTTCAGGCTGGGCTAAGATGGTCTTACGCTGGGCTGGGATGGCCAAATTTGTAGGGGGTTTTCCTGATTAAACCTGCGTGTGGTAAGCTGACCTCCTGCACGTCTCAAAAACAGCCCTAAAAGTGCAGGTTAAGGGAGGCAATTCTGGCAGAGTGGTGCACCCTGCCTCAGCGGCTCGTAGCCTCGTGCGGTGGTTGATGCAGCCAGCCTTGCCACAGGAGGGGATCATGATATGCACATTACTGACCAATAAAAGAAGCTGACATCAGCACTTAGATTAGAGAAGTTATTGTCTCTACCCCTCCCATGCCTGTAACTATGACCGCCATTTTGAGTATGTGGTTTTTATTGTTTGTCAAAGGTTGCATTGAAATTGTATGGATACCAGTGAATTCCCTGGCCCTAAAAACCCTAGGGTAGACATTGAAATCACTGTTCTACTCCAAATATTAAAGAAGTTAAAGCCATTTTAGCGATTTTCAAGGTCAACGGTGGCCCTCTTAGAATTGACCCATATTTCAACCATTTTTGGTTGCTAGATTTTGGTAGACATTTATCCTGCCATTCTCCACATTCAGTAGAACCAGAAACCGTTGAATTCGTTTGTTATAATTTTTAAGAGGTTAGGATACCTTTTTCCATAACTATATATACAGGGTGTATCAAAAAAAAGGAAACCCAACTTAAAATAGTCACTGTGGCAAAACTATACACTTTACAGCAGAAACCATGGTATCATCTAAAAGTAGACTACAAATGCTTTCCGACGATACTTCATTCATACATTTTCGGTTACGCATCGCTGAGCAGCAGTGTGTTGGAATTTGGGTCAATTTTTGGAGGTGGCTCACTCTGATATGCAACAAAATTAACACTGACTCGTGTTTTTTTCTCTGAAATTTTATTCAAGAAATTCCCAAACACGTTAAACTTGTTTCACTGTCCAATGCCCTCCACATGCCCCCACTCCCCTCCACATGCCCCCCTCCCCTCTCAATTGCTGTCGTACGGCTGCAATGTTTTCTTCAGTTCTTGCGGTCCTCCGCCTCCCTGAGTGCTCCATGTTACGGTTAAGGCTCGTTCCGTGCTCTTGATACTTTTTTACGTTTGACCAGATGGGGGAAACAATTGATAGGTGCATTACACCCAAATCAATTATGAAAGGAGCCACGTTGATTTCATTGACTTGGAAAGTGAGCCACGTCGAATAATTGACCTAAATTTCAAAACGCTGGTGCTCAGTGATGCGTAATCGTAAATTAATGTGTGAGGTATCACCGGAAAGCATTTGTTGTCTACTTTTGGATGGTAACATGGTTATTGCTAGAAAATGTATATCTTTGCCACAGTAGCTAGTTAAAGTTGGGTTTCCTTTGTTTTGATACACCCTGTACAATAAATTATTTACAAATAGCGGCCATTTGTTTACGTCAGATTGTAATTACTTTCCCGTGCTCCGTTTCTGTCCAACAATTTGTTGCAATTTGTTTGAGGTTGGGGTATTTTTGGTGCTATATTGACCCGCCTATTTGTCTGGCTTACTTATGTTAAGTATGTGACAAACAACTGAAAGAATAACAACAACAAGGGACATTTGTTTTTTATCACTGCCTCCAAACGGTTCCTGTATCGGCTTACAATGCTTTGGCATTTTTCCACCGGGATTTTCGCGCACTCCTCCTTTGCAAAAGTCTCAAGGTCATTAAGTTTCCTTCATAGATTATCGATCGGGCTGAGATCCGAGCTTTGGCTCGGCCACTTCAGAACGTCCACATGGTTGTCCTCGAACCGTTTCGTGACTGCCTTGGCAGTATGTTTGTCCTGCTGGTAGGTCCAATGCTGACCAAGCTGAAGTTTGTCAGCGGACTGCGTGATGTTTTTATCGATGATTTTAATGTACTGCCATTTTCACGATCCCATCCACGTTGACGAGATTCCCAAACCCATTTGCCGAAAAGCATCCCCACAGCATGATGCTACCACCTCCATGCTTGACGGATGGGACCGTGTACTTTGGGTTGTACGCTTTCCCTTCCTTTCGCCAGACATATTAGCAACATCCATGTACCCGAAAAGCTCCATTTTGGTCTCGTCTGACCACAGAATCGACGACCAGATTGGATCATTGTCCAGGTGTGCTTTAGCGAAGGCCAGACGAGCTTCCCGATGTCTCTGCCTCAGGAGTGGCGTCTTTCTAGGTCGGCGGCCATAGAGACGGACCTCCCTGATGCAATGCGCGCTGAAGTGTCTGCCTGGATATCTTGGTCCCAGACTCGCCAAGGCTGTTCATCAGGAGACCCTTTATGTTGATGCCGGGATTGTTGCTGGCTTCTCGGGACACTTTTCTTGCCAGACGAGGTGACACCTTCGACTTACGACCACGCCCTTTAAGGTTTCTCACTGTGTGGAACTCCTTGTGCTTCCTAATTATGCTCCGAACGGTGGAAACTGGCACTCTAAAACTGATTCAAAAGGGCCTTGTATATAGCCTTTCCCTTCTTTGACATGGCCATTGACAATAGCCATGCGCAAGTCCTCACTGAGTTCTATTTTCTTTGCAATGCTGACCAGAAACTGAGAATGAAGGCATCAACTCCCTTCACTTTATAGCCTACAAGCAGAGTGCTATTCTATAAATTTAATTGAACACACATGTTAATGATTCAAATCTTATGCAAACATGTTAGGATAACTGTTTAACAACAAAAATGAATCACTGGAATGTTGAAATCAGGTACATTATCACAAAAAAAGGCCTTAATGATGTGATTTTGTAAGGGTATGAATAAGTGGCACACAAAAGCAAATCTGGACATTATTGTTGTTATGCAAATTATGCTGAGCCAAAACATATAGTCTTTTGCAAGGCAGCAACTAACTGTCCTGAGATGCAGTGAAAGTTCCTTCACAATAGTTTTTGGAAGTGAGGAAATTTTAAAATGTTTAGATTTTTCAAAGGGTATGAATAATTTTGGGCACAACTGTGATTAGATTGGTGCAGTGTGAATTAGCTTTTTGTCTAGTACTGGCGTATATTTCCATTCACATGTACACTATGCTGTTGCTATGTAATGTGACCAGGTTAAGTCAGCATGTGTTGTCGTGTTCACAAAAGGAGAGACTGGCATAAAGCAACCAGAGTGTTAATCGCTAGGCATTGGCCTGCATTACGCATCAACAATATCCATATAGTTGACTTATAAATATTGGACCTCAGTTTCAAAATAAAGAAGCCATAGTGCAAAGGTTACACGCAAAAGGCTAATTGGGCTTTATACTGTGGGTTTTCCAAACATGTATGCAAACATTTGTGTGCGGTAATTTTACAGCTCAATACGTTTTACCCTGTCGTAAAACACTAACTTGTAACTGACCCTAGACATAATGACATCAGACTTTGATAACGTATGCGCTTTCCATGGAAATGTCGGATAACCAGGCGGTTTGTAGGGTAAAAGATAATTTTAAAAAAGTGCATATGTGTGAACAAACTGTCACGTCATCATGTTTTATGTCTATTTTTATTTTTTGGTCCACTGAATTGGAAAAGTAAAACATTCGATACGATGTGGCTGCTTACGTGTCAATGTTGGTGTCGCATTCGTCCCCAAGCAAATCGTCGTCACTGTCAATCTGGGAAAATAAAAATAAAAAAGTGTAAGATTACTGGAGTAATGTATAACAGTCACGTGAAAATAGAGTAAAATTAACATAACAAGTATTTTATCGTAACTTTATAATAAACAAAAACTGCACTTATAACTGTATAATTAATGTATAATTAATTAACTGTATAATTAATGCTACTATGACGTAATTATAATTATACTAATTTTATAAGAAATCACGGCTGCCAGATCTCGTATAAGCCTCGGCTTTTTATTTGGCATCCTATACGTCTTCAGTTGGTGTATTTACTCTTGAACATAACACATGTATTCCATAACACATGTATTCCTTAAAAATTGTTATGTTAAACTAAGGATCCGAAATGTATGAAACAATAAACTAAACTAAACTAAACTTGAAATCGTTGACGTTATAACGCACATAGCTAAAATGTCCATTGTATGAATGTGCATTGTATGAATATCTGATGTTTTGTCGGTTTTTGAACGTCGTGAAGTTGTATCATATTTATTTTCTGCTGACGAAAATCCAAATAACGACATAGGACAATCGTTTTGTGCAAGAAAGTTTAACCCGGTATATTTTCTGTACTCTGGGCTTACTTACCCTAAAATAAATTTAAAAAAAAAGAAAAAAAGATTTCTTTGCGGCTTGCCGAGATAAATGGACAAACGGACAAATACTCGTGTGCAGTTATAAAACATCAAAGAGTGCAATGTTTTTGCCCCATAATTTCCGTCGGAGATTTTTGTAACCGATTTCTCATTCAAAAGATAATTCGAAAGATGGACTTTGGCAAAACCAGAAATTGTCATTTAAAAAAGAAATATATCTGGAGTTGAAACCTTCTAGGATTACAGACAATATACAATTTATCCTACCTGGGATGGATTGTAGATAAACTGACAATTATCGCATTCATCGCCCCAGCCATCGGCGTCCATGTCCCATTGATAGCGATTCTGTTTGTAGATGCAATTGTCGTTCTCGTTCAGAATGTCTGATGTTGGAAGAACAAAATAAAGCATGTCATGTCAAGCTAAACAGCATAATTGACTGGCTCGATGAAGTACCCCAACACGATATGTGACAGAGGAATTCCCTTACCCCCTTATACTTCACAACACTCTTCCCTTTTGTTAACGCACCAAACTACCAATTCAACATAATTCGCATAAACTAGGTGACATGTGAGGAAGGAACACTTCCTGAGTAAAATTCAAACACATGAAATTGTTTCTTCTTCTTTTATACGTACCGTCGTTATCAATGTCTTCATCGCAAGCATCGCCCTTCCCATCTCGGTCCGTGTCAATCTGGTTGGGATTGAAGGTTTTAGGGCAGTTGTCGCATTGAGTTCCTACGCTATCTGAATCGTCTTCCTCTTCCTGCTGCGGGTTGCCCACGAGCGGGCAATTATCCTGTAATAAAATAAAATAAACAGGTTATATTTGCCCTTACCCCTAGAACTATGGGGGTAGGCCTATATACATATCCCCACAGAACTGAACTGAAGCGTGATTTAGCAGTAAGGCCGTGCAGCAACTTTAAAAGGCGGACATTAAAACATGGCTATCTCAATAACATGCTGCCCAATCCTCACCAAACTTCCTCTGATAATTGTTGAGAACCCTACCTTGCGTGTGTCTATGGATTTTTGACATAATTTTTCCATATAATTTGGGAAAATCCATCTTAGAGGTCAACAATAACAGTTGCAACATGCACTTTTTTTTGCATGACATAACAGTCGAGTATCTATAAGGGGGTTGCCGTGCACCCCACCCCCACCATAACTAAACCAAACCAATTTTTTTTGGTGCATTTTATGGTCCTAAAACACAATTTTGATGTTAACAGTGAAACAAAAACGATGCACTCGGGATATTCAAAATGGCGGCCAAAATGGTCAAAATGGTGGCCAAAATGGTCCAAAATTATATATTGGCCAAATATTATAATGAAAGCACTTATAAAATTGCTAGTTATATGTTTTTGACCCTCACAAATTTATTTTTGGGGTCTCCTGTTTTCTATCATGCTTCAAATTCAAAATGGCGGCCAACATGGAGGCCAATATGGCTGCCAAAAGTGGCCAAATATGAGAAAAATGATATATAATGGACAAAAATAATAATAAACACATAATAACAAAAGTTACATGTTTTTGACCCTCACAAATTTATTTCTAGGGTCTCCTGTTTTTTATCATGCTTCAAATTCAAAATGGCGGCCAACATGGAGGCCAATATGGCTGCCAAAAGTGGCCAAATACGAGAAAAATTATATATAATTGACAAAAATAATAATAAACACATAATAACAAAAGTTACAGGTTTTTGACCCTCGCAAATTTATTTCTGGAGTCCCCTATTTTACTAGCATGCTTCAAGTTCAATATGGCGGCCAATAAGGCAAGGGCTACCAAAGTTGAGTGCGGGGAAAAAAGCCTCTCACACCGAAAAAAAAATCGGATTTACCGTGCACTATACGAGTTGTGTGCCGTGGTCGAGTGGTTTTGGGTCTTTAGCTAACAACACTCTAGTGAAAACCAGTCGTGATAGCTGTGCCCTTGAGCAGGGCACTTAACCACAAATGCTCCATCCTTCGCAAGTCCAGTGAGTTGTGTAACGCACTTTAAAAACCAGAGCGCTCCCTCCTTAAGAGTAAGGGTATACCCGGTGTTTCTGGCTATCCGCTACCAATGACACCACCCATCTATGTATCTCAATGTTTAGGAGGAAGACACCCTGTAAGCTTCATAACAAATGTTGTACCACAACAAAAAGGTTGTTACATGTACATGTATACCTACTTAAGCAGACCTATACATACAGTCTTTGATTTCCTCTTAAGGATGAATTTATAGTACTTACAGGGAGGTTAAGTACACCGTCCCCATCTGCATCCGGGTCACAAATGTCTCCAATACCATCTCCATCCACGTCCTCTTGGCCACTGTTGGGAATCCGCACGCAGTTGTCCTGTCAAGGTTTGCAAGCAAATACCACAAGGACTGTTACCGGAAATGCCATCTTTACGAGTTAACCTTTAAATTGCGTAAGTGGGGCAGAAAATATACTCTTCCAAAAAGAAACGCAATTTTCTTGAAATATTGACCAGAACAAACATTTGTTGAATACAGTGACTTTGTAAATAACAATGATAGACAAACTTTGGAATCGCTTTCAAGACTGTTCCACGCCTCTAATTTTCTCCAGTATAAACAGGGAGAAATGATCAGGTGGGAGGAAAACCCCACACAAACGTTGGAGAAACCCCATGGAATCAAGGAGGGACTAATCCACACACTAAACCGGACAAGATTCGAACCAGGAAGAGACAAAAGGCGAGAAAAGTGCCGCTATAGGCCAACTAGTGCGGTGTACACCAATGAGCGGCCCTTTGCTTTTCCACAGGAAGATGCCAATATTACCACTCCTCCATTAATTTTATGACATCTTTGGGAACTAAGGCTCTTCATGGCATCAAACATGATTAGCTTCAATTGTACTTTAAATCAAAATGACGAAGGAGATAATTGTTGTTTATAAGTGGAAGGAAAATCTCCACAGAAGTCTCCCAGGGGAAAACCCACGCGGTCAGGTAGGGACTGCAAATTAGGGCTGGGCGAATAGCTCGATTAATCGATTAATCGCGAGTAGTAAATGGTACTCGGACTCGCGATTAGCATTTTTAAACTACTCGATTAATCGCGGCGCCGCGAGTACCGTTACATACTCGCGATTAATCGCGATTACGCTATACTGTTACACTGTGACAGTCCCCTTTCTTAAAAGACGGCCTGTGTGCAACTGAATTTTATTGACTGTGTCTAAGGCCTATGCTGACAATTTCAACACATATGCCCCTACACGTTCACGCCCCACGGAATCAAACCTGGGACGCCAGAGGTGAACAGCGTGAAAATAACCACTACGCCAACTCGACCGCCCTGTATGCATATACAGGCATACTTCGTGCTGTTTCCTGTTTTATGTTGATATGCCTATACTACCTTCATGCAGTGTTTGTCCATGCAAGGTTGCTTCTCATCAGGGTAACCGTCTATATCCGTGTCGATACCGCAGATATGGCCGCTGCCAGCCCATCCCACGTCACACTGCAGTCGGGTGAAATAAATCGATTGGGAAATTATAGTCGTTGCTGAAACTTGCTTTGAACTGAAAACCTCTGTGAACTATCATGACCAATGAATGCAATTTACATCCAAGTTATTAGGGTATTTAATTTTGTTGGATGCGAGATGTCATTTTGCAGTCCTACCTCACAGTAATAGCGTCCAATTCGTGTCATTTTGCATTCGGCGTGATCATGGCATGTGTACGTGTTACCATCAGGGCAAGTCCGTTGTCTGCTGCATCCAACGGTCTGATTGCCATGGAAACCATCCAAACACTCTCCACAGTAGTACGATCCCTAAATAAAAAGTACCAGGGTTGAGTGAAGCCATTATGGTGAGGTTGTTTTGAGGTAATGTCTAAACTAATATCTATTTTATCTACAATAAATCAATAAGTCTATACTAATTCCTTGAAATGCTGTGATGTATATTATCATTCTATTTAATGGTACAATGGTTACGTTTTACAGTTTATAGATGAGTTGAAAATTGGGATTCCGTAAACATGAAGAGAATATTTTTTTTATATGTATATAGGCCAGCGTGAATTCATAACACACGCGTGACTCGTACTCGGACTCGAAGAAAGTGACTCGTGACTCGGACTCGAGGCTAATGACTCGAGACTCGGACTCGGACTCGAGGCTAATGACTCGAGACTCGGACTCAGACTCGGTATTAGTGAGCTTTCGATTGGACGACGGAGAGAAACACGACGGTGGAAAATCTGACCGCGAACACGTCGTTGCACAAAACGTCCTGTCCTACTTTTAATCCATTTCGATTTTCACGACGACTTGAAATTGAGTCATGAGATCCAAAAATATGTCGTTGAAGGTCAAATGTTACCTAAACGTTGCCGTCGTCGCCACAACGTTGATTTGCCCCAACTACCGTCCTAGAAATCAGACGACGACGACATGGCAAAGTCGACGCATGCGCGGATGAGTCGGGATAGCAATTTATCCGTCGTAGAATCATCCGTCGTGCAAATCGAAAACTCCCTATTGGTGACTCGACTACAACACTTTTTTATTCAGGGTGGTTTACTAGTCCATTGTATATAAGTCAGTGATAATAATGGAGACTCACGTGAGTATTAATGCAGCGTGAATTCACAACACACTGGCCGTTGTTGACCTCGCATTCGTTGATGTCCCGGCAAAACTATAAAAGGGAGAAATGACAATGTTCCATTATAGCGTTTTGTTCGAAGGTTTTTAAAACCAAATCCTCGACTGCGTTCCACTTACGTTCCACTGGTTACAGTGCTTTTGTACACGCGTCTATGGCAAATGGGGTACCAGTTGTTGCCAAACGTTGCAAACATTTGCATTGTTTGCGTGTTTGGAACGCAGCCCTCACCTCCATAACGCACTAAACCTAAGGACTGTCTGAAGCGATAACAACCCGAAA
This sequence comes from Henricia sp. BOLD:AAB3569, assembly GCA_037783545.1. Classification (NCBI taxonomy): domain Eukaryota; kingdom Metazoa; phylum Echinodermata; class Asteroidea; order Spinulosida; family Echinasteridae; genus Henricia; species Henricia sp. BOLD:AAB3569. Next base: position 860,721 of record JBBELK010000403.1, on the reverse strand, counting down.
CTAAAGCACAATATGAAGATTGGCCGAAAGAAGAGGATGATGATTTGCTCAAGTACCGGTATTCATTCAAAATTTCTCGTTTGACTGTAAGCATCCGACAAAGTCTTAAAGTAACATCAAATTATTCAAATGTTATTAAATATCTTGGTGTAAAATTGTCTGGTGTTAAAAAGTAATGCTAAGTGGGCATGCGCGGAAATTCAGCTATTTGATTGGTTTCTGATCATTTTTCCATATTTGCACATGCAAACAATGAGCACTGTGTCGTACTTATGACTATACTATCTGCACTGGTTTCCCTTGTTAAATCATACTTGCTCCTTAGGGAGTTAAAACAAAATAAATATTAAAGGCATTTGCCTGTCTTCACAAACTAAACACCTCAACAAAAGTAAGTTCCCCTCTAAATAATTGATTATATCTCCCAAAGTAAATTTCAGAATTACACGAAACTTGGTGTGAATGATCAGTACAATGCATGGGACGTGCATTTCACGTGCAGGTGGGTCCATACCTTATGTCATGCATGAATGAGCAGCATTTAAAGGTGAAATTGACACTTTTCAAAAATTGCAAAATGCAGTCAACAATTCCCTAATTATTTTCACACATGACAAGTACAGTTTCGGTCCTCAGTATCTCGTGGTGTTCGTGCATCGTGACTGCACAAGTAGCCTGTAGGATGGAGTCAGTCCAAATGCTATCGCAGACTTGCTAAGAACTGGTCGACCAAACGTTACTACCCCTGCAGACGATCACTTTATGACAATGCATGTCCACACAGGGCAAGAGTGGTCAATGAGCTTTTGGAGATTCAAGAAATTGACCGGATGATATGCCCAGCAAACCCCCCAGATTTCAATCCCATAGAACATTTGTGGGATCAACTGAAGCGGACATTTGATCGGAGAACTGATGATCGAACAACACTTCAGGACTTTTATATTATTATATATTATTATATTTATATACCACATCCAACAGCGGAGGGACCGCCAAGTACATGAATGGGAGCAAGTGTGGTTGAGTGCCTTGCTCAAGGGCACAGGTGCCAGGAATCGAACCTACATTCTAGTACTAGCACAGGAACTTAAGTTCGACGCACTAGACCGCTCGGCCATAACTTGCCCCAGATAATGCAGGAGTGGATTACCCTTCCGCAGCGGAGGATCACCGGTCTCAAGGCCCTGTCACACCTTGACGTTTTAGCCAGCGTATGCTGACGTATGACAAATTCTCTAAAACGCTGGCATACGCTGAACTATCGATGTTTTTTTTCAATTTTGAGCGTATATACAAAGCGTATTCATAACGAGTTGGACGTATACATACCGTAGTATTAACTTACATAGAACGTTTCCATAACGTTTAGATAACTTATACCAACGAATGCTTAGCGTGTTGCCGGCGTTCACAACTTATGCCCAACGATAGTCTAACTTATGCATAGCGCGCGGCAGCGTATCGCCGACGATCATGTTGATTTTGACCATCATGATGAAGGACACGCTTCTGGTTCTCAAGAATCAAAGCAAGACGTTTTCGTGAAATTATTGACACATAATAGTGTGCTGTTGACAAAATTGGAACATAAACCTTTCCCCGGCGAGGGACAACATTCATAAACGCTGCCATATTCCCGTTGAGTCCTTACTTCTCTATTCCTAAGGTAGCTCTGGAGCTACCTTGAAAAAGGACAAGTAATTACTTGCAATTTGTGGTATCTGCCCCCTTTTATTCATACGGAGTTAAGTAAACGCTAAAAAGACAAGCGAATGCTTTTCAGGTACAAGTAAATACTTTTAACATTCAGAAAACACTTTCAAGTAAACGCTTTTACTCATTTTTATTTATACGGATGGTAGTAAATACTACAAATATTGAAGTAAAAGCAAATACTACTTTTTATTCATACGACCCATTATCTCGACGTATTTCGACTTATGAGTAACTTACAAGTAACGTGTGTGAACGTGTGTCAACGATTGTATTACTTACCTACAACTTATGCGGGACTTATGAGCCACACGCTGGCATACGCCGAAAATTATTGTGCATGCACAACATTTTTCGACGACCTCGCCTTACTACGACGTATACCAGCGTGTTTCAGCGTGCTCTTAACTTATACAAAACTTACCCATAACAGTTACTTATTCGACGTACACGCCAGCGTATTCGCCAAATTTTTCATACGTCAGCATACGCTGGCTAAAACGTCAAGGTGTGACAGGGCCTTCATCAACACAATATGCGTGATCGATGTCATCAGGTGTTACAAAATTACGGTGGTTACACAATATACTAAGGACCAAAAATGTACTTGTCATGTGTGAAAAGAATTGGGAATAATTTGTTGACTGTATTTTGCAATTTTTGAAAAGTGTCCATTTCACCTTTAAACGCTACTCATTCATGCATAACATTAGGTATGGACTCACCATATGAAATGCATGTTCCATGCATTGTACTAATCATTCACAACAAGTTTCGTGTAATTCCGAAATTTACTTTGGGAGATATAAGCAATTATTTAGTTGAACTTACTTTTGTTGAGGTGTTTATGATGAGGACATTGGTACTTTGCCAATGACTCTGCCGTTTCACCGCGAATGGATTAATGCGATAAGTTAAATAAAGATTACTATGCTTATCAAATATTTTAACACCAAGTGCTGGTGTTAATCTACACCGTGGGTGTTGTCTTATATACATGTAGATACTGGGAAATAATCAAATTTAACACCAAGGGTGTTCATTTTAACACAGGAGTTTTTGCAGTGTGGTAGCTTATAACCATTCACTCCTACGGTGAACACGGTATTGATTATATACACACCTGCCTCTTGGACCCGGTAACATTACATGGCAACAAAAACATATTCTGGTCATTTGGATACTATGGTGTGCATGTGAAATGATGAGTGTCGGTATCAGACGCCATTGATGTGAAACACGCAAAAGGCTAATTTGTGTTTCCATGGTTATAATCGTTGCAGGACATATATTAACAACTTCAGTACAACCCGTGTTTAGTTATGCATGTTCTCGCTTTGTACCAAACAAGCCAAGCATCACGTGGCATGTGCATCAATTAGTCTCATCTCGTTTTTTGCGGGTATTCAGCTTGCTGTCGAAGAAAGCTTTAAATAGTATTGCATTTTTATCAAAGCTCTCCGTTTACCTGTCTCGTTCGCCTAGCAGCCTCAAGCCCGACACCGTCCACCCCAACTCCAGTGAAGCCGCTAGGGCATGGCGTGCATCGGAACCCTGGTACCAGATTGATGCATGTAGTGACTGGTGAACATGGGTTGGCCAGAACACACTGTGATAAGGAATTGAAGCAAATTCTAAAGGCCGTTTTTGTAATCCTTGACGTTCTTGCCAGTTTCCAAAATTGTACTCTTTTTCTCTTGATATCTCATTCGAATATCGATATTCCAATCGATATCGCTTTCGAAAACTGGTAACTTTGTACATCTAGAACTGTGGAGCATACATTTGCACGTATGGCTCACAGTTCAAGGCTATACATGTAGGTCAGGTGTATTCACCTGACATATACAGAGGAGAGAGATTTCAGAAAACCTTTTTAAATCTATGCATGCATGGTTTTTGTGTCAAGTGAATGCAAACAATGTGCATTATCATGTTCTTCAGAAATGTACATGTACCATTTGGACAGGAAAACAGTGGGTGTTCGATACCAACATTTAAAGGGACACACCGGCTTTGTTGGGCTATTTTGGGCTCGAAATAGACCCATACATGATTCTGAAAGTCTTTCCGAAATAGACCGAAGAGAACCTGAAAAGATTCCGCCGAATTTTGCCGTTTTTGAGAATATTTCAAAAAATCAAGGTCACGTGATTTATTGGAACCAGATTCTGGTTCCGATAAATCTCGTGGTCTTGGAGTTAGTTTTATTTCCAGCCGTAGAAACCGTGCGAGTTGCTTTTGACATTCCTGGTTGGTTTTTCTTCTTGTTGGAAAATAATGTTCTACGAACACTATTGAGGGCGCTAAAGACACCAACAAGTTGCGTTCGAGTTGCTTCCTCGAGTCAGCGCTGACCTGAGGGATCATGCAAGGTGTGATGAGTCAGAGAAAACAAGGTTAAACACGTGTCGACCCATATCGATTATTGAACGCCGCCTTTATTTACAAAACACATGATACATAATACATCATGACGGCTGGTAAAGCGTATAGCCAAACATTTGTCTCTTTTGTTAATTTTAAACATTTCTAGTTAATTACGTGACATTTTGATATTTTGTTTTTACAACGACCATCAACAAATTATTATCAAGGATGCTAGATCGCTACATTATGTAAACAGTAAGCCGGTGTGCCCCTTTAACAACACGGTGAGTAAGGTTTTCTTGTAATAATTCATGGAAATGTTCGGTCATTGCAAATGATACAAGGGACCCTCTTAGACACAACTCGTTTCCTCTTCGTTGGGAATGAGTGAGACTACACGTGCATTACAAACCTCGTCGCAAACACGATGCTTGGAACGCATATGGATCCCGGGGGCGTTCCAACCAGAATTCATCATAAACAGAACTGATTCAGGGTACGATCGGAAGTTCCTTCCGTATGAGTAAGGTGTCAATTTAAATAAAATGAGTCGGGCGTCAAATAAAACCAATACATTCTTACCTCGTTGATGTCCGTGCAATGCGTTCCGTTGCCTTGGAAACCAGTTGGGCAAGGCCCGCATGCGTATCCTGTGGGCGTGTTCGTGCACTTGACCGTCGGGAAACAAGGGTTTGTACCACATCGCTCAAGTTTCTCTGGTGGATCTAAAAAAATAAACCACAAGACTCATGTCGATGAAACGCTTGAATTCGAAAAGGTACGAATGAGCAGGGAAGGCAAGGGTCAGCCATTTTAGAAACTCACAGAAATTTGCTTAGCATTGTATGATAAATTGTGCTTACGTGACTTGCTTGCATTACACAGAGAGCATGATTGCATGACACCTCGAAGTCGTGCAATTTCTTTTGTCTGAAGGAGAAAACAAAGACAAAACACGTTGCTCCAATTTGTATACAAAATGCGTTCAAAATGTGTTTAATTAAAAAACATATTTCTGCATTAGCATATCGTGTACTTGTTTAAACGTTTTACTTTTAAACGTTTTACTTTACAGGTATAAAACATAGATTGACGACTTGATTTTGTTTACGTCCCAAATTAAATTACCTATAGAAAAACAAAATTAATGTTTTCTGACTTCTTTACCTGTTCGCCGAGTTCATTTTGCAGGACGTAAATGGCATCGACCAGGGAGTTCATCGAGTCCATCAAAACCAATGTTCCAGAAGCTGAATGAAAGCAAAAAGTAGAGCTTTAAAACGAATTTTGTTAGCCCTGCTTATTTTTCCTCTTTTCTTTTAGTCGTACCCAAGCGCGGTTCAAGACTCGAAATAAAAAGGCCGTATAAGTCCCACATAGGCCTACAGCTCATCAAACAACAGCAGAGTTGATATCCTTTTAACAACGCATTATATGTAAATATGCTGCGTAAAGTAATCATCTAAATTGTTTTGCTTCTCTTCAATTCACATGCATTTCCGAAGTAATTGAATATAAACATGACGAAGCATTTCGATTTCCAGGACGAAGGTTGGTGTCACATGAGATACAGTTTGTAAACAATGTCGCATGATCTTTTCACGTGAACAATAACGCTTGTGGAAAATTCAGACGTGAAAAAAAGGGGTACTGTACGTGTGCTCCACCACCCCCTTCACCATAGGTAAATGTCTATTTGTCCCAACTTTTCGGCCTAACTTGCATCCCGGCATTCTTATCTTATTATAAGCATACTGTCCATGACTTGCTTTAAATTGACTATTTTACGGGTATATTTTACTGGTAGATTTAATGATTCATGTTTCTTGCATTAAAACACTTCACAGTCCATTGGTCTTAAAAAAGTACTTTATAGTTTGGAAAAGAGTATTTCATCAAAAATTATTCGTGGGAGATTATGCAGAAAAAGTTTTAACTTATGGAACTTTAACGTACCGAAAAGTTTTACAATCGCAATCGCAATTGTTTTAGAACTTCCCTCTATTGGATCTACAAAATGACCGCCGGACGTCGCAAAGCGAGAAGATAATATAGATTGTTGTTCGCATAACCTTGTTCACACGATGTTCCAATTACTTACCGATGCCGTCACCCCGCTCGCGTTCATCCAGAGGCTGGCATCCCATGGAGCCCAAAGCTTCCTCCAGCGAACCACCGAACATCACTTTCATGTTCTGGACCGTGCCCTGAAGTCACAGACACACAAAAACAACATTACGATTCGATGAGTTGAACATTTCAGGATTTATCATCATAGTCAAAGTTGCATAACGCAAAAACCATGTTCAACTTTAAAACAATATAATTTCCATTCTAAAATGCATTTAAAAATATAATTGCCCATGTCTAACTTAACCCAAACACCTGCTAAATTTCACCTTAAAACTCCAATAAGCCTACATCATTTGCAGTGACCCAAAAGTTTACTTCATTGGTTTGGAAGAAAAACCGCGTGTAAAATGGTACCTTTGTGGACAAAAAGTTGCCAACTAAATGTGTTTTTTTCATGAATTTGTATTGTTTTCTGAAGTACAAGTAAATACTACATATATATGGCTGAAATTTCTACGAGACAGTTTATCAACATTATTCTTTAGTTATGTGATGATGTTGTTCCTGTTTTTAAAAGTAAGTTTTCCAATCATGTAATATGTCTTTAATTTCCTTGAAGATTTTACTGCAAATGTGATTTTAAGATTAATTTAGAAACACGAGAAAATGGCAGTGCCCCGACTGGGATTCGAACCCAGGTCCTCGGCATACATGGCCAATTGCTCTAAAACTGAGCTATCTGGCATCCCGTCGGAGCACCACAACAATCTCGTGTTTGCCTCTCTTTTTCCAACAATACACTGGGGAAAATCAATGCCAACCAATTAGCTACACTGATGGCCTATCGTGAGAGGTCTTACCTAGTCAATAGGTAGAGTGAAAATCCATGCTAACCCATTTACTATAGAGGTCATTGTTATTATAATTGAAGGTATATGGTAGGATTGACAATATAAAGATAAATTTAGAAACACGAGAAAACTGCTGTGCACCGACTGGGATTCGAACCCAGGTGATGTGTTTAAAATCTGTTTCCATTCAGGTGGCCAGACTTTCGGCGCAATTTGTTACTCCCTTTTTAGTCAGGCAGCATGTGGTGTCCCGTGGGAACTTAATGATTAGAAGGTCTCACCTACCTAGATGTATTACAAGGGTGCTCAGAAGCACAAAAAACATTGTTGGCAATTTCAAAAATGTTGCAGAGGGCGGCCATCTTGGATTTCAAAATGGCCGCCAGTTTAAGCCTTATTGCATATAACTATGTAAGGTGTAGGCAACTAATCAACCGATTTTAAAGATCATGGTGTTGATATTATTGTTTTCCGTGGTGCTAAATGCAATTCTGAGATTTTCAAACTGATGACAGGTCAGGGTCACGTGATTAGGATAAGGATCTGGGTCATTTCCAATATGGCCGCCATTAAAATTAACAGCTGCCAGTTGTAGGCAGTGTCAGGTGTAGGTACATCATCAGCCGATTTTAAAGATCGTTCTGTTGATACTAGGGTTTTCCATGAGAGGTCAGGATCACGTGATTAGGATGAGGTCAATTTCAAATCTGGGTCAATTCCAAGATGGCTGCCGTTGGCCTTGAAAATTGCTGAAATAGATGTAACTTCTTTAATATTTTGTGTGGAACAATGATTTGAATGTCTACCCTAGGGTTTTCATGGTCAGGCAATTCACTCACATCAATGAACTTTCAACCCAACCTTTAACAAACGATAAAAGCCACAATCTCAAGATGGCGGTCATAAGTCACCAGTGGTATAGGGGTTGAGACAATTCGAACCCCCGTGCTTAGTTATACTTCTCTTCAACTGCTGGTGTTGGATACGTAATATTTTATTGGTCGGTAACGTGGATGATTACGTCTTGTAGCAAGGCTGGCTGTATTAGCGTCCGTAAGAGCCGCTAAGGCAGGGTGTGCCACTCTGCACGAATGCACTTCTACGGCTGCTTTTGAGACGTGCGATTCAGGAGGTCAGCTCATCTCACGCAGGTTTAATCAGGATAAAAACCCTTTAACTGAAGCCTTTAACTGCAGAATTATCCACTAGAAGTAGAAAATAATTCGTTGCTGTATGAACCGAAGGTACACCTGGACCAGCGGAAGTGTTTTGGGAGCGTTTTGAGAGCGGTTGTCGATCAGTGCCTTGTTCTCCTGTATTAGGTTGGGTTGGGCTGGGCGGGGCTGGGCTGGCAAGCTGGAGTGGCTTCGGTCTGGGGTGGCTTCGGTCTGGGGTGGCTTGGGGCTGACTTCGGGGTGACCTCGGGCTGGGCTGGGATGGCCTCGGGCTAGGTTGAGGTGGATTCGGGCTGAGACAGGGTGGTTTTGGGTTGGGCCGGGGTGGTTTTGGGTTGGGCCGGGGTGGCATTGGGCTGGGCCGGGGAGGATTCGGGCTGGATTCGGGCTGGCTTTGGGTTGGGCCGGGGTGGCTTCCGGCTGGGCTGAACTTGATGAACTGACCTCCTGAACCACGTGTCCCCAAAACAGTCCTAGAAATACAGATTGTTAGAGAGGCAATTCTTGCAGAGAGGCGCATCCTGTCTTAGCGGCTCGTATGGTGGCTGATGCAGCCAGTCTTGCCACTAGATGAGGGTGGGGTCTTGTTAAGCACATTACTGACCAATAAAAGAAGCTACATCTGACATAAACAGTTAGAGAAGCCATTTTCTCTACCCCCTTCCATGCTTATATTATGACCTCCATTTTGAATTTGTGGCTTTTATTGTTTGTCGAAGGTTGGATTGAAACGTTATGGATACCAGTGAATTCCCTGACACTGAAAACCCCAGGGTGGACATTTAAGTCACTGTTTTACTCCAAATATTACAGAAGTTACAGCCATTTTAACGATTTTCAAGGTCATTGGCGGCCATTTTGGAATTGGCCCAGATTTCACCCATTTCTGGTGACTTGATTTTGGTAGACTTTTTTCCTGTCATTCACCACATTCAGTAGGACCAATAACCACTGAAAAACCTTTTGTTAATTTTTTTTGGAGGTTGGGGAACTTTTTTCATGAAATATACCCGAATTTCTAGCAGAAAATTTTTCCAAAATGTCGGCCATTTTGAAATCCAAGATGGCCGCCTTCTGCAACCTCTCAGATTTTGCCAACATGGTTTTTCTTGTTCCTTGGGGTGTAATTAAGACATCTGGCTATGTGGCATTTTCTAATCATCCGATGCCCACTGGCCTTAATTTTTTACCACATGCCACCGGACTATTTGGTTGAAGATTATTGGCTGTTCCGATTCGGGTCGGAACAGCCTTTGTTTTCGTTACGATTTTTTTTTTTTTGGCTGTTCCCACACGGTTGGGAACAGCCTTTGTTTTCGTTAAGATTTTTTTTTTTTTTTTTTTTTTTATTCTTTTCCTTCTTCCACTTTTTTCAGACGCTTTTTCGGGCACTTGCACATTCATGATTGACTTCAAACTTCACATGGACATTGGTCACTATGTGAAGTTGTGCACAGTACTAATGACGTCATGATGACGTCATCACGTGTCAGATTAAAGGGGTATGAAGTTTAATAAATTAAATATTCAAAAATCAATAAAAAATCAACCGTTTGACCTACGATCTTGATTCCTTCGGCATATACGATGACTAACAAAGGTCTTTGAGATGCGCACACCCCTTGACCTTTGACCTCGTTTCCTATTGGTCAAACAGATTTTGCCTTGCCATTTGAAAGTGGTGCAAGATATTTGGACAAAGTCACTTGTGTTACACTTCGACTAGGGTGGGGTATCTAAAAATATTTTTGTGACCTTTGACCTTGCTCACTTCCGGTCGAAACCGGAAGTGGCCCTTAGTTTGAAAGTGAAAGGAGGTATTGAGATGGGGTCAATGGTGTTATTACCAGAGGCCCTTAAGCTTTCCAAAAATATAAGTGATGACGTCATCGTACGAAATAGCGCCCTCTACCGACAAGATGATTACGTAATTAAATATTCAAAAATCAATAAAAAATCAACTGTTTGACCTACGATCTTGATTCCTGTGGCATATACGATCACTAACAAATGTCTTTAAGATGCGCACAGGGCTTGACCTTTGACCTCGTTTCCTATTGGTCTAACAGATTTTGCCTTGCCATTTGAAAGTGGTACAAGATATCTGGATGTGGTCAACTGTATTACACTTGGACCTAGGGTGGTGTATCCAAAAAATATGGCCGTGACCTTTGACCTTGCTCACTTCCGGTCGAAACCGGAAGTGGCCCTTAGTTTGAAAGTGAAAGGAGGTATTGAGATAGGGTCAATGGTGTTATTACCAGAGGCCCTTAAGCTTTCCAAAAATATAAGTGATGACGTCATCGTAGGAAATAGCGCCCTCTAGCGACAAGATGATTACGTAATTAAATATTCAAAAATCAATAAAAAATCTACCGTTTGACCTACAAATTTGATTCCTTCGGCATATACGATCACTAACAAATGTCTTTAAGATGCGCACATGGCTTGACCTTTGAACTCGTTTCCTATTGGTCAAACAGATTTTGCATTGCCATTTGAAAGGGGTACAATATATCACGATGGGGTCAACTGTGTTACACTTCGACTAGGGTGGGGTATCCAAACATATAGCAACACCTTTGACCTTCCCTACATGTCAGATTAAAGTGGCATGTAATAATATTCAATATTTAAATTTCGATAAAAACTCAACCGTTTGACATACGATCGTGATTTCTTCATATACAATCACTAACAAAGGTCATCCCGAACACCACATATGTTTATAAAAAGGAGGGGAACAGCCATGTGTTCGTTTTCAACGAACACATTTCTAGTTTTTATTCTTTTACTTCTTCCACTTTTTTCAGACGCTATTTCGGACACTTGCACATTGATGATTGACTTCAAACTTCACATGGACATTGGTCACTATGTGAAGTTGTGCACAGTACTAATGACGTCATGATGACGTCATCACGTGTCAGATTAAAGGGGTATGAAGTTTAATAAATTAAATATTCAAAAATCAATAAAAATTCAACCGTTTGACCTACGATCTTGATTCCTTCGCCATATACGATGATTAACAAGGGTCTTTGAGATGCGCACACCCCTTGACCTTGGACCTCGTTTCCTATTGGTCAAACAGATTTTGCCTTGCCATTTGAAAGTGGTACAAGATATCGGGATGTGGTCAACTGTATTACACTTAGACCTAGGGTGGTGTATCCAAAAAATATGGTCGTGACCTTTGACCTTGCTCATTTCCGGTCGAAACCGGAAGTGGCCCTTAGTTTGAAAGTGGTAGGAGGTATTGAGATAGGGTCAATGGTGTTATTATCAGAGGCCCTTAAGCTTTCCAAAAATATAAGAGATGACGTCATCGTACGAAATAGCGCCCTCTAGCGACAAGATGATTACGTAATTAAATATTTAAAAATCAATAAAAAATCTACCGTTTGACCTACGAAATTGATTCCTTCTGCATATACGATCACTAACAAATGTCTTTAAGATGCGCACATGGCTTGACCTTTGACCTCGTTTCCTATTGGTCAAACAGATTTTGCCTTGCCATTTGAAAGGGGTACAATATATCACGATGGGGTCAACTGTGTTACACTTCGACTAGGGTGGGGTATCCAAACATATATCAACACCTTTGACCTTCCCTACATGTCAGATTAAAGGGGCATGTAATAAAATTTGATATTTAAAAATCGATAAAAACTCGACCGTTTGACATACGATCGTGATTTCTTCATATACGATCACTAACAAAGGTCATCCCGAACACCATATATGTTTATAAAAAGGAGGGGAACAGCCATGTGTTCGTTGTCAAGAACGAACACAGGTCTAGTTTCCTTTCAAATCGGATCTGCTGCAGGAAGTGTGGGATAACCTCTTTCAGAACTAGCCTTTTGCATGTAATCTTTGCACTGTGCCTGGCGCCCCAAATTCTTCACTTTTAAAGGGAGGTGCAGTTTAGAACGTGCACATACATGTTGTACCATGCTCTGTGGTGCCCAGCAACTAGTCTGGTTGTTTTATGTAACTCCCTCCTGTAGCAAATAAGGTTTTAATTCTCTACTTCACGCCTGCCACGTGCACCACATAGCAACAGACATTTGGTTTGGTCATCTGAATACTAAGCGTACATGTAAAAGGAAGCATGTCAATTCACCAGACGCTATTTGGGTGAATCTCACAATGGACCTAAAACATTATGACGTCACTGTTTGTTTACATCCGCGAAAATCTGTGGGTGAGTCTCATGGTAAACAAACCGTGACGTCATTATGTTTCAGGTCCAGTGGATTTAATTTACCATCAAAATATCCACATTTTACTTTCACAGCTGATTTTTCTTTTGCAAACAACAAAAGTCTTACCACCAGTGGTTTGGGTGATGTGAGCAGACCACTCTGTCCGACTCTGAGCTGTGCTAAGCTCAAAGCTTTTTTATTGAATGTCTTGCCAAGACGTCCTTCGATGGCTTGAGACTTGCCGACCTGGTCGCAGTTGATGTACAGGGACACGCTGTTCTTGGATTCCTGAAGTTTGCCCAGGTGCAGGATGACGGTGTGCCAGTAGCCATCTATGATCTTGCCGGCTGGAAATTCCATGGTGGCGCTTTCGTCTCCTACCATGTAGCTGAATGTGACTGAGGAAACGACGAAAAGAAGAATCAACCGTCTCGGATACCTTAATGTAATGATTCCTACTTGTTGGTGTACTTTATTTTATGGCATCTTCGGCAACTAAGGCCATTTATGTCATCAAGTATTTGGTATAAGCTTTAACTTTACTCTATTATCAATGACGAAGAAAGAGGGAATATCCAAGACGTGCACAATCCAATATCGATCACCATGGTCTTAGGCCAAGACTATCTACAAAGACGAATTCGTCTCCAATTAGCTGTTGCATAGTTTGCAACACCTCGTCAACATGAATAACAACACTTTTTTGCAGGATTTGCAGCGCCAACTTAGATCAGCAGGCATGTGAAATTTGATAAACAGTTTGCGCAAAACGTGTCTTGGGGTGATTGCAAAATACCTCATTTTTGAACTGTTCTTGCAGATAACCACAAACGTCGTTTATTCTTTTCATTGGGCTACTTAAATGAAGGTGAAACAAGGAGTAACCATGGCAGGAAACAATGTATACTGAAGAAAGTGCAATTTCTCTTTTTGCGCAAAATCCCATAAAATTCACGATTTCATGGTGAAAACGTTGCATTTTGTCAAATTGTAACTACTTATTGTGTCCGTAAGACATCTGTGCACACACCACTTTTTGAATGACAAACATCAGTAAAATATCTGAGTTATCTCAAAAAGTATTACTTTTTTTGGTTTGGTGTATATGTGATTTTGGTTAAATGATTATTTGGCAGTGATAATTGATCGTCTAGTTTAGGGTAAGTCAGTTGGCAGTCATATGGTCTTTGTAAATTTAAGTATGATTGCATAATAATGTTGTGTATATGGGCGGGGAACTGTCTTTGGCAGAAATTTTGTTGCATGCCAATATGGTTGGCTAGCAGTTCACAACAACGTTTCTTTACGGTCAAAATCTTCCATGCATGAAACCCAGGATGTTGGCCAAACGATCCAAAGTTTCCAGCACCCTGTATGGGTTAAAAATGGCACAAACATTCTGTATAAGACGCAACGCACCTTTACCACCGGACTCATCCGTGCCGTCGAACATAACCTCGAGGCAAGGATGGACGCTGTTGATGGAGTAGACCCCAGTCAGCACGCTCTGCAGTCCCGGTGCCAGCTTCACCCGAGCCACGAAAAAGATATCGTCTTGATGCCGAAGCTCTTGGGCAAGCTTCTTCAGGTGCACCTCTCTGGCGATCAGAGAGCCGTAACCAAGACGTCCGTTGAACTCGTAGGCTTCGCCGAACATGTTGGGGCCCTGGTCGGCTGTTGTGATGACCGACACGCCGGGGATGTCTTGGGTCTTGATCGGAAACAAGTCTATCAGATACATCTCCGAAACTTACGGTGCATTGTAAAAGGGGAAAGATAAAGGCAAACGATGGGAAGATGTTAACATTGATTGATTCAGTGTTTGCATTTCCTCTTTACTTAATCTCTACAATATGAGTAACAAAAAATTGACTCAAAAAACTTGTTGTGTTTTAATGTACAAATATTTATATGATATGTTTTGGCATGTATCTTGGATAAGTTCACCTGTGTCTTTTGATAGCAGTTTAATTAAATTATGTTTCATGACCGCACGTGAGGCAAATGAGGGTGCCAGGTGGAACATGACTTGCGCCAATTCACTATGGCTAGGAAAAAGAAATGGATTTTAAGAATCAACAGAGCCTCGTTGAACGTACGTACAATGAAACATCTTGTGGGCTATTCTTTATCTTGAAACATGGCTCGTCCTCAGCTCACATCCCAGCAAAGGGCCGCCTTGGTAAGCAAATTCCACCGCATACCAAGTGCCACGGCTGTGTTCCAAAGCTTTCGCCAGCATTTTCCTAATGCAAGTTGTCCAACTCGTGCCACTGTTTACTCAAACACCAAGTTCGTACACACCAAGTCACACATCCTGAGATCTCAAGGAATTTCCACTCTGCTAAACGCCGTTACAATCCCCCGAGGAAATCCACGCAAATTTGTGAAGTTAGGCGGCTGTTACGCTTAGCGAACGCACACGAGTAATTTTGATGTTATTGAATCAATTTTGTCATGACTACCCCTTCCTACCGAAATTTCTGGTAACGTTTTTATTTACTCCGCAGTTGTTCAAATTAATAACAGGGATGCATGATGGAAAACTTGAATGGAACGGAATTCCCTGTAGGCTTTAAATAGCAGCCAATCACCAAAGCGGATACGTCCAGCGCAACTGAATATTACACTGTAATGTGTAAACTTACATGTACAATCTGCGTGCGTTTATTTGAACGTCCGCATTGTACTGCCAAGCGTCCTGATTAGCCCAGAGCGACGGCAAGATTTATGCTGCTACTTCCACAGCGAAATTGGTCGGATTTCAGCAGGGCATCAGGACGCACGAGTAGGGGAGTGCGTTAAAGAGGCACTGTTGCAAGAGGGCAAGCCACAGGGACAAGCGACAACCTAAACGAAGGCAATTTTGTTTTTTTGTTTTTTGGGGGTCGGGGGTCGGGGGATTTGGGTGTCTTTTATCCCCTCCAATTCTTATCAGTTGGCGGAAGTCATGTTCCACCTGCGGTCATGCATTAAACATAATTTAATTAAACTGCTACCAAAAGACACAGGAGAACTTGTCCAAAATACATGTCAAAACATCTTATATAAATATTGGTACACTAAAACACAACAGTAATTTTAAAAGTTTGTATTTTTTGACTCACACTGTATAATAACATGGACTAAGGAACTCGAATTCGCTCGATCGAGTAAACATATGTAGACTCGGGTTTTGGGAACATTTATTTCCTGTATAATGTTGTGTGACCCTCCTCATCCGCGCCCTGTCGAGCACCTCCTGGTTCGACACGTGGTCTATCCAGTAGTACCCGAGGATGCGGCGAAAGGAAGTAGTCAGGAAGGCGTTCAGTCGTTGCCTCAGCCCACTGGTCAAGGTCTACGCTTCACTTGCATAAAGCAAAACCGGTAGAACCAGCGAGCGGAAGACTCGGACTTTCGTCCATCTGCTCAAATGCAGAGGGCGCCAAACAGTCTTGTTCAGCGAGTTCATCATCGCCGAATGACATCAGCATCGCTAGTTGCGGAGCGGTGAACCACGGAGCGGTGAAGGCTCTGCACGATATCAACACTCTCGCCCGATGCAAGACGATAATCGACAGCTGCATCCAGAAGGTCACCGAAAACCTGGATCGACACGTATTGATCCAGGAGACTCGCAAACCGAGGCTCACCGCCTCCTCACTCAGCCTACACTTACCACGTCGGTTTGTCATCAGTTTAAATTAGCCTTTTGCATGTAACCTTTGCGCTATGGCTGGCGCCCCGAATTCATCTTAACATTTAAATGGAAAAAGTCACATACTACGCCGTTGTTGCTACGTGGTGCACTCCACTACCTATAGCACCCAACATACTGGTTGCTTCATGCCATTCGCTCTTACGGAGAACATGGTATTGATTCTGCACTTCATATCTGCCGCGTGCACCGTATAGCAACAATAATTTATTCTGTTTAATTGGATACTAGGTATGCATGTGGAAGGACGTACGCCAGTACACCAGACGCTATTCATGTTAAAAATGCAACCAGGCTACTGACGATTCCCATGCGTGTTATGATGAAAACGAAACCGAAAAGTAGCGTGGTATTTGCATAATAACTATACATCCAAGTATATAAATTTTCTCTAATTAGGCCTACAAGAAATGAAAATATAATATTTCTTGGCGCCAAAGAGGAATGTCAAGCTTGTCGTGTGGTTTGCCAGTATTGAAAGAGGTCAAGAGGTCAAGGAGATGTCATTAGGAGATGATCACACTTGGGGATGCTGGTCCTGACTGGTGAATCCGGCACAGGTCACACACGCGATACCTTAAATTTTACATCGATCAAAACGCAAAGCACCTCGTGTCATTTTTACGATGGAAACGCTACTTATATAGCGCGTAATACAACATGGGCTCAGTTATGACAAAGTATAGATTCCTTTTCTCCATTCATCCTTCACCGTTTGCATATCTTATTAAACAAATGAGTACCGGGTGTCTTTCTATGCAAATGAATAACTGCAGCTCCCAGTTTCTTACCTTTTTTCTTTGCTAAACGGATTTGTGTGCATGTATATAGACCCTTTCAACCGGCGGCCATGACAGGGACAGGTTTTCATATTTAAATGATGTGACAGTAGATCCCCAAAGTGTCTACTCGTGCACGACGCACAGTGACAATTTAAGTGCCCCTGCCATGGCCACCTGTGCAAAGAGACGTATAAGGAAGCTAAAGCCATTTTTATTCGATAGGGCCTGTTATTTTATCCTACCGACAAATTTCAATTCAGCACTGACAGCCTCGTTCCACCAGATGCTGAGTCACTGTATTACGCCACGCGTCCTTCCATTCGCAAATCACAAAAGAAAGCACTGAGACCCTTGTTTGCGATGACAATTTCTCCGTAAACGTATGTGGGTCATTCCGCAAGGTTGGGTACAAAAAGTGTGACATACCAGATCTTAAATATGAGTAACATTTCAGCCAAGCTACTTTAGTAAGTATATTCATTTCATAAAGAAACACATGTTACACTATACAATAGAAGTATTTACATCACATTGTAACACAATTACAGACCTCCAAAACACTCGTTAGTGTTAAACATATGTTCATTCATTCATTCATTCATTCATTCATTCATTCATTCATTCATTCATTCATTCATTCATTCATTCATTCATTGCTGGTTTATTATTAAAATCTCAATAGCAGCCAAAGGCTGAATTACAGAGATTATTACAAAACAGGTACTGTATACATTATTTAACAAAAATTGTTAACAAAACAGATGATGCCGATTTTGTTTGATCTGCCTGAACGTGCAATGCGTGAAGCACGTCAACTAGACAATGTGAAGTGGAGACCTCTTTTCGATTGCCAAACTGGGTAGAATCTAAATTCAACTCCATTGCATTCATAGTTTGCTTTGCAACAAAATGTTCAACGATATGTGGTGTCCATGTTGCGTAGGTAAGACAAAATATCTTGATCTGTGAGAGATTGGTCAGTGAAAACAACATCATTATATTGCGATACCTAGCCATATTCAGTACAACAAATATTTCACCAGATAAATAATTATCCAGTCTTTAAATAAAAGAACTTGTACCAACGCAACATGGACACCGCTTTTTTGTTTACCCAACCTCATGGAATGGCCATGTATTATGCATATAAGTCTCAAAGGCACTGTACATGATTTGTGTTTACAAGGATATCCCGAATAAAACTGTTGGTAGCAATGGTGACAAACACCACATGATTTTCCCCATGTAGAATGGTACTTTTGTGGGAGAAATTGCCAAGAGGGAGAAAGGTGCTCTTTAAAAAGTGTGCAAACACAAAAACCATGCATGGTGTTCTGCATCTATGTGGCTGAAATTTCTACAATATTATTCAGTATTATTTAGTTATGTAATGCTGTTGTTCCTGGAATTTGTAAACAGTTTCATCCGCAAATGATATAACGAGCATTTAAATCAAATTTTAGAAATGATTTTATTTGGCGCGACTTTGGCAGGCTAGTTTGAAACGGCTGCATGTTGAACACGATTTAAACGTACGAATCGGATATGCACAATGCAAGCAAACATTTGAATTACGCGCAGTATGCGCGCAGGGTCAACTGTCGGTCTTTCAAGCATAACCAGGGAAGATTACAAAATAAAAGCTAGAAAACCCTACATCTTCTTCAAGAACTGACACAGCAGGGGCCGATTGAGGTGCTATCATGTTCTCATCGAGAAAGTTACACGACCAATACAAGTAGATCTTACTGCGCGGCAGCAATTGTTGCATGGGTTGCACGCGCGCGGAGGTGTCGTCTAACGATCTCTAGTTGGTATATTACGACAGCTGTTTGAAAAATCTGTATAATGCTCAATCAAATGGTATATATGTCCTGTTTGCACTTTTAACGTTTATTTTAGCCGGTACTAATTGGAATGTCGCCATAAGATATTATATATCGCACCTGTCAAAATTGGAAAACATATAGCTGAAAAGGGTGTTCGGAGACGTACCAGAAGGAGACATGGATGCACTAGAACAAAGCATTTATCTATCGCAGTAATTATGAGTAGCGAAGTAGATAATTGTAGTACTTTACCTTTTAGAATAACTGTTGTTAATAAGTGTTGGGATCTAATAAAGATAAAAATGTGTCTTTCTGTATTCCAAAATCACATTAAATAGGCAATTCACAATGCGAATGAACACACTAGCCATCTCAATAACTGACTATATCATACTGAAACAAATGCTTCAGCTGTGTAAAGTCAGAACAAATAAGATCAAAAACAGATAACTGGCATAATCAAAAACAGTCAACGATGTTTACACGGAATCTACAGAAAATCTGACGTCTGTAATTGACTAAGTACAGAAAACATTCATTCTGATTTTTAGTTTACTTTGGGCTATGGTGCAATCCTTTAAAGTTTTTTTAGGTGATCGGGCTGAACCCTGATCACCTATTGTTTTTGTATTGGTTCTTTGTATTTTTTTTTTTTTTTTAGGGGGTTAGACTTTTTCGCTTGGACCGAAAAAGCCGTTGCTTTTGTTCTTATTGGCTTTTTCGCTAAGACGAAAAAGCCTTTGTTTTCGTTCTGATTTCCCCCGTTTTGTTTCTTCTCCTTCGTCTGATTTTCCCCCAAAGACATAACGCATATAGGTGTTGTCGGCATAGGTGTTGTATGGGGTCAAAGGTGTTTAAGTTCGACTAGGGTGGGTTATCCAAGAAATATGACGATGACCTTTGACCCTGCTTACTTCCAATCGAAACCGGAAGTGCCCCCTAGTTTTAAAATGGTAAGAGGTATTGAGATGGAGTCAACGGTGTTAGTGTCAGAGCCCCTCAGGCTTTACAAAATTAAAAGTAATGACATCATCGTACATGATAGCGCCCTCTAGCGACAACATACATATTCTTCAAAACGTATTTTAAGCAGATTTCTGTGGGGACGTTTGTCTAAAGTTGGTGTATAACATGGCGTTGGGTCAGTACACATGCCTGTGGTGTCAAACTTCGATGACGTCATTATGTGGATTTTTACAGGCATTTTAATTTTAAAGCTTTGATGACCTATATCTGCAAAACCCAACAATGGAAACAAATAAAACTTCACAGGTATATTGTCTATGGTTAGATTAGTGACATGTTGTAATGACGTCATGATGGCACCATCGTGCGTCATACATGTATTACAATGACCTAAATATTAAAGGTCCATATTTTCAAAAAATTTGCCCTTTAACACAAGAGCCTAATTCTTGCGGTAACAGTCACAACTAACTAAGATCTAGTTCCGTACACAGACAATGACCTTTGATTTTGTGCACTTAAATTAACCTATCTAAAAATGGTAAAAGATGCAGAAATGAGGTTGGTAGTGTTAGTGTCAATTTTTTATTGATTTATTTATTAGATTATTTTTTTCGGGCAAATATACAGATATATACAAATTTATAGAAAAATACATAAAAACAGTACAACTGAGTTACAAAATCCAGTACGAATAAAATTAAAACAGAAACGACAGAACAGGACAACAGTAAGACAAAACACAAGGCCTGATGCAGGCCTGATGGATACCTAAAAAGCTTGTACAGCTTATCGTGAGGCTCTCCAACTACAATAGTGCGACTTTGAACAAAAATGACGACAAACAAACTAACAACAAACGAACGACAACAAGAGAGACAACAAAAACAACCAAAGAACAACACAAATGAACAGCAAACTACAGCAACATACTAGAATACAAAAGCACATCTAAAGCACATCCCCTCATCCAATGATACTAATAAACATCTACAACGCTATCAAAACTTCGCTGTAAAACTTCTGAAATTAAAAATGAGTTCGTTTCTAACAATATCTGGCAATAAACTCAATGTACGGGCAAATCTAGGAAACAACGAGTGCTTAAAGGCATCAGTTCTTGCATATCAGGCCTAGATGATAAAAAAAATAAACATGGGTGTCTCGACGGGTGTTAATAGAAACAAAATTAAAAACTGGTAAATCATACAGCCCATACACACACTTGCAAATAAATACAAAAGAAAGATACCACATTCTGGAGTGAAGTGAGGAAATACCAAGATTATTTAATCTGTCAATTTACGTGGTAGTGCGGCCATTGAAAATAATCCTCGTTAATTTATGTTGAACACGCTCAAGTGAACGAATGTGTTTTTTGTTATGCGGCTGCCACACTGGTGCACCGTATTCAGGAATTGGTACACACAGAGAAAAAAAATACACAAGTTGTGTACAATTCTACCTAATTCCGAAGTGCTATTACACCTAAGACTTTGTCAAGCGATGGGGGACGATACAAACAACCATTGAGAATCTTTTCTTGCTTGGTACTGGTTTCAAAAAACTTAAAAAGATGAATCAAGAATTACCGATGAGTGAATTCCAGAATCCAGCCACGTTTCAGTAATAAAAAACAATGTCCACATGATCACTACGAACTGCTCCCGTTCCGGTAATTTATTCACAATACTCCGAGCATTGATCAAGAGGCAGTTGGTTTCATTATACCTCCGTCGGTAGGATATTAGCGAAGAACCACTAAGGGTTGACTTGTGCTCAGTACCCTCCTCGAGTAGCACAGGGTTTGCTGATAGTCAGGCAGTTGGACAAGTAAGCAACGTGGACAAATCCAATTATAATTTGAGACATTTTGTAGCAATCTAAACTCGTTAGGTGGAATCCTGCCACGTTTAATGTGACAATCCTTAGTGCAAATGTTACATTCTACAGCTCGATGATTAGGTGCAACTGGCTTGTCACAAATAGAGCAATGATTTGTCACGGGCCCCGGATTAGGGTGAATATCACCAGATATCAGGACACCCAAGTTCACATGAAAAGTGGCAATGTGGTTGCTGTAGTACTGAGTTCGACGACCAAATTTTGTTTTCAAAAACCCGATAGTACATGTAGGAGGCTTACCACTGTCAGAGTTAATCAGTTCATAGCCACAGGAGATAAACACCATACGTGTATATACACAGCAGGAAAATGACGATATATGTCATTACACTCGCACAGGGATGGGTGTTAATACAAGTCAACTTTACTGGCACAGCGAATGTCGATCAGACCCCCAAACAGTCAATAAATGTGATCTTGGTTAGCAGATAGAAATAACAACATTCTCTGGCAAGGTCGATGGCATTAATAAACAGAGATAAAAGTGAATTAAAAAAAAAACAATTTACACAAAAATGGAAAAAAAATGCAGCCATAATGAACAGCGACCTCTTTTAATCAAACATGTTAGTGTTGACGCCCTCTAGCGGCGAAATTAAACATGGCCCAAAATTAGCTCAATATTAGTAATTGTAGAGCAGAGGGAGTGCCAAACAAATTTCTATGGTCAAACATTCAGTGACGTCATCGGTCATTTAAAGGCGGGGTAATAAAGGTAACATTCATTATTTTTGAAGTTGAATAGTTTGCCTTCTTTTTGAGTAGTGATGAAGTTGATTTCTTTTTCAGGCATGTTGCCTGCTGCAAGGTCTGTGACATATCACAATATTGTCATGATGATGTCATCAAGTGTCATATTACAATAAATTGAAAATTATTAGTTTAAATATTTTAAATTTAGCACTTGAACACATGATCGTAATCCCTATGGTAACGGTAACAGATAACCAAGATCTAAATTTCGTAGACAAACAATGACCTTTGACTAACTTCCGGTAGAAACCGAAAGTGGCCCTGTAATTTGAAAATAGTAAGAAACGCAGAAATAAGGTGACTGAGCATTAAAAACAAAACCGATATGCCGAAGACATCTTATTAAAGGGCGCCCTCTAGCAACAAGATTGAAAATGTTCCAAACAGTAATTAACTTTTTATAAGCATACCAGAGCAAGTTCGGGTTAACTAGACTAACCTACCCCCGGGGCTTGGTTTCTCTAGTCAGACTAGCTAGTCAAACCACGCATCGTTCGGGTGACATAGAGCAAGTTCGGGCGGGCGAATACAGTTAACTAGACTAACCATATTCGATCTAGATGTCACTCGAACGCTGGGTCGTTTGACTAGCTAGTCTGACTAGAGGAACCAAGCCCGGGGGTAGGTTAGTCTAGTTAACTATAGTCGCCTGCACTGCCCATATCGACTAGTCTAGTCGCCCGCCCGAACTTGCTCCCAGATGACTGTACATTTTTGGTCTTGTTCGCCACCAGCAAATACCGGCAGTGGATCTATTGTTATTAAATGGTAATGGATATACAAATAGGATTAGTGCTGTTATTATCCAGAGTAAATTAACTTGTGGTCACATCATCGGTTAAACTCACAGAAGGACGCCCTCAATCGACGAAATGTTTGCGCACGAAATGTTTGCGCACACTCTGTAGAACACGAAACATGCTTATGTAGACAAAAACACAATGACGTCATGAATTATATCAAAGGCATTGAATTAGAGGTCGCAATCATTAGTTTTTGAAATTGAAAAATGCGAGAAAGCCCTACGCTCTGTTCAAAGAACAGACGTAGCTCTAGTTTCTTTTTTTTCCCCATTTTCTTCTGATTTTTTCCCATAGACATAACGCGTAGGCGTTGTCGGCACTTTTTCAGGTTGTTCCCAAACTTCGATCTTAACCAAACTTGGTCATATCAAAGACATAGTATAAGAGGTGTGCACCAAAAAATGACGTAATTATGACGTCATTGGTTACGTAATTATAATAGTTTAAAAATACGACAAAAGCCGAAAATGACTAAAATATGCATTTCTTAAAATGTTCCTTTTTCCAAAACCAAGTGACCCAGGGTCTTCATATTTGACAGACACATAGATCAGATCATTGGCTACGATTTTCTTTTCCTTCTGGGTCAATTGAAGGTCAAAGTTCAACCAAGTCAAAGGTCATATTTTGTTGTATTTTGTTGTACTTATGCAGCAATATTACCTATGAAACTACGCTTGATCTTCATGAAACTCGGTACAGGCATAGGCCCCATGACAAACATCCAGCAGCATGTAGAAGGTCACCATGACGTCATTGATTACGTAATTATAACACTTTGAAAATGCCAAAAAAGTGGATTTGTATCTTTAAAATGACCACAACATGCATTTTTAAAATGTTTCTCTTCAAATACAACGTGACCGAGGGTTTTCATATTTGGAAGATATATAGGTCAGATCATGGGCTACAATGTTCTTTGTGTGGGCATTTTCATCCGACCCTTCCTTCCTGGGTCAATTGAAAGTCAAAGTTCAGCCAAGTCAAAAATCACATTTTTAACAAAATGCAGCATAACTGCAGAACGGAACAGAAATTCAAATATGATACATTTCACACTATTGATCCCGGCGTTTGTGTGATACCACTATGACGCCATCCGTTGCCTTATTATAATATTTTAAAATTAAAAAAAAATTGATTTTTGACCCAAAAAGAGTCTAACTTGAAAATGGAATAAGGTATACACTTGAAACCTGGCTTAATCCTTAGTACAAGGATCCCGATTTTTGCGTGACCTCACAATGATGTCATCAGTGACATAATTATGCTTTTTTTAAAGTGGATTTTTGGACCAAAAGAAAAAAAGATCTAACTCAAAAATGCATTAAAGTACGAACTTGAAACTTGGTACAGTTATGGACCACAGACAAGGGATCTTGATTTTTGGACAGAAAACCGGAACACGTTTGAACTTGAAACTTGGTACACTCTTAAACCTTAAAGTAAGCATCCTCATCAATGAGTGACTTTATGATGACGTAACGGCTACCACATAATTTGAAAATACCTCCTTTTTTTTCATTTGTCAAATCGATGGTCACTGTATTAGACCTTAGTGTATTATATATTTTTGGCGACGTCATCATGATAATACTTTCAACCTCTTTCAATACTTTAACCTCTGTCCTCAACCTAACTCAAACACCTTGCTGCTGTAACTTGTTTTAGTGGCAACTTGTCTTATTTTGTAAAGTTAAATGTCTGATAAGCTAGCAAGATTTAATTTTGCAAGGTAAGGATCATCTTTGAAGTGGAAAAATGCAAAAAAGCCATACGCTCTGTTCATAGAACAGATGTAGCTCTAGATTCTTCATCTTCTTCTTTTTCCGAAGTAACGATTCCAGCGCCTTTCTTCAAAACGGTTCAAGGTATCAACTTGAAACTTGGTAGGAAAATCAACCCCCCCCCCCCCCCCCCCATGTGAAGGTGTGCATACACGTGTGACGTCATGAATACGTCATCAGGTGTTATATCACGAGAAAACAAACAAAAATTTATTTGAAAACATAATGTCTCAAGAACCGTGATAGATATTTAAATAATTCTTTCACAGCATGATAGGTCTCAATCAACTGAACAAATCATACATTGACATGACCCATGTGTGACCCCAATTTCCGGTTGAAACCGGAAGTTGTTCGAAAATCTACAATTTGTTAGCATTTTGAATGCAAATAGAGCCAAAGTGGTAGGGAATTTGACCATGGTTCTACAGAACGAAATATTTCCACTCATGTGGACTTTATCACTAGACCAATGGTGACGTCATTACGTGCACAGTGGTTACGCAATATGGTGTCAAATTACGCAAGATGTTGGAGCTGAATTGTTTTGATATGCCGTATCTTGATAATTACAATAGATATTTGAATGATTCCTTCGACACATATAAGAACTTGTGACGTAATGATGTCGTCACAGGTGTCAAATTACAAAAATTTTAAGGTTATTATTTCAAAAATCTATATCTCAAGAACCGTAATAGATACTTGAATAATTCTTTCACAGCATTATATAATAGGTCTAAATGAACTGCAGAAATCATACAAATGCAAATAGAGCCAAGGTGGTAGGGAATTTGACCATAGTTCTACGGAACGAAATGTTCCCAATGAATGGACGTCATTGGTGACGTCATCACGTGCACAGTGGTTACGTGATATGATCACAGATGACAAAATATTGAGAACTGTTACAGTGATAGATATTATAAAGATTATTTCACCACATATAGATGGGTTTTTCTATAAATTAGGGGTCCAAAAGTGTGACATTTAGTGTCCCCCGTTACACCTGATATGTGTTATTTTTCGTACAAAAATCACTAAAATGGCTTTTAAACCATTTTGTATAAATTGTACTTTATGTACTCACTCTTTGAGATGGAAAGTATTTAAAGAATGTGTCCTGAATTTACAAAAACAAGATAAATGTATAGATCCTTGAACAATGTGTGCACACAACTGTGGCGTCAGGATGAAATTTACTGTGTCACAATTTTAGCGGTGAATCGTCAAAGAGTCTTGTCTTGAGAATTCCAATATTGACAATACATATGTAAATGTTTCTTTTGCAACATCAAACAACTCAAGTTGTTGTGGCTTATGTGGTTTGCAAACAATTTAAAATAGACAATTGGCTTTATAAATAATGAAAAGTGATCGTTTACACAATTTCATAAACGTTTAGTATAATCCAATTTCAGCCCGGATAGAGGGCGCTCTCAAAGTCACCCATGAACAGGGATTCGGTACCCATACACACTGCGATTGTATTGATAAAAACATATCTCGCAATTATCTTACCCAAACGTATCAATATTCCAAAAGGTACTCGTCGATCTGATGTGTAGTTCCGGAGAAATATTGAAACAAAAATGCTGACCTCTTGTGCCAAAATGCATGGTTGTTTACTCCAAAATCGAAAGTGCGCAAGCTCTGAGCGCTAAAGTCACGAAAGAGGTCTAGAGTCCCTTGACTAACAATCATGGGGGACGCCATCTTGCTTCCTTAGGAAGGCACAACTTTGAATTGGGAATCAAATATTTAACAAGGAGAATTTGAAAATAAATTGTGGGTGCTTTGTACGATATTATATTTTGTTTTGAATAACACATTAAGCCTTCTACAAATATTGATAAATACCCTAGACAGTTTACGCATCCCTATTGGCTGAGACCACGTCACGTGGGCAGTTTTAAACAGATGATAAAGGCCCAGTCAGTCTTAAACACCTTTGAGCCTATGGCTCGCGGCCGCACCCGCGCTCTGGTCGGCGCGTATGTAACACGCACACAGAAACTGCACGCTCCCGAAAGCATATTGTGCACTGTGACAAGTATCCGGTCGTGCGAGTGCACGTTCAACACATATTACGCGTAACGCGCGCGATCGAACAAAAACAACTCACGCACAGCTAGCAGTTCATACGAACGCGGTGTAGGGAAAGTGAATGCAAAACATGGCAAAACGACCAGCTAATTTTGGTGAGTTTTACCGATTTATTTATGAATGGGATTAAAAGTGGGTTTGGCAGGTCTTAAACAATCCGTTTAAAACCGGATGGGGGCCTGGACGCTGGTAATGGCCCGCGCCTTCGGCTTGGACCATTATCAGCGTCCATGCCCCTATCCGGTTTAAAACGTATGTTTAAGACCATTTAAACTCGCTTTTAATCCATAATTATATTTTATTTTGAATAAACATTGGGCAATCTACAAATATTGATGAACGCTTTGGAAACAGAATGGCGTCGGTGAACCTCTCATGTTGCAACTCTTTCTATCAGGGGACTAGTCTAGAGAGGTCAGCTCGAGGGTGCCAACAACGAACAACACATTATATCCGACTGTTTCATGCGAGATTCTCGCACGTCAACAGCGAGGCGCATGATCAACAGTTATGTCATATGCAGCACGATACGTGGCAGAGGGCATCCCCCTATTATTGTTCCCACATTGTGTCTCAAACATCCAAGGAATTTCCAATGAATTCCTTTCAATTTTTAGGCGGTTTGGTGCGTTAACAAAAGGAAGAGTGTGTTGAGGTATAGGGGCGTTAGGGGGCAGTCTCTTTGCCACATATCGCGCTGGGTATAGTTGCTGTAGTCTCGTACCCCGACCTGTTGTGGATGCTCTCACATCAGGTCTGGGCACATGCGATGAGAGTCCATCCCTGATTCGTCGAACGCGATGCCCATTCGGAGCCGTCGTTGACAGTAGGCCTACTGTACACTGCTACTGGATATGCGATCAAAGTCGGGTGCCAAAGGAACGTGCGATATGACGCGGCACGGCGCTATATACAGTGCAGCTACTAGACTCCGTCAGTGTTTCAAATGCTATGCGTAAATTGTCGCGATTGCATTTGACCGAGATTGGGAGGGAATGTTTCTTGTTTGACGAGGGACGACACCATAAAGATGTGTCAGTTACTAAATAAGAACATGTGATGTAATTAAAGCGAAGACGGTATGTGTCATGTTTCTCGCAAAGACCATTTCGCGTGTGAGGCAGTATGAATGCGCTTGTTAGGGAGTTTTAGGGAGGTCTAACAAAGAGAACAATATCGTCCGCGATTGGCAAGCGTGTGCAGCTTTCCGAGCTTTGCTTGCGCGTGGTTATGAATGAGAAAAAAACCTTCGTGGTGGTCCCGCACCAAAATTCATTGCGGGCCTTAACCAATCAGCGATGAACTCTCATCGCATGTGCCCAGACCTGATGTGCGAGCATCCACAGCAGGTCTGGGTACGAGACTACAGGTTGCTGAGGCACAAAATCTGCGAGATCTCCACCGAAGCCCTGTTCACGGGTCTAATCCTAGGTCAGACCCATGATGGCTACTAGTAATTGACCGCACCCATTGCTCACGCAACGCGCGACCTTGAGAGCGCCCTCTATCCGGGCTGAAATTGGATTATAATAAACATTTATGAAGCGTGAATTTCATGGTTTACAAACCATTAAATTATTCGTCAATGATCGTCTTCTGAGTGTATAATCGATTGCCATTGTTTACAAACCACAGAAAAGTGTATAAAGCTTCAGTTTTCACTGTTTGTAAACCATGAAATTGTGCCTCAACACTAACTAGTAACATGAAATTGTGAAAACAATCACTTTTTATTATTTGTAAACCATGAAATTGTACGCAAACGTTCACCTTTCATTATTCAAAAACCGTCGAACTGCACACAAATTGTCTATTTGTAAATGTTTGCAAACCACAGACACTATGAACATCTAACAATGGAAATTGGGCACACACCATTGTTACTAACAATGGGGTTACAATGAACATGTACATGTTTTTGCTCATAGTGAGAAGCCACAGAGAAGCTTAGAACGGCGCAGCTTCGATTGTTTAGAAACAATGGAATTGTACGTCAATAACCGATTTTCATTATTTGCAAACCATAGAAAATCGTACCCGGTGCAATTTTCTTGGATAATAAATCATATAATTGCACACCAGTGATTGTTTTTTTTGTTTTTTTTGCAAACCATAAAAAACGTGCAACAATGTGCAGTTTACATTATTATAAAACCATGAAATTGTTCGTAAACGATACATTTTTCTTGTTTATAAACCATTCAAATTTACACTCGTCAGTTTTATTCATAAAGTATGGAACGCCGGTAAAACATTTTCCATATTGTAAACAATGAAGGTGCACAGCTATATTTCCCCCCTGTTTTGTAAATAATAGTGTTGATAGAAAGCAATGTTTTTGAGGTTTGTAAACCATGAAACAACCTATGACACAAATGCATGGTTTACACAGAATTAAGATAAATCATGGGAAAAAACGCCTAAATAATTATTTGACAAACGTCGCCCCATAATAGGGAGGTTTAGATTCACGTAAAACGCGAACGTGAACGCGAAATTCTTTCAGCAGCGGTCACCTCGTTGTCCTCGTGAGGAGGTCTTAGAACTCGAGCTCGAATCTTGGTCACATTAAAAGTTTTATCTCGCCACGAAAGTCAAAGATGTAGGTTTTTGTTTTCATCTGTTCTAAGATCTCCTCGAAATAATGACCAAATGTTCAAAGCATTTCACGTTCGCGCTCGCGTTTTACGTGCATCTAAACCTCCCTAGTGTGTGAAGCTCGCTACGTAGGTCGTACATCTCAACGGCTGGCTGATCGCATAAAACAGCACGTTCCATCCTCCATCCGCAGCAACATGCCTGCTTCCCGAAAACAGCCGTCGCGCGTCTGCAAAGTTGCACGCAAAACTGCCACACAGTCCGAATGCACATATGCTATAGGACAACAACACTTGCTTGATCACCCGCTCGAAGCAATACAGCGAACATACAGTCCACTGTACCGGCCAGAGCCCAATTTCATAGAGCCGTTTAACAGCCCATTTTTCGTTAACCGAGCGTCAGGCTATTTCATAGACATCATTAACGGTGAGCAACTGAAAACCTGCCTTAACCGCAGAGCCAAATTTTGCTTTTGAGATAGTGACGCAACAATGGTGGTTTCCAAGCGCGCGCATGCTTAAGCACGCCACGGCTGTGAAATAGCCTTAACGTTAGCACAACTTTTCTAAGCACACGTTTTCAGCTAGCGCTTAAGCAGCTCTATGAAATTAGGCCCTGAGCGCGTAGTATCATGCATCTGCGCATGCTCGAGGCAACATACATTCACTTCACCAAGCTCGTTCTGTGTCGTCAGAAAGAATTTGTGCACACGTTTCATATAATGTAACTGCGCATGCACTGTAACATGCTTCCTGTTGCAGACCAATCAGCGCTGAACACGTCATTCCCGCCTTTAGCCTTATAGACCAATCCGGTAACTAAGGTCTCCTTCCCTGTATATCGCCATAGCTGGGGGCGTCCAGTGCATGGGCTGTGCGTTTTGTGTTGCTGTTAAAACGAAAAGCACTCATCCATTACATGCACGAACGCGCCCCCTCCGCGTGCACGCGACGCGCCTCCTTCGCGTACACTTGACGCGCCCGCCTTCGCGTACACAAACTACAAAGACGCGCAACTTGTTCGAAGTGAACAAATGCAGCTTCAGCAACAGCAAAAAAACATGCAGTTCATTCAGTGGAAGCCCCCAGCTATGGCGGATGTACAGGGAAGGAGACCCACAGATATCTATTAACAACAAGATAGGAAACGGAGGCCGTACGCGCATAACCGCGCCTTCTCATTAGCATAGTTTTGGGCACCCTCATTTACATACTTTTGGGACATTTGCATAAGTGTTTGCATAGTTTTGGGCACCATTTGCACATTTGCGTGGTTTAAGCCACCTCATTTGCAAGATTTTGGGCACCGTAATTTGCATGATTTTGGGCACTTCTACATGGGTTTTCGCGCATGCGCACATATGAAAGCTGCTGTTGCGTGACTCGCGTCGCGTCCTCAAGTTTGGATACGCGCGATGCGCACACGCGAATAGGGGTGGTGTACGCAAAGCCCCATTCGCGACGTGCGCGCTGTATTGGCACGCGTACGCGTACACCTGAAGGATGAACGATGAACTTGGTTGCTAAGCTGTATATACGTATATTTCTGTGCACAATTTAGCGTGACTTTTTGCCATTTTCCTCCGGATTAAGCAGCTTGGTGATATGTAGGGTATTTCTAAACCCGTCAATGCCAGAGATTAGGACACACAGATGTATGTTTGCACATCGGCTTCCAGCACAAGGTAGACAATTCTTATAAAGGTTGTGCCATGTCTTTGTAACTTCATATCCCGGACTCCGTCCGCTATGTAGTATGCGGTAAGGAGTCCATACCGTCGCGACGACGGTCGAAATTGTCTTAAATAAACATTGCATTATCGCGGCAGATTATATTCTGTCAAGAGATTGCTTCAATTAGATACAATATTAAAACTACATCACCTTTATAGCTCCATGGTTACAAGTTTAAAGTATATTTTCAGCATAATAAGCCCGGAATTCGCGCCACACTGGTCAAAAACAAGATGGCCGTTTTTTTAAATGTTTTCTCCGGGAATGTTAATTTTGACGTCATGAGATCAAACATAAATTACATAAATATGTAATATTACGCACGCGCACACGTTCGGAACCGCCCAAAGCCGGTTACGGTGATGTACCATTCAATAACACAGTCGTTTCCTATCTTGTTGTTAATAGACCGTATTCCTGAAGCGTGAGGGCGCTCGAACAAGGTGATTTGGGGGAAAATGTCCATAGACGACAGTAGAAAAGTGGGGGTACGTGCATACGTACGTGGGGAAAAGTCGCGTACGCGGAGCGCGCAGGCCCGTGGCGCGCGCACAGATTTCCATTCAAAATAAACGTCTGCAAGGCGTTCGCGCGTAGCGCGTTTTGTGTTCGAACATAACGCGCGGTGGGCGCAGACCACTTGACAGCGCCCTCACGCGTTCAGGAATACGGCCTATAGATATCTGTGAGGAGACATTAGTTAACAGATTGGCATGCATGCGACGCGCCTCCCTCGCGTACACGCGACGCGCCCGCCTTCGCGTACACAACCCTACAAAGACGCGCAACTTATTCGAAGTAAACAAATTTCAGCAATTTCAGCTTCAGCAACAGCAGAAACACACAGTTCATTCAGTGGAAGCCCCCCAGCTATGGCGGATGTAAAGGGAAGGAGACCTTAGTTACCGGATTGGTGTATACTATTGTCAATCAGCATTTGAAGCCATTCTTGCGTTTTGCTCTGATGAGTACAAGGCGAAAGTGCTCAATATTTATTTATGTTATTTATTTATTACATTTATTTACCCAGAGTGTGCACAAACAGTTTACAAGAACTGGTTTACATTGGGGCCCTGCAAACACTCATGAAACAAATATATCACATTTAATGGCAATTAAGTCATACGATTCCGTAAATTAGCATTTCTCCCTTGAGGTAGATCATGTTAATATTATGTATATGTTTGGCGAAGTGCCGATTTGAATGATCTCAAATAAGACATAGTTCTAAGGTGTGCATTAAGGCTGTTCCAAATTGCGGCGCCAGTTACAGCAAAACTCGAGGCGTAAGACTCCTTTCGTGCAAAGGGAATTTTCAGTGTCTTTTCGGCAGATTGACGAGTTTGTACGTGTGGTGTAAATAGACTTGCCATATACTGCGGGGCCAAGGAATTGATGCTTTTAAAGACAAATATAGCTTTCTTGTATTTAACTCTCTCTGGATAGGCAAGCCAGTCGAGCTTTTTGAACATGTCAGCTGATGGAGTTAGAAAATCGCATTTCAGTATTATTCTGGCTGCACGTTTGAGGCATTTGTTAAAGAAAGTGTTATGAGATGCGTAACGGTCACCCCTACTGTGCAACAATAAGCTATACTAGGCATGACTATCAATACATAAATAAATAAACAAACATGTCTTTAGCATGTCTTTGTCGTTACTTAATTATATTTTCCGATTTTGTAGTACCAAACACCTATTGAAAATGACAGTACCTTTTTGGGGGTGAGATTGGAGGTTACGTAGAGAACATTTCACTGATCAGTTTCTTTTCTAGTCATTACCAGAAATTGTTTTTAGCTATTGAAGAATGTCCCAAAAATAGGTTAATAAAATTTCACTTCTAGGAAGCAACAGACGCGCGCAATTTATTAAAATGATCACGGGTAGTGGTATCTGAAAGGTCCGTATGCTGGACCGCGGAGTAAGAAATTCACGAACAAGCTTCAAACCTGCTCAACAAGACAAGAATGTATATTTCTATTTCTGTCTAACGTCCAATGTCAAATGCTTCCTAGGCCAAGAGAAATTACTCCGTGCAATCTAATTACGGCTCGGCGGATGCACTACTTTTGCCAAGACTATCTGGGACTATAGGAATGAGTGAAACAGCCAGGTTTACTGCAGAAAGTAGGGATGAAGGAGGGCCGGAATTGCGAGTGATGCGAGCCGGAGGAAGCACGATCTATACCGACCGCGGTGCTAAATGCGCCCGGAATGACAGAGTTATCTCGGGGATGGCACGGTATCCCACTGTCAGATGATTGGATGGACTATTCCTAGCGCTGGCGAATTCTTCAAATATCTGATCCATAAAACACATTTCATGTTTGGATTGCGAAACTGGAAACATTTCAAGTTCCAAGCGAGTTGTTCTTGCAGAAGTGTCACCTTCAATTTGATGGTTCAATTTGACGTTTCTAATTTGATTTATTTTACGCTTCTTAATAGAGCATTTGTCACTGATGCTTTTTGATGCATCTGTCTTTCCCTGGGTAAAAAAAATTATTCAACAGCAGGCTTCCGGGATTCTCCTTTAAATAATCTATGCTATCTAAAATAATTGTGAAAACAGTTTCAAATTATATCCCAAAACATTATCTAAGGATTTAAACCTTCCAGCGACCTATGAACTGAGCCATAATGGTAAGTTTGTCTTAATTTGAACACATGCAAACTTTTGAATCGCTGTTCAATCTAGAAGAAGGTAGAGGAACTAGGTGATTTAAGATGAATACAAACTGAACTTGTTTTACGTAGAAGAGACTTACCTCCGTTTTTAGCGTTGACCCAGAGGTTGCTTCCGAAACACAATAACGATAGGAGCAGCATCCACGGTCCGCCACGAAAAAGTTCCATCTGTATGGCACAAACGACATACGAAATATGCAGTGACTTCTACCACACGAATATTTTTGTTCCACTTCCAAATTCCTTGGAGCATTTTTTAAAACTTTAAATGGATTTGGATTTGTATGAGTGCCTTTGTAACAGTCGTAGTTATCAAGTAAGACCCTGAAAATGTTTGGAAACTTGTGTTTGGTAAATCATAAAACCTTTGTTGTTGCATGTAGGCCTACTCTATTACAACATTGTGTATAATTGAAAAGCCAGTCCATTCCCTATCATGATCATTTGTCGAATGAGTAGCACAGAAATGCCAATAATGTCTTGTTTATTTCCTGAATACATGTATAGAAAGTTTATTGTTCTGTTAAACACATGTAACAATGACACATGTATTGACACCTTGGCCGAGTTGGCGCAGTCTGTTCTTGATACGGGTCAACTCGTTCTCGCGCCCGAACGACGAGAACACTGCAATCGGAACATGATCAAACACCCCCTATCCACCGAGAACAAGTGTCAAGAACAGACCGCCCGAACTCAACCATTTTGTTTGGGACTCGTTCGTTTTCACAAAAAGTTGTTGAGCCCTCAACCAAGTGACTGTTCAAAACGTGCTATTGTTGTGAAAGGCAATAAGCCAGTTGTGTGATAGATTTGCATAAATCCTAAAGTCCTGCCTCTGCGCTATGGCGCTCGCATATAAGAGAGTCATGCACCAGACTACCGGGCCGTTGGCAACGGTTGCCAAGTGGCAAGGGGTTCACGCTAGAACATGTTAGCCGGCGCGAAAGTCTGTACGGTACCTGGAATACCTCGCACATTACTCTATGCATTTTGAAGCTGGACCATCCGAAATTACATGTACTCGCCGTGAATTTTCGTCAAAATAACGAGTTAGAACGTCATGTTTGACTCGAAATGGACGTTAACGTTGAATGCTGGATCGTTCCCAATCTGTGAATGATAAATAATAAGAAAAGAGTAACGATTTCAGGTTATGAGACTTTTGTTGCCGATTGAACGTCG
This sequence comes from Henricia sp. BOLD:AAB3569, assembly GCA_037783545.1. Taxonomy (NCBI): domain Eukaryota; kingdom Metazoa; phylum Echinodermata; class Asteroidea; order Spinulosida; family Echinasteridae; genus Henricia; species Henricia sp. BOLD:AAB3569. The sequence continues at coordinate 825,482 of JBBELK010000403.1, read as the reverse complement.
AACCCGAACGAAGGGAGACGTATATACATTATACAGGCTGGCAAACTTGACTTGAAATAGGGGAAATAAGATGACATGCAGCTGGTAAATCTTGCCACAATATGATAAAATTAATATCGCCGTTGATTGTTTATCCATTCGACGGAACATCGTCAGAAATTGAGTTTTACTGGTCCAGAACGCGCGTTTAACATAACAGCGAGCGACTCTCGTTTTGCGTACATCATGACATGACCGGCATCTTTTAAATAACACCTTCCGAAGCCCAAATAAAATCGCGAGAAATGCATCAACGTATACGCAACTTAATCAAGTGGAGATATAAATACCCGTACACCCTCGCCACTAATTATTTCTAATATGACATGATAATGCCCCCAGAAAGTGTAAATTTGGTTAGGAAACATGAATTTTGCGTGTGTGGACCGGGAATAATGGAAATGCGATGCCTGCTAAATTAAATATACCAAAATAAAAGTTCGATCGTGTCCCGGTTCGTGTTTGCCAGACAGATTTGTGAAACTGTGTACTGTTAGGGGGAATACTTGTTCGTATTTGTTTTAAATTGAATTCTAATAAACGTGTGCTACGGGTGCTGTTTGTCGCCTACAAATTAAAGCCTGCCCGTTGCCAGCGTAGTCTAGTGTGTGCATGGTCCTATGAGCGCAATACCAAGGGCGCTTTTTTTTCACATCACAATTTTTAGTGGTAAATTCACTTGTATTCCGCACGGATATGGACGAACTCTACAACGCATAACACAGCAACCGCTTGGTCAAGTTTTTGCAGCCAAACTATTTCTAAAATCTGGTATAACTTGTCTGTAGCTAAAGAATCATTTTAATTCATAATTGAATTACTTTTGATTTTCCCCAAGTTGCTGCGAGACGTCGATCATTTGCGGAAACAAATAGGCATGACCTTTTTTTTTAATTCAGAACATTTTTGTATACACGTTTGCTGCTAATTGTTCATGCCGAACGTTTAAATTTGGAAGAATTAATGGCGAGGGTGTACGGTATTTATATCTCCACTTGATTAAGTCGCGTACGTTGATGCATTTATCGCGATTTTATTTGGGCTTCGGAAGGTGTATTTAAAATATGCCGGTCATGTACGCAACACGAGAGTCGCTCGCTGTTATGTTAAACGCGCGTTCTGGACGGTAAAACTTGCCAATTTCTGACGATGTTCCGTCGAATGGATAAACAATCAACGGCGATATTAATTGTATCATATTATGGCAAGATTTAGCAGCTGCATGTCATCTTATTGTATAGTGTAGACGTTAGTTTCCTTTTTTCGGTTTCGACGTTCAATCGGCAACTTTAAACCAGTCTCATAACCCGAAATCGTTACTCTTTTCTTGAATTTAACATGCACAAAACAAATTGAGAACGATCCAGCTTTTAACGTTAACGTCCATTTCGAGTCAAACAAGACGTTCTAACTCGTTATTTTTACGAAATGTCACGGCGAGTACATGTTTCAACATGCTCTTTTCAAAATGTAATTTCGGATGGTCCAGCTTCAAAATGCATAGAGTAATGTGCGAGGTATGTCAGGTACCGTACAGACTTTCGCGCCGGCTAACATGTTCTAGCGTGCACCCCTTGCCACTTGGCAACCGTTGCCAACGGCCTGGTAGTTATTATGCGAGCGCTAAATAGCGCAGAGGCAGGACTCTGGGATTTATTTAAATATATCACGCAACTGGCTTATTAAAGGGAATACCGGCTTTGTTGGGCTATTTTGGGCTCGAAATAGACCCATACATGATTCTGAAAGTCTTTCCAAAATGGACTGAATAGAACCTGAAAAGAAACCACAAAATTTGGCCGTTTTCGAGCATATTTTTAAAATATCAAGGTCATGTGTTTTATCGGAACCAAATTATGGTTTAGATAAATCACGTGGTCTTGGAGTTAGTTTTATTTCCAGCCGTAGACATTAGCGCGAACTGCGAGTTGCTTTTGTCATTCGCGGTTAGTTTCTCTTCTTGTTTGAAAATAATGGGTGTTGATATGGACTAGAGAATCTCTCAGGGTTTCGCGTCTTCGCTTCGCGGCGATAAATAGTATCCAAGGAAAAAAACAGCATATATGCCTATTAAGGGCGCTAAAGACACAGAAACGTTGCGTTCGAGTTGCTTCCTCGAGTCGGTGCTGACCTGAGGGATCATGGAAGGTGTGATGAGTCAGGGAAAACAAGGAAATGAGATTAAACACGTGTCGACCCATATCGAACGCCACCTTTATTTACAAACACATAATAGGCCTACATAAAACATCGCGACGGCTGGTAAAGCGTATAGCCCAACATTCGTCTCATCTGTCCCTTTAATTGCTTCCATTGATATGCAACAACGATATGAAGAATAACCGAGGTATAGACCGTATCGAATAGCCGCCATTTCGTGGGGCAGTTTCTTTGTTCCTTGAAGACACGCATGGTTGCACATGAAATGGCGGCTACGAAATGGCGGCTATTCGATACGGTCTATAAATTCCCAAACATTTTTGATAGATTAGCTTCGGGGGTATCAATAAAGAGTTTGAAGGGAAGAAACTATTTTACCTTAGATAAGATGAGACGAACTTGTCAATGCTGATCGAAGTTGTGAAGTGTGGACGGTTGAAATAGCACTGGAAAAAGATCTGTCAGTTTCGATGCAGCGGGGAACGGCCTTAAACAGTCACCTCGCAGTATACCAAATCCAAAAATGTAATATCGGGAGTCAGAAGACCAGTTGAAGATGTGCAGTCTTTGACGTCCACTGGCAAACTGACGAGTCACCAGCATCCCTTCCAGTTAAATATATTCAGTCAACGAGGTCAAAGATCGAGGGGCAAGCCTGCTGTATCCACAGGGTGGAAGCATGCAACCGGGTCGGGGTTGAAGACGCGCCAAGACTCGCGGGCTCGCGTGTCTTGGCATCCGAGCCAAATACCAGCGCGGCAGGGTGCTCCTGGCAGGCCGGAGGCAACGCCAGACGATACAGCTACTTTGCGTGGGTCGTCCTTATAAACCAAACTTGCAAGTATAGGAAAAAATAAACTGCATCCAATATCGCAATTGGCCAAACAACCAATTTGCGGGGAAATTTGGAGAATGAAAACTATTTTGCTGGCACGTCTGCCTCTTGTTAAAAAAGTTGCGAAAAAGGAAGTGTTTGGAATTCGGCTGGAGAGCAAGTTGTTTTGTTTCATCTCGCTAACAAAGGTTTGGGGAAGATACGATATCTAGATTAACTTTATATACATTGACGCAATCCTCACTGTTGTGAGGTCAACATTTCTTTTACATTACAAGCAATCTCCAACATCGAATTGCGGTGTCTGACTCTGATTTTCAAAGCGCATTTTTGGTTACAGTACGGCTATTTTTATTCCAATAGGCCTGCAAAGTGCAACAAGTGTGATACCAAGAAATCCATGCATTTGTTTCAGATTTTCGGCCGATACATCCTGGCTTGATCGCTAGTACAGAGGGGACAGGGTGGCACGTACCCCTGAAAACGTTTTGTGCCCCCAACCCCCCGCCTCTCTTTTGGGGTTGGGGAAAACTGTATGTGTAAGCACGGTAAGCTGCTTTGTGTGTCCTCTTCCAACGTAATGTTTCACTCCTATAGGCCCCTCCCACTTTGAGAAATCTGGCAACGACGCCGCATGACATAGTACATCGTACATTAGAAGAAGAGGCACATAGTACAGGAAGTGGAATGACGACATTGGGGAACTTGGACAAAAACAGCACAGGATATATTAAAATAGGGAAATGATTAAAGGAGCGTGTCCAAATCACATTTTGACTCCCCCCATTTTTGTCATGGGCGTTGAGATTTTGATACCATATCATGTCTCATATTATTCGCATTACCATTCTGAAATATCGCGTTCTCACTCCGTATATTTTCAAGAATATCGTCAAAATACCACCAATGCTTTGTAAACTAATTTATCCGGTTCCATAAAGCAGTGCAGTAAATACACAAACATTTTTGCTTCCACATCCAAATTAGAGATCGCAGATTTCATGTTTTCTTTAAATGGATAATATTTTGGAGAGGTATTTTACATGACACTGGAGAGGTATTTTACATTTAACATTGATGTTAGGTTAGAACGAAATCCATTTTCTGAAAACTGCTGAACAAAACCATTTAAGATACATTCCTTCATTCCTAACGTCTCGTCATAGCCTACCAACACTTTAGCACGGGGCTTGACGTCAATAGTTCCGTAGGGCAAGGAACGGGCCATCAAGGACTGCCAAAGGCAGACGTCAGTCTGTGCCTGTCACAACCCATTCCAAAATAAACATATACAGTTTCGCTATATACATGTATTTTTATAATATTGCCAGCGGCGAGGGAAGGTCCACCTATCATATTGCACGTCCGACATGCGGTAGCGATAATACACCCAACCAAAACAGTTCCCGTCTAATATTTTTTGACATAACTCAACAAATATTTTACTGATTTTTGTCATTCAAAAAGTGGTGTGGGCAATGTCATGGTGAAAACGCTGCCTTCTGTCAAACTGTAACCACTTATTGTGTCCGTAAGACAAAAATCAGTAAAATATGTGTTGGGTTATGTCAAAAAGTATTAGACGGGAACTTACTTTTTTGGTTGGGTGTAGTTAACAATGCGTGTGCAATTAGGGGTGGTTTAGGTATGGGCTCAGCAAGGGCTATATAGAAATCGTACGGTTATATGGACGCACGCATCATATAGGAAGATGATTAATTACATTCAAAACTTATTTCTCTTCGAATTTGTTAAGGCTCTATGGAGGTATCTACTTCGGGTTTGATTGGACCATAAGTTACCTTTATAACCAGTTTTGCTCGGGTAAGTCCTTGTTAAGCATTTGCAGTAGAGTACTAAGGTGTGACAGAGTAACTTGGTCTAAACATTTGCTAGTAATCTTAACGTCCCTTGAGCGGAGGGAAATAGCTCACCTTGTTTTAGTGTATAGACCCAGTATCCTCGGCAACACACAGAGGGTGGCGTATTCACTTTAGCACACTACGTCCAACAAGCTTGAACATCCCACCCCCCGTGTTTTCCCGCACCCACCCCTTAGGTTGGGACTTCGTCACATTTTTCATGCCCGAGGGTTGATATTTTAACACACAGAAATCCCTTGGGTGGGTATTTCAAAAATTGGCTAAATAGAAGTTAATGGTTCCAAACGTCCAATGCAATGAAAACGATAAGAAAACAATTTTCGGGTAGAACTTAGTTGAACTTAGTTCAACTTCAATGTATAAGGAAACACAGCAGAATTCTGGAAATCATCTGCCATTCATTTTCATGTAGAGGTTTTGTACACATGTACAGTAGTTATTATTGTTTTACATGGAGTTCTGTTTCTTGTCATCAAAAACAAATGAGAAATAAATATAAATTCTCTCTAATAACTTTGGAGATTGTTTTAACACGAAGTAACATTTGATACCCATATGTGGATGTTATACAGAATAAACATCATATCGCAACAGGTCTCCCGCATCGGTAGTCCTTTATTGCTTTACAATTCTTGCGTGGTATACCTAACTATTCAAAGAATTCCAAAGTCAAAAGGGCCAGCGATCCGATAGCTCTGCAAGTTTGATGGTTCATTCTTGTTTCTGTTTACAGACAATTTTCGAGTTGTAAGGACGTTTTGAAATTGAAACCGCAATCTCAGATTTGGTCGAGTTGTAAAAACCACAAAGATTTTATGGCGCAACATTCGCAATGACTTGTAGCACACTAATGGGATAAATTATCTCTAATAACTTTGGAGGATTTTTTTTTAACACGAAGTAACATGTGATACCCATATGTGGTGGATGTTATACAGAATAAACATCATATCGCAACAGGTCTCCCGCATCGGTAGTCCTTTATTGTTTTACAATTATTTCGTGGTATACGTAACTATTCAAAGAATTCCAAAGTCAAAAGGGCCAGCGATCCGATAGCTCTGCAAGTTTGATGGTTCATTCTTGTTTCTGTTTACAGACACTTTTTGAGTTGTAAAGACCTTTTGAAATTGAAACCGCAACCTCAGCTTTGGTCGAGTTGTAAAAACCACAAAGATGTTATGGCGCAACATTCGCAATGACTTGTAGCACGCTAATGGGATAATTGGGCTGGTCTCCATTTGTGATACGCCAAAATGATATTGATTATTCAATAAAATCAGCATCAATAAGCTAGCTAACCACAAGACAGAAAACATTAGACTGTCAGAAATGTTAAGCATATAGAGTTTCTAATTTCCGGATAAAAACTTAAATCCTTCCTTAAGGCTATACGGAAGTGCAGATTTTACATCGACACTCAAATAATTTAAAAATTTCCCAAAACACCGAATGAGATATTCTTGGAAGCAGTGTAATGCACTGATATAATTGACTCAGAAACACTGACGTCAATAACAAATTATCTTGGATAATTCCCAAGTTTTTCCTGATAAATTGTCAAAAGACGTTTTCCAAGGATTCTTCATCATTGTTGTCACAGTTTTCGATGATTATGTGTCTGTTTACGACGGTGTGCTCTTTGTTTACGTTTAAAGTGCATATAGTGAAAATTTTTCGTCTTTATGCGCACGCATCCTGTTTTGCATAAATTTGGTTTGGTAATGATGCCAAATGTCATAAAATTCAAAGACGATTTCACATCCGACCTTTTCCTGAACCAAATTTATGCAAAACACGATGCCTGCACATAACGCCGGTCATGTTTTGGTTTGCTGTGGTATCATCATCTATAACCAAGTTTTTTTCATGAACTATAGAATCCCGTCATTTAAAGAAATATTATGCATTCCGTGTTTTTGAGACAATGGTCAACGTATTTTACGTTGTATGGACAACTTTAATGCTTAATATGAATGCAACAACGTGGACATTTAAGCCTCCGTAAAATGTTATCTGCCTGAGCATTATAATTGAGTTTATTTTGTGGCTGGACAAATGCCAGACGAAGTTCCAATAATTTAGAGAAATTATTTGAGATAGCGAATCTGCAAATCTACCCAGCGTGTCGGTTTGTGGTTTGAGCAAACTGCGCAAAGTACAGTGTAAAAATAGGATGGTATTCCGACGAAAGATTATTTTTCTAAAATTCCATGCAGATCTGTCTAGACACTTTTGTTTCGATTTCAAACACCAACAACAACGTGAACTTCGGATATGTTTAACAGTGGATTCTTCATTGGTACAAACTACTAAACGTTGAAGCTTTCAGTCTATATGCATGGTTTGTTTGAGGTGATGAATATTAAAACTGAGTATCCACTGCCATTTCTATAAACTAACTTCAGTTGTTAATTACCTACAGAATGGTGCCGTTTTGAACAGAAAACAAACTGAGGTGTTTGTTACCATTGCTACAACACATTCAGTAAGGGTTTTCTTGTAAACTCGTGAAGTAAAGGTTTGGGTCATTGCAAACGGTACATAGAAGCTTTTAATACAAAATGTTATACCAGTCGTATATGCCTGTATATTAATTAGTTACCTTCAATCTTCATGAGAAAGATCATTCACTTTACACTGATTGATTAGAGATAAAAAGCACGTTTTGAAAACAGTTTCAGAAACAGTTTGTAGTACATAGGTAACTCATAACATTCACACGTATATTAAATGAAAACACAAGAAAGCTTAGGCTCAATATGTTCTCTGGCTCGTGAGGAACTGGTAAAAATTATTTTAAAAAATAGCACAGCAGAAGCATGCCATAGATAGCGAGTCGTATTTGGGTCATTCCATAAGGTTGGATATATAACAGAAAAGTGGTGTCCATGATGCGCTGGTACAAGTTCTTTTATTTAAAGACTGGGTAATTATTTATCTGGTGAAATATTTGTTGTACTAAATAATAATGGCTAGGTGTCCCAATATAATCATGTTGTTTTCACTGACTCTCTCTCACAGATCATGAAATATTTGGCTTACCTACGCAACATGGACTCCACATATGTTTAACACTACGAGTACATTTTGGAGGTCTGTAGTTTTGTTACAATGTGAAGTAAATACTTCTATTTTAGTGTAACATGTGTTTCTTTATGAAATGAATATACTTACTAAAGTAGCTGGGCTGGAATGTTACTCATATTTAAGATACTTTTTGTACCCAACCTCGTGGAATGACCCATTTGCGTCGTGCTAAATTTATGCTATTTTACTTAACTAAAATGCTTTTTGTTAACTAGATAACATACTAAGTTTCAATGTATAACCTACTATCCAAAAATATCTCGAGCACGTTTTTGCCGTTTATTGCCTTTTTCGGAAGCATCTAATACGTCAGAATTTGTACGCCAAACGGAAACACAAATCAATGACGTCAACAAGACAGTGACGTCAAGATGTAATTTTTAACGTCTGTGCTGAACTTGGGAGGTGCTGTTGGAATTCCAGCGTTGGGCATACCTCAGCCCCACCACCGCTTATTACTAAATTTGTTTGTCGTTAAAGCTACATACCTCCGAATTTGGCACTGACCTAAGGGTTAAACCCAAGGGCAGTGGCATTCAGACTAGTGTACAATTTCGTACAGTTGTATTTAGCATTTGACGTGCATTTTTCCCTTCAAATCTGTTTGTCAAAGTTATGCACAAAGTTCATACAAACAAACGTAAGCAAACAATCATACAAACAATTATAAGGTAAACTAGCTGGTGAAATCCTAGACAAACCCTATAGCTGAAATAACATTCACAATTCGTAAAATGTCTGCGATGGACCTATTATTGACCATTGAACATGCTTTGTTTACCAGTTTGGCTTCACATAATTTGTGAAAGAAAAACAAACTAAACGCTGAGCGTTTTACGTGCGATTGGTGAAGCAATAATTAGTATGGTGCATAAGTACCACAGAAATGAGATAACTTAAATACATATGGGATGACAAGAAATCCAAAATTAACGTGGCTAGAAGGCTATTCGAAATGGAATGGTGTTGCTGAGGGTAGAGGTGGGCTATGATCTTATACAGTTTTAAAGAAAATTAATGGTGAACTTTAATTGTTGGTTACAACGAAACAAGGAAGATAGAGAACTCACATGGCCCACATCGGACACACCGGACAGATGCTCTACCAGCGCTGGTAGAGCATCTGTCCGGTGTGTCAGATTAGTCGATCGGCGAAGTCGAAATTTTGGGCTAGTTAATGTCCCCACCCTGAAGGGGCGTTCACACTATCGCGGAAAAATCACACTGTTCCATTGGTTTGTACACAAACTGGTTTGCCGCTTGTGCGCGGACTATCGCGACGCGCAAAACGTTTTGAGCTGGGTCAAAGTTCAAATCTGTTGAACTTTGACCGCGGTGCGCTGACCTTACCAAAGCGCAGCCAATGAGGTATCAGAGAGGCCCCAAGTTACCAGAGTGGAATTTTCTATTTTGGAATAATCGGCGATTGGGAGCTCATGCAATGCGGTGAGCGCAGCGCAAAAGTGTGATTTTTCCGCGATAGTGTGAACGCACCTTATAACACAATACATCATTGGGTAGCTTAATATCTCAACCTTAGAGTGAGGCATGATGAGGAGTTTAAAGGTTTGGAGAACAATTTTATGTGCTTATTTTGGTTTTACTGAGCATCACATTCACCTCAAACTTGGTTTGCTGTGGATGAAGCTTGTTGTGTTGCTGAATGTCCAAAATGTCAATATCTTTTTACCGAAAATGGGGTTTTTAACCAAAAAAGCCAACAATCAACCCTTATCAGCGTACTGCTGACTTGAGCGGTTTTACAGCTGTCACGGGTCATTAAATATATCTCTGTTTGTCCTCCAGAAGAGAAGAAAACAATAGAGCCTCGTGCTTGTCTATTAGCAGCCACGTTCTACGTTTTCCACGTGGCTCTATTGTTCTCTCCTCGATCTGGAATGCAACACGGGAGAGTTTAGTGACCCATGGCAGCTGTGAAACCGCTCTATAGACCGTATCGAATAGCCGCCATTTCGTGGGGCAGTTTCCTTGTTCCTTGAGGACATGCATGGTTGCACATATTGTGCTTCCATTGTTGAAAGGTTTTAGTAACAAAAGGTGCCCACGGAATGGCGGCTATTCGATACGGTCTATAGGGGCAGTAGAGGGAGTCCATTATCAACACTTTGAGTAAGTTTTGTTTTTTCACAAAAATGTGAAGAACAATCCAACGCAGTACGCCACACTGCATCCTGGCTCAGCTGTATGTCTCATGTGATTTTTCTTTTACCCCTAGTTGGTTATTTCATTTTTAGGTATGGCCTATATGTTGGGTTCGATTAAATAGTATACAAATATTGACTGCTCATGAGGGTGATGGTGCAAACTATCGTCCCGAGGTTATTTTGAGACGGCAGGCCTGCTATTTTCCCGAGGCCGTAGGCCGAGGGAAAATAGCAGGCCTGCCGTCTCAAAATAACCGAGGGACGATAGTTTGCTCCATAACCCGAATAAAGAGCAGTCAATATTTGTTTTATATACCTCATACATTGATTTTATGTGTCAAAATTATTGGTATTTTTGACCTATGACGCAGAGGTCAAACAATAGTACTTTTTCAGTTGCCCAAAATTGTACTATCCTTTGACCTATGACGCAAAGGTCAAACAATAGTACTTTTTTTAGTTGCCGTCGGAAATGGTTAAACTATTCCATGTCAGGTGATCTGCTTTTAACCAATCAGTTAACGAGACTCAATGTATGAGGTATATAATAATATATATATATTGTATAGCCAGTATAATTGTATGCCATTTTAGTCGATAATTGCGTTCGATTAATCAGTAATAGGCGGTATTAAACAGTGGGCCAATGCAACCGATCGGAAGTGAAACGGTTTCATAATATCACCAATTGGATTTACTTCGTACACTATCCGGATGACTCATTATATTCTGAACTCACTGTTCCCGCTGGTGATATCGCCAGAGGCTGCCAGAGGGATATCACTGCTAAAAAAAGGCAGTGTCTTTACGGGAGGTAATTTTGCAGAAATTACCTCCCGTAAAGACACTGCCGTTCTTGGCCGGAACAGTCACCGACAGTCGCCACGTGCGAGGAGTTCCACGAACATCCACCCATATGAACACAATATAGCAGTGACACCATCGGATCCTCGAAACACAAATTACATATCCCCGTATTATAGTTGATTTCATGTTTTTTGGAGAATCCCAGTTTATAAGATTTTAGCGTGGACAGCAAATTTAGACAGCATTATGCAGTGGCGGATCCAACCTCATTGAAATACAGAAATACAATGGATTTCAGGAGGTCCGACCCCCTGAATTTCATTGTATCCCTGTCCTTTAATGAGGCTGGATCCGCCTCTGTTATGCGATGATATCATGTAAACGAGTTGAAATCCAGCTTGACCAATTTGTATCATTATATCAGATAACTGCTCAAACTTTGCTAAGGATAACTGACATTTTCACATGTAATGTCATTAAAAGTAATAATTAAGAGTCTTTAAAGGCAGTATACATTGGTATCTCGAAAATCAGAAATGTTCACAGATTTACGTCTAATTTACACAATATAAACATGATGACCGTAGAAAGTGCTATAGTTTTTGAGAAATGAGTAAAACAATTATTTTTCGTCTCATGAGACGAAAATTCAATTCGCCCCAAAACCATTTCGCCCAAGTGCCATTTCGCCCCTAAACCACTTCGCCCGAGTGCCATTTCGCCTAAATCACTTCGTCCAAACACTACATCGCCCAAAATGCCACTTCGCCCCAAAAACCACTTCGTGAACAGGCCATGGTTCAGGGAGAAATGGTTCAGGGCGAAGTGGTTTTGGGGCGAAATTACTGCAAACCCTTTTTTGACTGTTTTCTCAAAAGTTAGCGAAGTACGGAGCTGGTTTTTGCTCAGGTTGGTTTTAATCATGCATATCTTCAATCACACAGGGGGATACAACTATTTGTAACACTTTACTAATCATGTATTCTATCTTTAAGGCAAATATATATTTACTGATCTCTTATGTAAGAAAGCAGATTACTAATGATTATTACATCTTGAATAATTTCAAGTATTTAGAAAAAAATATCAAAATTAGTACAAGTAGGTGATTTTTTAGCAATGTTTTAGTAGTATATTTTCGACTGATTCCCGAAACAAACGATTACTCTTAAGCCCCTTTCACACATTCACGGAAGCCCGCCGCACACGTGAGGTCGTTTGCTGAGCAAACGGTCATTCGTGGCCGTTTGCTCAGCACTTGGCTCACGTGTGCGGTGGAATTTTGCTGCGTTTTTTGCCTCGCGAGGCCGTGAGCCAAATATCTAACCTGTTTGATATTTTTTCCCTAGCGTGGCCAAAATCTCACCGTGTGCGGGGGTGATGAGCCAAGTGCTGAGCTAAAATGAATGTAGCCGGCCAATTAAAAACTATCCCCATATTCACGTGATATGAATACAGTGCGCGCGGGCACCGCTTAGGTCACCAAACTTTTGCTAAAGTGTGGTGACCTTGGCGGGGTTCGCGTGCGCGCGCTGTTTTCGTATCGCGCGCGTGGTTTTGATTGGCCAGCTACATTCATTTTAGCTCAGCACTTGGCTCATCACCCCCGCACACGTGAGATTTTGGCCACGCGAGGCAAAAAATATCAAACACGTTAGATATTTGGCTCACGGCCTCGCGAGGCAAGAAATGCAGCAAAATAGCCACCGCACACGTGAGCCAAGTGCTGAGCAAACGGCCACGAATGACCGTTTGCTCAGCAAACGACCTCACGTGTGCGGCGGGCTTAAGACGCCGGATGATGCCGGATTGCAGGTCCGGCACGCGGGTTTTGTTATTTATTTGTTTACACCGCAGCGTGGGGTACACCTCCATTTTTCAACCCGAAAGTGCCAATGACTGATACTTCGCAAGTGACAATCTTGGAAAGAGTTACAACTCTTACTGTCGCTATTAGAGAAAAATAAGAAACCGAGAAATTTCGAAAAATCCCAAACAACACTGAGATTTGAACCATGGACCTTATGATTGCAAGTCGCGCTCGCTTTTAACCAGACCACGAAGCTGGTTGCAAACCGATCGCATTCAAAACCCTCAATTCCTTAAAAATAACCAACCCTAAACCCTGAACCCCAAACCCTAACCCTCAACCCTAACATATTATATAGTCTCCTCTCAAGACGCTATAAAGGTACAAAACCCATCGTTTTTCCCTCGCAGTGGTGTAAAACAAAAATTACGCGTCCCGCACCATCCGTGATGATCCCCAATGATCCCTTAGCACCCAACCTCGTTCCCAGGGTGGTCGAGCATCATCGTTCCAACTTCTCTTCTCCCCTGGTATTGAATCATTTGCATATCCAAAAATATTGGATATATAGGCAAATTAGCGCATAGTGGAAATGCATAGACCGATAAATAAATAAAAAATAACTAAATCAATAAATAAGTAGGCCCACCGCCAGAGTCAACCGGTCAAAGAGTTTAGCCTAGGCCTATTCCTGATGCGATTCTGATGATATTTTAGCCTCCAATGCGGAGTGTAGGGGATGGAGAGCGTCTACAACTGTTGCCTACATTTATTTGGGTTTTCTCTTGGCTAAGCAAGTAAGTAACGGTAATCTCACAGTAAGTAGGCCTACACATGACATGTCAGTGCTGTCGTGCCGTTTGACTCATTGTCTGACGTGTTTATTAAGCACGACCAGAACAAGTCCACACGGTCACGGTTTTAAAAATTAGGTTTTTTTTTTTTCTTCGTGCCGAGGTCTACTGAGAAATTACATTTGTTATTTAAACACGGCCATATTCTACGGAGCCCGTAAAGGGACATGAAAAAAAAAGTTTCAGTCAAATTTCGTTCGAACGGAAATAAAATATCGATTGAACGTAATTTATTTGCGTTCGATCGACAAAAAAGTACGTGCGAACTAAACAAAAAATTCGTGCGAACGAAAAAGATTTGCGTTTAAACGAAAATATTGTCCGTGCGAACGGAAATAATTTTTCGTTCGAACGGAAAATAAATGTTTTCGTGCGAACGAACAAAATTATTTCGTTCGATCGAAAAACAATTCGTGCGAACGCAAAAAGAATTTCGTGGTAACGAATCATTTTTTCGTGGCAACGATACAAAAATGTTCGTTTGATCGAAAATAAAATTCGTGCGAACGAAAATTTATCTTCGTGCGAACGAAAAAATTTGCGTGCGAACGAAATCAAAAATTCGTGCGAACCAAAAATCTGTACGTGCGAAAGAAAATAATGACCCACGCGCACGTGGGTTTAATATTCGTTAGAGACGACATATTTGACAAACGTTGAAAGAAGCACTTCATGTACTAAAGAGAAATCCTCCTCCAAGTTCCTCCATTTTTGGTAAGCATAACCATGGTAGATCTTGGGTCAACATAGAGAAAGTTGATGTCAACTACAGATCGCGTCTGAAACGAGTTACATGCAGACGCGAGGTATTTGGGGTCGGTTAACATGGTTAAGGAGAATGGTTCAAACTCAAAGTTTGAATGAAAGTACACGTATCATCATGATTATAATAAGGTCAACAATGATATCATCTTGTCGTTAAACAAAAGACAGGAAGCCCAGTCTAAGATAGAAGATTATACCAAGTTTTTCTCCAACCAGGCTGCATTTAAAAAAAAATGGGTACCCATTATCTTTTTCGTGGTGTACCGTGGCCGATCTCATTGACTCGCAATCATGGGTGAATACTTGGGGTCGCGGGTTCGAACCCGGCTGCGGTACCTGTGCCATTGGGCAAGGCACTCAACCACACTTGCTCCATCCTTCGGAAGGGATGTAAAGCCGTTGATCCATTGTGTTAGGTATAATGGTAACGCACTCTAAAGATCCCAGAGCATTCTTTCGTGAAGAGCAAGGGGATTCCCCGGTGTCTCTGGCCATTTCTAATTGTAATTCTTCATGGGTTTCCTCACGCTTGCGAGTGACAGTGCAATGAGCACTATTAGGGAATCATTGGTATGAATACCAGAAAGAAATAATAATAATAATAATATTAATAATAATAATAATAATATTAATAATAATAATAATAATAATAATAATAATATCTCTTAATGCTATAAAGGGGCGACTCACCGGTAAGACTTTGCCAAACTACCACCGAAATCTCGGCTAAAAGACATCGATTGGACACCAAATTTCTGTAAACCAGAGGTTCCAAAGATGTTTCCACACCTAATAAAAATGCTTCTAGACCTAATAAAATTGGTTCTCGATTTGAAAAAGATGGATTTTAACCTAAACAAATTTATTTTGACTTCCAAAATATTGAGGCTACACCAAATTGTAGCCCTAATATAGTGGGTCACCCTAATAGGGCTCTCTACACACAAAGTGTCGCCCCATTGGATAAAATAGAGAAATAATATCACTTAATGCAGCAAAAGGGCGACCCACCGGTAAAACTTTGGCGAACGACCGTCGAAATTTCGGCTCAAAGACATCGATTGGACACCAAATTTCTGGAACCCGAGCTTCCCAAAATGGTTCCAAACCTAAGAGAAACGGTTCGAGACCTAAGAACAATGGTTCTCGATTTTTTAAAAATGGTTTTTGACCTAGAAAAATGGATTTTAATCTCAAAAATATTGGGGCTGTCTACACACAAAGTGTCGCCCATTTGGATAAAATAGAGAAATAACCCTGTGAATGCTGTAAACGGGCGACATCACGGGAAACCTTTCCCCGGCGACCACCGAAATTTTGGCAAGAATCACTCAAATTGACACCAAATTTCTGTACCCAAAGCTTCCAAAAATGGTTCCAGACCTAATAAAAATGGTTCTAGACCTAATCAAAATGGTTTTTGACCTAAAGAAAATTGTTTTTAACCTCCAAAATATTAGGGCGACACCAAATTGTCGCCCTAATAGACCGTGTCGCCCTAACATAACTTTTTTACGCAAAACCTGTCGCCCCAATAGGTAAAACATAGTTTTATATTTTTTTTATTTACTTCAACTTTGACCTTCAATTGACCTTCAATAGCCTGAGGAATGGGGGTCAGATAAAAATGCCCACACAATTAAAACTGTATCCCATGATATGATCTACTGTATGTCTGTCAAATATGAAGACCCCGGGTCACGTCACGTGGTTTTGGAGAGGGAACCTTTTAATTTCATATTTTTGTTTATTTTTTTATGCAGAAAATCCATTTGTTCAATTATAATAGGGAGTGATTATAGAATACATGGACACTTGGAAGTGGCAGGTTACTGGCAAATTGTCCCTTTTAAAAAATCCCTCACCATGTGTTAATAGAGCTTCTGCACCGGCGGCCATGACAGGGGGCAGGTTTTCTTATTTAAATTATGTGACAATGGAACCACAAATCACCTACTCATGCTTGAAACACAGTGACAATGTGACTGCCCCCTGTCATGGCCGCCATGCAAAGGCTCTATTCAATAAGCCAGTTAACATGTTTAAATACAATTCCCAACTGACCTAGGGGTCCACATCCAAGTGGCCCTGCATTCTGTATATAATATGTACATTTCTAATCACTGACGCCCTTATCGGTCCACCGTCAGAAACCGACAGGAACCGTCGGGGATGGGAGTGGACAGTCACGAGCCGTCAGGAACCGGCCGTCAGAAAGTAGTCAATAAACTTTATTCATTTATTTGAACGATACTTTTTTAATGCAATTTTATAATTTAACCTCTTTATATGAACTTTAAAAATTAACCCTTAATAAAATATTATTAAAAATTGAATGTATATATATTTTTTTTTACAAAAGTACATATCTATAACGTTGGTTTTTAATAATAATATGAAATCAATTTAACTTTAAAAATTTAATCTAAATTTTATGTTTAATGAAATATTTGTAATGTCCATATTTTTTAAAAACTATGCCTAAAATTGATTTAAGAAATATTGACCAAAAAACCCGTGCTTCTTATTTAAAACAATTATTAATTTCATTGGTGGTTTCTGCACTTCTTCCTGACTGTTTCTGGCAGTTACTGACGGTTCCCGACGGTTGTCGGATCGCCGGCCAACAGTTCCTGACGGTTCGCGACTGCTTTCCGACGGCTACAGTTCCCGAGTGTCCCTGACGGCTCCTGAAGGTTGCTATCGGTTCCTGACGGTGATTAGCAGGACCCCATACAAACATCAAAATGGTCTAATACTGTGCAAAGTTTTAAGTTCATACCTCGTTCCGTTCTTCACTGAAGTGACGTTCAGTCTCAAAAAATTCAAAATGTTGTGGTTTGTAAAGTATTATAATTGGCTACCTGGTGACGTCATCATGACGTTTTGACAATGTGCACAACCTCAGACCATATTCTAAGATAGTTTGAAGTTCGTTCCTTTTTTTGTTTTAGTTTTAGACCGGTTAAAGAAAAAGTTTGGACTGGTAGAAGAAAAAATGGATATGTTTCGTCTGTACGAATGACTAGTACTAGCGCCACTGCAATATGCCTCAAATTAGTAGGCCTACTTGTAATTACGGCTTAATAATTCGGTGGCACGCGGTAATGACCTCACATATACCACGCCCACTTTAGTGACATAATAAACCGTTAGTATACAAATAATGAATGTTTATGAGTGCACTAATTAATACAAATAATTTCATGAGGTGACAGATTTAATGTTTTATTCCAGGAGGCGAAGCCGAGTACAATAGAACAATTGAATCTGTCACTGAATTAAATTATTTGTACAGGTTTTCCCGCACATTTGAAAACATTTTTCATTCAAATTCTTATAACCCGTCCGGTTAACTTCAATTTTGTCTCAGATTCCCGGGTCCGACGTTGCATTTTCCATGTCTAATTTCGTATTTGGTCGCACATGTTCGTATATTTTGTTCAAACCATAAACGAGAACGTTTGCATGGCTAACGCGACGCCATCTTTTTTCTTCGCAATTTTCGGCAACATTTGAGACGCATTTTTCAACAGATACACAACTTACAGGGCTTGTTGAAATATTCCAGTCAGCGACAGGCAAGGGTCTTGTGTGGTAGTGATAATCGTCCACAAATGGAAACATTACCGATGACTGTACTTGAAATTTTGACGTTGACACAAGTAAAGCAGACGACGAACGCGTTCGAACGAACAGACGACAGCGTTGCGCGCGCACTCTGTTTGCGCGTTTAGAACAACAACCCTTATGAAACAGGCCCTTGCTTAAGCGAAAATTCGTGCTATGCTTAATCAAAAAATTGTTGATTAAGCGTAACATGTTTTATGAAATTGGCCCCTGATTTGTCGAGACACAGGGCTTTATTAATATTCATGCAACATTTTCAAAAAAATGTTCTTGTGAATTATAATTTTTTTCAAGTAGTGGACCTATCAATATCCATTGCTCCTGAATTTCAAAATGAGACATAATCATAGTAATGATTCGACCTTTCTGTTGGCCCAAGTTTGGGTTGAAAAATCAATTCTAAAATCGTAGCCGACAATTCTCTCAACTGTTGTGGGGGAGATTGTTTTATGTACATGCATATTATTTGATTGTACACTAATGTACGCAGTATAAATACTCGTGATTCAAAGAAGACCTACTACATTTAGCTATAGAAGTTAAACGCAGTTCATCTGAATAAAGTTACGAGTCTATTGAAAAATGTTCTTACTACACATTAATTTCAACACCCCCCCCCCCGCCCCCCACCCCCCCCCCCCCCCCCACCCCCGCCCCTGGTAAATGGACGCTACCTCACCGTGGAGTGCGGTGCGTGGATTACTGTGATTGGTTCGTGCTATGGCAACAGCGTCAACGCGCTTTGAATCGTGAATATTGTCGCGCAATCACGTTTCTCAAGTCGGTATATTGGTCGAAACCAAAATATATACTGCACATAAAAACGGCTGTCGATCGTGCGAGGTTAAATGGCGTTAGACGGACAAAACACGACCGTATACTGAATTGATTTCAAGTCTAAGGTTAGTGCAAACCAATGCTTTTTTCTTGCTTTTTTTGGCCAGTAACTCGATCCACGTGCGTCATGAAAAATGGAAACCAAAATGGTCTATTTAACAACAAGATGACAAACCAGTGTGTTATTGAATGGCACATCACCGTAACCGGCCCAAGCCACGCAAATATGCAAATGTCCCAAAACTATGCAAATTGTTATGCAAATGTGCCCAAAGGTTGCAAATGAAGGTGGCTATAAGTATGGTAATGAGGCGCGGTTATGCGCGTACGACCTCCGTTTCTTATCTCGGGCCAATGTCATAAAGCTGTTAAGCAAAAAAAATTGCTTAATCAGAAGCTGCAAACCGAACGGTCGGTGGGGCTTTTATAAATACCGTCATCGGTTATTTTATGCAACTACAACGAGAATCTGGTGTAAACTAACCCAAATTTGATTTACAACAAATAAACGGATACAAATAACCCAATGCTGCAGTTGTCACCCTATTCCTGGGTTAAAATAACCAAGGCGATTTCTCAGTAATTTAAAGCATGTTAACTTTTTTCAGTGGTTTTTAATGTTTTGAAGTGTTCTAAAGTGTTTTGAAATTGTTTCAAAGATTTAAAATTGACTTTTAACTGGATGCAATTCACTGTTTTTTTTTTTTAAATGAAAGGCTTAGTTTACAGAAAAAAACTCCTAATAAGCATGTTCTCATGTTATGAGGGTTCATACACTACTCACAATACAAGTTGGGGGTATTGTGGGGTCTCAGGCCTACGCAGATATTTTGACGGTATGCATTCCGCTTGAATGATTTTGTATAATGGTTAGACAAGTGCATCTGCATATGGACTCACCTCATCATAGGAATAGGTGGAAACAGTTATGGAAGAAAATAAAAAAATGCAACATACCAATATACCTAACTTATTGTAAGTAGTGTATTGAGAACTTCACGACAACTGAAGGCAACACTTGCAAACTACTCTTAATTACAGTGAAAGAAATTTGAGATGAATAACAAACGGTTCGGCCGTCATGTAGCATGTATATAGACGTATCGAATAGCCGCCATCTTGTGGGGCAATGCATGTTCCGATTTTGCCGTCAAAATGTCCACAAACACTGCCCAAACCAATGGGAATTTCAACGGAAAGCACACATTCATTAAAGAAAACTCAAAGGTATTCATATATCATGAAATACGTGCTTTCTTTTGAACAGCGAAACGCCCTGCCTTTAAAGGGCCTCTGACATGCTAAACAACTTTTTGACTAATCTTTGCTTCATATGATGGATTACTTGTTCAACAAGACATGCTATTGTTCGTTTGGATGTAAAATCAATAAAAGGTAGCCTTTTTCAACTTTGAAGATTTCATTGCAATAAACCACAGACAGAGGGCGCTGTTTGGAGTGCATCACGCAAGGAAAACAGAAGGGAAAAGTTAAGAAAAAACATAAGACTTCAAGTTCGACTTGTGGCAAATTGCTGCGGTTTTCTCTCCCAGTTTTATCATGGCTTACAACAGGAAACATGTAGAACAAACTCAAACAGTCATGGATTACAAAAGTTCCAGGACGTTTGAGAAAAAGGTGGAATCTTTTGTGCACAGTTGAATGTAATTTTCCTGTGTTTGCCTCTTGTGACATCGTGACCTTGGTCATGAATATGCATATTTTCATTAGCATAAAAACTAAAAACCTTAGTTTTAACCCCCAAAACAAGCTCCAAATAGGATTTTTATGATTGTAACTGAGTATATTGGTTTAATAGCATAGATGTCATTGATAAAAATCCCAATTAAGGGGCCCTTTAAATCAAAAATTCACCCGGATCACCGCATACAACACTGCACAATGTAACTGTATGTGCAGAAAATCGCATGATGTTGTTGTGAGGCAATGCACTTTGACCTATGTAGGCGCTGTCTAGCTGCTATCTCTGTTTTGAGTGGTCGGCGGGTTCGACTTGATTGACAGGTCGGAACTATGTGTTTCCTTGTTCCTTGACGACATGCATGGTTGCACGTATTGCTTTAATTGTTGAACAGTTTAAGTACCAAAAGGTGCCCCATAAGATGGCAGTTATTCGATACGGTCTGTACTTTACTTTGGGAGTAAATACCGTTGGGTCGAAGGACAATGTGCAAACACGATTCGTGGAATAAGAGTGTACACAAAATCCATATAGATTTTCAAGGTTTTCTGAAGCATTAAAATGCATCTATGTAGGCCTATAGCTACAATTTCTTCAGGCTAGTTTACCAACATTCTTCTTTAAATATGTTACACTCTTATTCTACGAAACTCCAAAGTTTTATCTTTACAATGTTTAAGGTGTTTTAACGTTTTTCGAAGTGTTTTAAAGTGTTTTAAAGTGTTTCAAAGTTTTTCAAAGTCTTTTAAAGTCTTATACAGTATTAAAAGCGAGACTTAACTCATTGCAATTCCATTTGTTGTGTGTGTTTATTACGAAGCCCTGAAATCGCTGTAGTTGTTTTGTTATACACCGTACCCGTCTTAAAATACTGCAATTTCATTGGTAAAGAACGGTCACATGTCCAGTGTACAGAAACTCGTCACCCTGCAGTATGCAATTTTAATTTCATATAACCCTGCCGTATGCAAATTTCTTCATACCGCTCTAGCATGAAGCTGCGTGGGCGCTGTGCGTGTCAGTGTACGTGCGTGTCCATAGCACGCGTAACAAGCTGTAACTAGACCTGTGTT
Source organism: Henricia sp. BOLD:AAB3569 (assembly GCA_037783545.1). Taxonomy (NCBI): domain Eukaryota; kingdom Metazoa; phylum Echinodermata; class Asteroidea; order Spinulosida; family Echinasteridae; genus Henricia; species Henricia sp. BOLD:AAB3569. The sequence continues at coordinate 803,832 of JBBELK010000403.1, read as the reverse complement.
CGTTCTTGACAACGAACACATGGCTGTTCCCCTCCTTTTTATAAACATATGTGGTGTTCGGGATGACCTTTGTTAGTGATTGTATATGAAGAAATCACGATCGTATGTCAAACGGTTGAGTTTTTATCGATTTTTAAATATTGAATATTATTACATGCCACTTTAATCTGACATGTAGGGAAGGTCAAAGGTGTTGCTATATGTTTGGATACCCCACCCTAGTCGAAGTGTAACACAGTTGACCCCATCGTGATATATTGTACCCCTTTCAAATGGCAAGGCAAAATATTTTGACCAATAGGAAACGAGGTCAAAGGTCAAGCCATGTGCGCATCTTAAAGACATTTGTTAGTGATCGTATATGCAGAAGGAATCAAATTTGTAGGTCAAACGGTAGATTTTTTATTGATTTTTGAATATTTAATTACGTAATCATCTTGTCGCTAGAGGGCGCTATTTCGTACGATGACGTCATCACTTATATTTTTGGAAAGCTTAAGGGCCTCTGGTAATAACACCATTGACCCTATCTCAATACCTCCTTTCACTTTCAAACTAAGGGCCACTTCCGGTTTCGACCGGAAGTGAGCAAGGTCAAAGGTCACGGCCATATTTTTTGGATACACCACCCTAGGTCCAAGTGTAATACAGTTGACCACATCCAGATATCTTGTACCACTTTCAATTGGCAAGGCAAAATCTGTTAGACCAATAGGAAACGAGGTCAAAGGTCAAGGGGTGTGCGCATCTCAAAGACCTTTGTTAGTGATCGTATATGCCGAAGGAATCAAGATCGTAGGTCAAACAGTTGATTTTTTATTGATTTTTGAATATTTAATTACGTAATCATCTTGTCGGTAGAGGGCGCTATTTCGTACGATGACGTCATCACTTATATTTTTGGAAAGCTTAAGGGCCTCTGGTAATAACACCATTGACCCCATCTCAATACCTCCTTTCACTTTCAAACTAAGGGCCACTTCCGGTTTCGACCGGAAGTGAGCAAGGTCAAAGGTCACCAACATATTTTTTAGATACCCCACCCTAGTCGAAGTGTAACACAAGTGACTTTGTCCAAATATCTTGCACCACTTTCAAATGGCAAGGCAAAATCTGTTTGACCAATATGAAACGAGGTCAAAGGTCAAGGGGTGTGCGCATCTCAAAGACCTTTGTTAGTCATCGTATATACCGAAGGAATCAAGATCGTAGTACAAACGGTTGATTTGTTATTGATTTTTTAATATTTAATTTATTAAACTTCATGCCCCTTTAATCTGACACGTGATGACGTCATCATGACGTCATTAGTACTGTGCACAACTTTACATAGTGACAAATGTCCATGTGAAGTTTGAAGTCAATCATGAATGTGCAAGTGCCCGAAATAGCGTCTGAAAAAAGTGGAAGAAGGAAAAGAAAAAAAACTAGACCTGTGTTCGTTCTTGACAACGAACACATGGCTGTTCCCCTCCTTTTTATAAACATATGTGGTGTTCGGGATGACCTTTGTTAGTGATTGTATATGAAGAAATCACGATCGTATGTCAAACGGTTGAGTTTTTATCGATTTTTAAATATTGAATATTATTACATGCCACTTTAATCTGACATGTAGGGAAGGTCAAAGGTGTTGCTATATGTTTGGATACCCCACCCTAGTCGAAGTGTAACACAGTTGACCCCATCGTGATATATTGTACCCCTTTCAAATGGAAAGGCAAAATCTGTTTGACCAATAGGAAACGAGGTCAAAGGTCAAGCCATGTGCGCATCTTAAAGACATTTGTTGGTGATCGTATATGCAGAAGGAATCAAATTTGTAGGTCAAACGGTAGATTTTTTATTGATTTTTGAATATTTAATTACGTAATCATCTTGTCGCTAGAGGGCGCTATTTCGTATGATGACATCATCACTTATATTTTTGGAAAGCTTAAGGGCCTCTGGTAATAACACCATTGACCCCATCTCAATACCTCCTTTCACTTTCAAACTAAGGGCCACTTCCGGTTTCGACCGGAAGTGAGCAAGGTCAAAGGTCACGACCATATTTTTTGGATACACCACCCTAGGTCGAAGTGTAATACAGTTGACCACATCCAGATATCTTGTACCACTTTCAAATGGCAAGGCAAAATCTATTAGACCAATAGGAAACGAGGTCAAAGGTCAAGCCCTGTGCGCATCTTAAAGACATGTGTTAGTGATCGTATATGCCACAGGAATCAAGATCGTAGGTCAAACAGTTGATATTTTATTGATTTTTGAATATTTAATTACGTAATCATCTTGTCGGTAGAGGGCGCTATTTCGTACGATGACGTCATCACTTATATTTTTGGAAAGCTTAAGGGCTCTGGTAATAACACCATTGACCCCATCTCAATACCTCCTTTCACTTTCAAACTAAGGGCCACTTCCGGTTTCGACCGGAAGTGAGCAAGGTCAAAGGTCACCAACATATTTTTTAGATACCCCACCCTAGTCGAAGTGTAACACAAGTGACTTTGTCCAAATATCTTGCACCACTTTCAAATGGCAAGGCAAAATCTGTTTGACCAATAGGAAACGAGGTCAAAGGTCAAGGCGTGTGCGCATCTTAAAGACTTTTGTTAGTCATCGTATATGGCGAAGGAATCAAGATCGTAGGTCAAACGGTTGATTTTTTAATGATTTTTGAATATTTAATTTATTAAACTTCATGCGCCTTTAATCTGACACGTGATGACGTCATCATGACGTCATTAGTACTGTGCACAACTTCACATAGTGACCAATGTCCATGTGAAGTTTGAAGTCAATCATCAATGTGCAAGTGCCCGAAATAGCGTCTGAAAAAAGTGGAAGAAGGAAAAGAAAAAAAAATAGACCTGTGTTCGTTCTTGACAACGAACACATGGCTGTTCCCCTCCTTTTTATAAACATATATGGTGTTCGGGATGACCTTTGTTAGTGATCGTATATGAAGAAATCACGATCGTATGTCAAACGGTTGAGTTTTTATCGATTTTTAAATTTTGAATATTATTACATGCCCCTTTAATCTGACATGTAGGGAAGGTCAAAGGTGTTGCTATATGGATACCCCACCCTAGTCGAAGTGTAACACAGTTGACCCCATCGTGATATGTTGTACCCCTTTCAAATGGCAAGGCAAAATCTGTTTGACCAATAGGAAACGAGGTCAAAGGTCAAGCCATGTGCGCATCTTAAAGACATTTGTTAGTGATCGTATATGCAGAAGGAATCAATTTCGTAGGTCAAACAGTAAATTTGTTATTGATTTTTGAATATTTAATTACGTAATCATCTTGTCGCTAGAGGGCTCTATTTCGTATGATAACGTCATCACTTACATTTTTGGAAAGGTTAAGGGCCTCTGGTAATAACACCATTGACCCCATTTCAATACCCCCTTTCACCTACAAACTAAGGGCCACTTCCTGTTTCGACCGGAAGTGAGCAAGGTCAAAGGTCACGACCATATTTTTTGAATACACCACCCTAGGTCCAAGTGTAATACAGTTGACCACATGCAGATATCTTGTACCACTTTCAAATGGAAAGGCAAAATCTGTTAGACCAATAGTAAACGAGGTCAAAGGTCAAGCCCTGTGCGCATCTTAAAGACATTTGTTAGTGATCGTATATGCCACAGGAATCAAGATCGTAGGTCAAACAGTTGATTTTTTATTGATTTTTGAATATTTAATTACGTAATCATCTTGTTAGTAGAGGGCGCTATTTCGTACGATGACGTCATCACTTATATTTTTGGAAAGCTTAAGGGCCTCTGGTAATAACACCATTGACCCCATCTCAATACCTCCTTTCACTTTCAAACTAAGGGCCACTTCCGGTTTCGACCGGAAGTGAGCAAGGTTAAAGGTCACCAACATATTTTTTAGATACCCCACCCTAGTCGAAGTGTAACACAAGTGACTTTGTCCAAATATCTTGCACCACTTTCAAATGGCAAGGCAAAATCTGTTAGACCAATAGGAAACGAGGTCAAAGGTCAAGGGGTGTGCGCATCTCAAAGACCTTTGTTAGTCATCGTATATGCCGAGGGAATCAAGATCGTAGGTCAAACGGTTGATTTTTTATTGATTTTTGAATATTTTATTTATTAAACTTCATACCCCTTTAATCTGACACGTGATGATGTCATGATTACGTCATTAGTACTATGCACTACTTCACATAGTGACCAATGTCCATGTGAAGTTTAAAGTCAATCATCAATGTGCAAGTGCCCGAAATAGCGTCTGAAAAAAATAGAAGAAGAAAAAGAAAAAAATAACTAGAAATGTGTTCGTTGTAAACGAACACATGGCTGTTCCCCTCCTTTTTATAAACATATATGGTGTTCGGGATGACCTTTGTTAGTGATCGTATATGAAGAAATCACGATCGTACGTCTAACGGTTGAGTTTTTATCGATTTTTAAATATTGAATATTATTACATGCCCCTTTAATCTGACATGTAGGGAAGGTCAAAGGTGTTGCTATATGTTTGGATACCCCACCCTAGTCGAAGTGTAACACAGTTAACCCCATCGTGATATATTGCACCCCTTTCAAATGGCAAGGCAAAATCTGTTTGACCAATAGGAAACGAGGTCAAAGGTCAAGCCATGTGGGCATCTTAAAGACATTTGTTAGTGATCGTATATGCAGAAGGAATCAAATTCGTAGGTCAAACGGTAGATTTTTTTATTGATTTTTGAATATTTAATTACGTAATCATCTTGTCGCTAGAGGGCGCTATTTCGTACGATGACGTCATCACTTATATTTTTGGAAAGCTTATAGGCCTCTGATAATAACACCATTGACCCCATCTCAATACCTCCTACCACTTTCAAACTAAGGGCCACTTCCGGTTTCGACCGGAAGTGAGCAAGGTCAAAGGTCACGGCCATATTTTTTGGATACACCACCCAAGGTCGAAGTGTAATACAGTTGACCACATGCAGATATCTTGTACCACTTTCAAATGGCAAGGCAAAATCTGTTAGACCAATAGGAAACGAGGTCAAAGGTCAAGGGGTGTGCGCATCTCAAAGACCTTTGTTAGTCATCGTATATGCCGAAGGAATCAAGATCGTAGGTCAAACGGTTGATTTTTTATTGATTTTCCAATTTTTCATTACGTAATCATCTTGTCGCTAGAGGGCGCTATTTCGTACGATGACGTCATCACTTATATTTTTGGAAAGCTTAGGGGCCTCTGGTAATAACACCATTGACCCCATCTCAATACCTCCTTTCACTTTCAAACTAAGGGCCACTTCCGGTTTCGACCGGAAGTGAGCAAGGTCAAAGGTCACAAAAATATTTTTTAGATACCCCGCCCTAGTCGAAGTGTAACACAAGTGACTTTGTCCAAATATCTTGCACCACTTTCAAATGGCAAGGCAAAATCTGTTTGACCAATAGGAAACGAGGTCAAAGGTCAAGGGGTGTGCGCATCTCAAAGACCTTTGTTAGTCATCGTATATGCCGAAGGAATCAAGATCGTAGGTCAAACGGTTGATTTTTTATTGATTTTTGAATATTTAATTTATTAAACTTCATACCCCTTTAATCTAACACGTGATGACGTCATCATGACGTCATTAGTACTGTGCACAACTTCACATAGTGACCAATGTCCATGTGAAGTTTGAAGTCAATCATGAATGTGCAAGTGCCCGAAAAAGCGTCTGAAAAAAGTGGAAGAAGGAAAAGAATAAAAAACTAGAAATGTGTTCGTTGAAAACGAACACATGGCTGTTCCCCTCCTTTTTATAAACATATGTGGTGTTCGGGATGACCTTTGTTAGTGATTGTATATGAATAAATCACGATCGTATGTCAAACGGTTGAGTTTTTATCGATTTTTAAATATTGAATATTATTACATGCCACTTTAATCTGACATGTAGGGAAGGTCAAAGGTGTTGCTATATGTTTGGATACCCCACCCTAGTCGAAGTGTAACACAGTTGACCCCATCGTGATATATTGTACCCCTTTCAAATGGCAAGGCAAAATCTGTTTGACCAATAGGAAACGAGGTCAAAGGTCAAGCCATGTGCGCATCTTAAAGACATTTGTTAGTGATCGTATATGCAGAAGGAATCAAATTTGTAGGTCAAACGGTAGATTTTTTATTGATTTTTGAATATTTAATTACGTAATCATCTTGTCGCTAGAGGGCGCTATTTCCTACGATGACGTCATCACTTATATTTTTGGAAAGCTTAAGGGCCTCTGGTAATAACACCATTGACCCTATCTCAATACCTCCTTTCACTTTCAAACTAAAGGCCACTTCCGGTTTCGACCGGAAGTGAGCAAGGTCAAAGGTCACGGCCATATTTTTTGGATACACCACCCTAGGTCCAAGTGTAATACAGTTGACCACATCCAGATATCTTGTACCACTTTCAAATGGCAAGGCAAAATCTGTTAGACCAATAGGAAACGAGGTCAAAGGTCAAGCCCTGTGCGCATCTTAAAGACATTTGTTAGTGATCGTATATGCCACAGGAATCAAGATCGTAGGTCAAACAGTTGATTTTTTATTGATTTTTGAATATTTAATTACGTAATCATCTTGTCGGTAGAGGGCGCTATTTCGTACGATGACGTCATCACTTATATTTTTGGAAAGCTTAAGGGCCTCTGGTAATAACACCATTGACCCCATCTCAATACCTCCTTTCACTTTCAAACTAAGGGCCACTTCCGGTTTCGACCGGAAGTGAGCAAGGTCAAAGGTCACAAAAATATTTTTTAGATACCCCACCCTAGTCGAAGTGTAACACAAGTGACTTTGTCCAAATATCTTGCACCACTTTCAAATGGCAAGGCAAAATCTGTTAGACCAATAGGAAACGAGGTCAAAGGTCAAGGGGTGTGCGCATCTCAAAGACCTTTGTTAGTCATCGTATATGCCGAAGGAATCAAGATCGTAGGTCAAACGGTTGATTTGTTATTGATTTTTGAATATTTAATTTATTAAACTTCATGCCCCTTTAATCTGACACGTGATGACGTCATCATGACGTCATTAGTACTGTGCACAACTTTACATAGTGACCAATGTCCATGTGAAGTTTGAAGTCAATCATGAATGTGCAAGTGCCCGAAATAGCGTCTGAAAAAAGTGGAAGAAGGAAAATAAAAAAAACTAGACCTGTGTTCGTTCTTGACAACGAACACATGGCTGTTCCACTCCTTTTTATAAACATATATGGTGTTCGGGATGACCTTTGTTAGTGATCGTATATGAAGAAATCACGATCGTATGTCAAACGGTCGAGTTTTTATCGATTTTTAAATATCGAATTTTATTACATACCCCTTTAATCTGACATGTAGGGAAGGTCAAAGGTGTTGATATATGTTTGGATACCCCACCCTAGTCGAAGTGTAACACAGTTGACCCCATCGTGATATATTGTACCCCTTTCAAATGGCAAGGCAAAATCTGTTTGACCAATAGGAAACGAGGTCAAAGGTCAAGCCATGTGCGCATCTTAAAGACATTTGTTAGTGATCGTATATGCAGAAGGAATCAAATTCGTAGGTCAAACGGTAGATTTTTTATTGATTTTTAAATATTTAATTACGTAATCATCTTGTCGCTAGAGGGCGCTATTTCGTACGATGACGTCATCTCTTATATTTTTGGAAAGCTTAAGGGCCTCTGATAATAACACCATTGACCCTATCTCAATACCTCCTACCACTTTCAAACTGAGGGCCACTTCCGGTTTCGACCGGAAATGAGCAAGGTCAAAGGTCACGACCATATTTTTTGGATACACCACCCTAGGTCTAAGTGTAATACAGTTGACCACATCCAGATATCTTGTACCACTTTCAAATGGCAAGGCAAAATCTGTTTGACCAATAGGAAACGAGGTCCAAGGTCAAGGGGTGTGCGCATCTCAAAGACCCTTGTTAATCATCGTATATGGCGCAGGAATCAAGATCGTAGGTCAAACGGTTGATTTTGTATTGATTTTCCAATATTTCATTACGTAATCATCTTGTCGCTAGAGGGCGCTATTTCGTACGATGACGTCATCACTTATATTTTTGGAAAGCTTAAGGGCCTCTAGTAATAACACCATTGACCCCATCTCAATACCTCCTTTCACTTTCAAACTAAGGTCAAAGGTCACCAACATATTTTTAACATACCCCACCCTAGTCGAAGTGTAACACAAGTGACTTTGTCCAAATATCTTGCACCACTTTCAAATGGCAAGGCAAAATCTGTTTGACCAATAGGAAACGAGGTCAAAGGTCAAGGCGTGTGCGCATCTTAAAGACTTTTGTTAGTCATCGTATATGGCGAAGGAATCAAGATCGTAGGTCAAACGGTTGAATTTTTATTGATTTTTGAATATTTAATTTATTAAACTTCATACCCCTTTAATCTGACACGTGATGACGTCATCATGACGTCATTAGTACTGTGCACAACTTCACATAGTGACCAATGTCCATGTGAAGTTTGAAGTCAATCATCAATGTGCAAGTGTCCGAAATAGCGTCTGAAAAAAGTGGAAGAAGTAAAAGAATAAAAAACTAGACCTGTGTTCGTTCTTGACAACGAACACATGGCTGTTCCCCTCCTTTTTATAAACATATATGGTGTTCGGGATGACCTTTGTTAGTGATCGTATATGAAGAAATAACGATCGTAGGTCAAACGGTTGAGTTTTTATCGATTTTTTAATTTTGAATATTATTACATGGCCCTTTAATCTGACATGTAGGGAAGGTCAAAGGTGTTGCTATATGTTTGGATATCCCACCCTAGTCGAAGTGTAACACAGTTGACCCCATCGTGTTATATTGTACCCCTTTCAAATGGCAAGGCAAAATCTGTTTGACCAATAGGAAACGAGGTCAAAGGTCAAGGCGTGTGCGCATCTTAAAGACATTTGTTAGTGATCGTGTATGCCAAAGGAATCAAAATCGTAGGTCAAACCGTTGATTTTGTATTGATTTTTGAATATTTAATTACGTAACCATCTCTTCGCTAGAGGGCGCTATTTCGTACGATGACGTCATCACTTATATTTTTGGAAAGCTTAAGGGCCTCTGATAATAACACCATTGACCCCATCTCAATACCTCCTTTCACTTTCAAACTAAGGGCCACTTCCGGTTTCGACCGGAAGTGAGCAAGGTCAAAGGTCACCAACATATTTTTTAGATACCCCACCCTAGTCGAAGTGTAACACAAGTGACTTTGTCCAAATATCTTGCACCACTTTCAAATGGCAAGGCAAAATCTGTTTGACCAATAGGAAACGAGGTCAAAGGTCAAGGCGTGTGCGCATCTTAAAGACTTTTGTTAGTCATCGTATATGGCGAAGGAATCAAGATCGTAGGTCAAACGGTTGATTTTTTATTGATTTTTGAATATTTAATTTATTAAACTTCATGCGCCTTTAATCTGACACGTGATGACGTCATCATTACGTCATTAGTACTGTGCACTAATTCACATAGTGACCAATGTCCATGTGAAGTTTGAAGTCAATCATCAATGTGCAAGTGTCCGAAATAGCGTCTGAAAAAAGTGGAAGAAGGAAAAGAATAAAAAACTAGACCTGTGTTCGTTCTTGACAACGAACACATGGCTGTTCCCCTCCTTTTTATAAACATATATGGTGTTCGGGATGACCTTTGTCAGTGATCGTATATGAAGAAATCACGATCGTAGGTCAAACGGTTGAGTTTTTATCGATTTTTAAATATGGAATATTATTACATGCCCCTTTAATCTGACACGTAGGGAAGGTCAAAGGTGTTGCTATATGTTTGGATACCCCACCCTAGTCAAAGTATAACACAGTTGACCCCATCGTGATATATTGTACCCCTTTCAAATGGCAAGGCAAAATCTGTTTTACCAATAGGAAACGAGATCAAAGGTCAAGCCATGTGCGCATCTTAAAGACATTTGTTAGTGATCGTATATGCAGAAGGAATCAAATTCGTATGTCAAACGGTAGATTTTTTATTGATTTTTTAATATTTAATTACGTAATCATCTTGTCGCTAGAGGGCGCTATTTCGTACGATGACGTCATAACTTATATTTTTGGAAAGCTTAAGGGCCTCTGATAATAACACAATTGACCCCATCTCAATACCTCCTTTCACTTTCAAACTAAGGGCCACTTCCGGTTTCGACCGGAAGTGAGCAAGGTCAAAGGTCACCAACATATTTTTTAGATACCCCACCCTAGTCGAAGTGTAACACAAGTGACTTTGTCCAAATATCTTGCACCACTTTCAAATGGCAAGGCAAAATCTGTTTGACCAATAGGAAACGAGGTCAAAGGTCAAGGGGTGTGCGCATCTCAAAGACCTTTGTTAGTCATCGTATATGCCGAAGGAATCAAGATCGTAGGTCAAACGGTTGATTTGTTATTGATTTTTGAATATTTAATTTATTAAACTTCATGCCCCTTTAATCTGACACGTGATGACGTCATCATGACGTCATTAGTACTGTGCACAACTTTACATAGTGACCAATGTCCATGTGAAGTTTGAAGTCAATCATGAATGTGCAAGTGCCCGAAATAGCGTCTGAAAAAAGTGGAAGAAGGAAAATAAAAAAAACTAGAAATGTGTTCGTTGTAAACGAACACATGGCTGTTCCCCTCCTTTTTATAAACATATGTGGTGTTCGGGATGACCTTTGTTAGTGATCGTATATGAAGAAATCACGATCGTACGTCAAACGGTTGAGTTTTTATCGATTTTTAAATATTGAATATTATTACATGCCCCTTTAATCTGACATGTAGGGAAGGTCAAAGGTGTTGCTATATGTTTGGATACCCCCACCCTAGTCGAAGTGTAACACAGTTAACCCCATCGTGATATATTGCACCCCTTTCAAATGGCAAGGCAAAATCTGTTTGACCAATAGGAAACGAGGTCAAAGGTCAAGCCATGTGGGCATCTTAAAGACATTTGTTAGTGATCGTATATGCAGAAGGAATCAAATTCGTAGGTCAAACGGTAGATTTTTTTATTGATTTTTGAATATTTAATTACGTAATCATCTTGTCGCTAGAGGGCGCTATTTCGTACGATGACGTCATCACTTATATTTTTGGAAAGCTTAAGGGCCTCTGGTAATAACACCATTGACCCCATCTCAATACCTCCTACCACTTTCAAACTAAGGGCCACTTCCGGTTTCGACCGGAAGTAAGCAAGGTCAAAGGTCACCAACATATTTTTTAGATACCCACCCTAGTCGAAGTGTAACACAAGTGACTTTGTCCAAATATCTTGCACCACTTTTAAATGGCAAGGCAAAATCTGTTTGACCAATAGGAAACGAGGTCAAAGGTCAAGGCGTGTGCGCATCTTAAAGACTTTTGTTAGTCATCGTATATGGCGAAGGAATCAAGATCGTAGGTCAAACGGTTGATTTTTTATTGATTTTTGAATATTTAATTTATTAAACTTCATGCGCCTTTAATCTGACACGTGATGACGTCATCATTACGTCATTAGTACTGTGCACAACTTCACATAGTGACCAATGTCCATGTGAAGTTTGAAGTCAATCATGAATGTGCAAGTGCCCGAAAAAGCGTCTGAAAAAAGTGGAAGAAGAAAAAAAAAAAAAAAACAAATCTTAACGAAAACAAAGGCTGTTCCGACCGTATCGGAACAGCCAAAAACTAGAAATGTGTTCGTTGAAAACGAACACATGGCTGTTCCCCTCCTTTTTATAAACATATGTGGTGTTCGGGATGACCTTTGTTAGTGATTGTATATGAAGAAATCACGATCGTATGTCAAACGGTTGAGTTTTTATCGATTTTTAAATATTGAATATTATTACATGCCACTTTAATCTGACATGTAGGGAAGGTCAAAGGTGTTGCTATATGTTTGGATACCCCACCCTAGTCGAAGTGTAACACAGTTGACCCCATCGTGATATATTGTACCCCTTTCAAATGGCAAGGCAAAATCTGTTTGACCAATAGGAAACGAGGTCAAAGGTCAAGCCATGTGCGCATCTTAAAGACATTTGTTAGTGATCGTATATGCAGAAGGAATCAAATTTGTAGGTCAAACGGTAGATTTTTTATTGATTTTTGAATATTTAATTACGTAATCATCTTGTCGCTAGAGGGCGCTATTTCCTACGATGACGTCATCACTTATATTTTTGGAAAGCTTAAGGGCCTCTGGTAATAACACCATTGACCCTATCTCAATACCTCCTTTCACTTTCAAACTAAGGGCCACTTCCGGTTTCGACCGGAAGTGAGCAAGGTCAAAGGTCACGGCCATATTTTTTGGATACACCACCCTAGGTCCAAGTGTAATACAGTTGACCACATCCAGATATCTTGTACCACTTTCAAATGGCAAGGCAAAATCTGTTAGACCAATAGGAAACGAGGTCAAAGGTCAAGCCCTGTGCGCATCTTAAAGACATTTGTTAGTGATCGTATATGCCACAGGAATCAAGATCGTAGGTCAAACAGTTGATTTTTTATTGATTTTTGAATATTTAATTACGTAATCATCTTGTCGGTAGAGGGCGCTATTTCGTACGATGACGTCATCACTTATATTTTTGGAAAGCTTAAGGGCCTCTGGTAATAACACCATTGACCCCATCTCAATACCTCCTTTCACTTTCAAACTAAGGGCCACTTCCGGTTTCGACCGGAAGTGAGCAAGGTCAAAGGTCACAAAAATATTTTTTAGATACCCCACCCTAGTCGAAGTGTAACACAAGTGACTTTGTCCAAATATCTTGCACCACTTTCAAATGGCAAGGCAAAATCTGTTAGACCAATAGGAAACGAGGTCAAAGGTCAAGGGGTGTGCGCATCTCAAAGACCTTTGTTAGTCATCGTATATGCCGAAGGAATCAAGATCGTAGGTCAAACGGTTGATTTTTTATTGATTTTCCAATATTTAATTTATTAAACTTCATACCCCTTTAATCTGACACGTGATGACGTCATCATGACGTCATTAGTACTGTGCACAACTTCACATAGTGACCAATGTCCATGTGCAGTTTGAAGTCAATCATCAATGTGCAAGTGTCCGAAATAGCGTCTGAAAAAAGTGGAAGAAGGAAAAGAATTAAAAAAAAAAAAAAAAAAAAAAAAATCTTAACGAAAACAAAGGCTGTTCCCAACCGTGTTGGAACAGCCAACTAGACCTGTGTTCGTTCTTGACAACGAACACATGGCTGTTCCCCTCCTTTTGATAAACATATATGGTGTTCGGGATGACCTTTGTTAGTGATCGTATATGAAGAAATCACGATCGTATGTCAAACGGTCGAGTTTTTATCGATTTTTAAATATCGAATTTTATTACATGCCCCTTTAATCTGACATGTAGGGAAGGTCAAATGTGTTGATATATGTTTGGATACCCCACCCTAGTCGAAGTGTAACACAGTTGACCCCATCGTGATATATTGTACCCCTTTCAAATGGCAAGGCAAAATCTGTTTGACCAATAGGAAACGAGGTCAAAGGTCAAGCCATGTGCGCATCTTAAAGACATTTGTTAGTGATCGTATATGCAGAAGGAATCAATTTCGTAGGTCAAACGGTAGATTTTTTATTGATTTTTAAATATTTAATTACGTAATCATCTTGTCGCTAGAGGGCGCTATTTCGTACGATGACGTCATCTCTTATATTTTTGGAAAGCTTAAGGGCCTCTGATAATAACACCATTGACCCTATCTCAATACCTCCTACCACTTTCAAACTAAGGGCCACTTCCGGTTTCGACCGGAAATGAGAAAGGTCAAAGGTCACGACCATATTTTTTGGATACACCACCCTAGGTCTAAGTGTAATACAGTTGACCACATCCAGATATCTTGTACCACTTTCAAATGGCAAGGCAAAATCTGTTTGACCAATAGGAAACGAGGTCCAAGGTCAAGGGGTGTGCGCATCTCAAAGACCCTTGTTAATCATCGTATATGGCGAAGGAATCAAGATCGTAGGTCAAACGGTTGATTTTGTATTGATTTTCCAATATTTCATTACGTAATCATCTTGTCGCTAGAGGGCGCTATTTCGTACGATGACGTCATCACTTATATTTTTTGAAAGCTTAAGGGCCTCTGGTAATAACACCATTGACCCCATCTCAATACCTCCTTTCACTTTCAAACTAAGGGCCACTTCCGGTTTCGACCGGAAGTGAGCAAGGTCAAAGGTCACCAACATATTTTTTACATACCCCATCCTAGTCGAAGTGTAACACAAGTGACTTTGTCCAAATATCTTGCACCACTTTCAAATGGCAAGGCAAAATCTGTTTGACCAATAGGAAACGAGGTCAAAGGTCAATGCGTGTGCGCATCTTAAAGACTTTTGTTAGTCATCGTATATGGCGAAGGAATCAAGATCGTAGGTCAAACGGTTGAATTTTTATTGATTTTTGAATATTTAATTTATTAAACTTCATACCCCTTTAATCTGACACGTGATGACGTCATTAGTACTGTGCACAACTTCACATAGTGACCAATGTCCATGTGAAGTTTGAAGTCAATCATCAATGTGCAAGTGTCCGAAATAGCGTCTGAAAAAAGTGGAAGAAGTAAAAGAATAAACTAGACCTGTATTCGTTCTTGACAACGAACACATGGCTGTTCCCTTCCTTTTTATGAACATGTGTGGTGTTAGAGACGACCTATTATCACCTATGTTGTTATATTTAACTATTTAATCATCTTGTCCCAAGAGAGCGCTATTTTATACGATGACGTCATCACTCACATTTTGGAAAGCTTGAGGCCCTTTGACATTAACACCCTTGACCCAGTATTGATACCCTCTACCATTTTCACACTAAAGGCCACTTCCCGTTTCGACCGGAAGTGAGCAAGGTCAAAGGTCACCAACCTATTTTTTAGATACCCCACCCTAGTTGAAGTGTAACACAACTGACCTCGTCCAAATATCTTGCACCACTTTCAAATGGCAAGGCAAGATCTGTTTGACCAATAGGAAACGAGGTCAAGGGTCAAGGCGTGTGCACATTTTAAAGACCTTTGTTAATCATCGTATATGGCGAAGGAATCAAGATCGTAGGTCAAACGGTTGATTTTGTATTGATTTTTTAATGTCTAATTTATTAAACATCATGCCCCTTTAATCTGACACGTGATGACGTCATCATAACGTAATCAGTTAAAGACCTTTGTTAGTTATTGTATATGGCGCAGGAATCAAGATAGTAGCTAAAATGGTTGATTTCTTACGGATTTTTTATATCCCATTTATTTTATTTGATGCCCCTTTAATCTGACACGTGATGACGTCATTATGACGTCATCAGTGAAAGACCTTTGTTAGTGATCATATTTGGCGCAGGAATCAAGATCGTAGCTCAAACGGTTGATTTTTTATTGATTTTTTATATTTCATTTATCTGTTTTCATGCCACTTTAATCTGACATGTGATGACGTCGTCCTGACGTCATCATTTAAAGACATTTATTAGTGGTCGTATATGGCGCAGGAATGAAGATCATAGCTCAAACGGTTGATTTGTTATTGATTTTTGAACATTTAATTTTATCAAATACCCCTTTAATCTAACACATTGAGCAAGGTCAAAGGTCGCCACCATATTTTTTGGATACCCCACCCTAGTCGAAGTGTAACACAATTGACCCCGTCCAAATATCTTGTACCACTTTCAAATGACAAGGCAAAATCTGTTTGACCAATAGGAAACAAGGTCAAAGGTCAAGGCGTGTGCGCATCTTAAAGACATTTGTTAGTCATCATATATGGCGAAGGAATCAAGTTCGTATGTCAAACGGTTGATTTTATATTGATTTTTGAATATTTAATTTATTAAACTTCATGCCCCTTTAATCTGACACGTGATGACGTCATCATGACGTCATTAGTAGTGTGCACAACTTCACATAGTGACTAATGTCCATGTGAAGTTTGAAGTCAATCATGAATGTGCAAGTGCCCGAAATAGCGTCTGAAAAAAGTGGAAGAAGGAAAATAAAAAATAACTAGAAATGTGTTCGTTGAAAACGAACACATGGCTGTTCCCCTCCTTTTTATAAACATATGTGGTGTTCGGGATGACCTTTGTTAGTGATTGTATATGAAGAAATCACGATCGTATGTCAAACGGTTGAGTTTTTATCGATTTTTAAATATTGAATATTATTACATGCCACTTTAATCTGACATGTAGGGAAGGTCAAAGGTGTTGCTATATGTTTGGATACCCCACCCTAGTCGAAGTGTAACACAGTTGACCCCATCGTGATATATTGTACCCCTTTCAAATGGCAAGGCAAACTCTGTTTGACCAATAGGAAACGAGGTCAAAGGTCAAGCCATGTGCACATCTTAAAGACATTTGTTAGTGATCGTATATGCAGAAGGAATCAAATTTGTAGGTCAAACGGTAGATTTTTTATTGATTTTTGAATATTTAATTACGTAATCATCTTGTCGGTAGAGGGCGCTATTTCGTACGATGACGTCATCACTTATATTTTTGGAAAGCTTAAGGGCCTCTGGTAATAACACCATTGACCCCATCTCAATACCTCCTTTCACTTTCAAACTAAGGGCCACTTCCGGTTTCGACCGGAAGTGAGCAAGGTCAAAGGTCACAAAAATATTTTTTAGATACCCCACCCTAGTCGAAGTGTAACACAAGTGACTTTGTCCAAATATCTTGCACCACTTTCAAATGGCAAGGCAAAATCTGTTAGACCAATAGGAAACGAGGTCAAAGGTCAAGGGGTGTGCGCATCTCAAAGACCTTTGTTAGTCATCGTATATGCCGAAGGAATCAAGATCGTAGGTCAAACGGTTGATTTTTTATTGATTTTCCAATATTTAATTTATTAAACTTCATACCCCTTTAATCTGACACGTGATGACGTCATCATGACGTCATTAGTACTGTGCACAACTTCACATAGTGACCAATGTCCATGTGCAGTTTGAAGTCAATCATCAATGTGCAAGTGTCCGAAATAGCGTCTGAAAAAAGTGGAAGAAGAAAAAGAATAAAAAACTAGAAATGTGTTCGTTGAAAACGAACACATGGCTGTTCCCCTCCTTTTTATAAACATATGTGGTGTTCGGGATGACCTTTGTTAGTGATTGTTTATGAAGAAATCACGATCGTAGGTCAAACGGTTGAGTTTTTATCTATTTTTAAATATTGAATATTATTACATGCCCCTTTAATCTGACATGTAGGGAAAGTCAAAGGTGTTGCTATATGTTTGGATACCCCACCCTAGTCGAAGTGTAACACAGTTGACCCCATCGTGGTATATTGTACCCCTTTCAAATGGCAAGGCAAAATCTGTTAGACCAATAGGAAACGAGGTCAAAGGTCAAGGGGTGTGCGCATCTCAAAGACCTTTGTTAGTCATCGTATATGCCGAAGGAATCAAGATCGTAGGTCAAACGGTTGATTTTTTATTGATTTTCCAATATTTCATTACGTAATCATCTTGTCGCTAGAGGGCGCTATTTCGTACGATGACGTCATCACTTATATTTTTGGAAAGCTTAAGGGCCTCTGGTAATAACACCATTGACCCCATCTCAATACCTCCTTTCACTTTCAAACTAAGGGCCACTTCCGGTTTCGACCGGAAGTGAGCAAGGTCAAAGGTCACAAAAATATTTTTTAGATACCCCACCCTAGTCGAAGTGTAACACAAGTGACTTTGTCCAAATATCTTGCACCACTTTCAAATGGCAAGGCAAAATCTGTTAGACCAATAGGAAACGAGGTCAAAGGTCAAGGGGTGTGCGCATCTCAAAGACCTTTGTTAGTCATCGTATATGCCGAAGGAATCAAGATCGTAGGTCAAACGGTTGATTTTTTATTGATTTTTGAATATTTAATTTATTAAACTTCATGCCCCTTTAATCTGACACGTGATGACGTCATCATGACGTCATTAGTACTGTGCACAACCTAACATAGTGACCAATGTCCATGTGAAGTTTGAAGTCAATCATGAATGTGCAAGTGCCCGAAATAGCGTGCGAAAAAAAGTGGAAGAAGGAAAAGAAAAAAAAAAATAAAAAAAAAAAAAATCGTAACGAAAACAAAGGCTGTTCCCAACCGTGTTGGAACAGCCAAAAAATAAAAAAAATAAAAAAAAAAAAATCTTAACGAAAACAAAGGCTGTTCCGACCGTATCGGAACAGCCAAAAATAAATAAATAAAATAAAAACTAGAAATGTGTTCGTTGAAAACGAACACATGGCTGTTCCCCTCCTTTTTATAAACATATGTGGTGTTCGGGATGACCTTTGTTAGTGATTGTATATGAATAAATCACGATCGTATGTCAAACGGTTGAGTTTTTATCGATTTTTAAATATTGAATATTATTACATGCCACTTTAATCTGACATGTAGGGAAGGTCAAAGGTGTTGCTATATGTTTGGATACCCCACCCTAGTCGAAGTGTAACACAGTTGACCCCATCGTGATATATTGTACCCCTTTCAAATGGCAAGGCAAAATCTGTTTGACCAATAGGAAACGAGGTCAAAGGTCAAGCCATGTGCGCATCTTAAAGACATTTGTTAGTGATCGTATATGCAGAAGGAATCAAATTTGTAGGTCAAACGGTAGATTTTTTATTGATTTTTGAATATTTAATTACGTAATCATCTTGTCGCTAGAGGGCGCTATTTCCTACGATGACGTCATCACTTATATTTTTGGAAAGCTTAAGGGCCTCTGGTAATAACACCATTGACCCTATCTCAATACCTCCTTTCACTTTCAAACTAAGGGCCACTTCCGGTTTCGACCGGAAGTGAGCAAGGTCAAAGGTCACGGCCATATTTTTTGGATACACCACCCTAGGTCCAAGTGTAATACAGTTGACCACATCCAGATATCTTGTACCACTTTCAAATGGCAAGGCAAAATCTGTTAGACCAATAGGAAACGAGGTCAAAGGTCAAGCCCTGTGCGCATCTTAAAGACATTTGTTAGTGATCGTATATGCCACAGGAATCAAGATCGTAGGTCAAACAGTTGATTTTTTATTGATTTTTGAATATTTAATTACGTAATCATCTTGTCGGTAGAGGGCGCTATTTCGTACGATGACGTCATCACTTATATTTTTGGAAAGCTTAAGGGCCTCTGGTAATAACACCATTGACCCCATCTCAATACCTCCTTTCACTTTCAAACTAAGGGCCACTTCCGGTTTCGACCGGAAGTGAGCAAGGTCAAAGGTCACAAAAATATTTTTTAGATACCCCACCCTAGTCGAAGTGTAACACAAGTGACTTTGTCCAAATATCTTGCACCACTTTCAAATGGCAAGGCAAAATCTGTTAGACCAATAGGAAACGAGGTCAAAGGTCAAGGGGTGTGCGCATCTCAAAGACCTTTGTTAGTCATCGTATATGCCGAAGGAATCAAGATCGTAGGTCAAACGGTTGATTTTTTATTGATTTTCCAATATTTAATTTATTAAACTTCATACCCCTTTAATCTGACACGTGATGACGTCATCATGACGTCATTAGTACTGTGCACAACTTCACATAGTGACCAATGTCCATGTGCAGTTTGAAGTCAATCATCAATGTGCAAGTGTCCGAAATAGCGTCTGAAAAAAGTGGAAGAAGGAAAAGAATTAAAAAAAAAAAAAAAAAAAAAAATCTTAACGAAAACAAAGGCTGTTCCCAACCGTGTTGGAACAGCCAACTAGACCTGTGTTCGTTCTTGACAACGAACACATGGCTGTTCCCCTCCTTTTGATAAACATATATGGTGTTCGGGATGACCTTTGTTAGTGATCGTATATGAAGAAATCACGATCGTATGTCAAACGGTCGAGTTTTTATCGATTTTTAAATATCGAATTTTATTACATGCCCCTTTAATCTGACATGTAGGGAAGGTCAAATGTGTTGATATATGTTTGGATACCCCACCCTAGTCGAAGTGTAACACAGTTGACCCCATCGTGATATATTGTACCCCTTTCAAATGGCAAGGCAAAATCTGTTTGACCAATAGGAAACGAGGTCAAAGGTCAAGCCATGTGCGCATCTTAAAGACATTTGTTAGTGATCGTATATGCAGAAGGAATCAATTTCGTAGGTCAAACGGTAGATTTTTTATTGATTTTTAAATATTTAATTACGTAATCATCTTGTCGCTAGAGGGCGCTATTTCGTACGATGACGTCATCTCTTATATTTTTGGAAAGCTTAAGGGCCTCTGATAATAACACCATTGACCCTATCTCAATACCTCCTACCACTTTCAAACTAAGGGCCACTTCCGGTTTCGACCGGAAATGAGAAAGGTCAAAGGTCACGACCATATTTTTTGGATACACCACCCTAGGTCTAAGTGTAATACAGTTGACCACATCCAGATATCTTGTACCACTTTCAAATGGCAAGGCAAAATCTGTTTGACCAATAGGAAACGAGGTCCAAGGTCAAGGGGTGTGCGCATCTCAAAGACCCTTGTTAATCATCGTATATGGCGAAGGAATCAAGATCGTAGGTCAAACGGTTGATTTTGTATTGATTTTCCAATATTTCATTACGTAATCATCTTGTCGCTAGAGGGCGCTATTTCGTACGATGACGTCATCACTTATATTTTTTGAAAGCTTAAGGGCCTCTGGTAATAACACCATTGACCCCATCTCAATACCTCCTTTCACTTTCAAACTAAGGGCCACTTCCGGTTTCGACCGGAAGTGAGCAAGGTCAAAGGTCACCAACATATTTTTTACATACCCCATCCTAGTCGAAGTGTAACACAAGTGACTTTGTCCAAATATCTTGCACCACTTTCAAATGGCAAGGCAAAATCTGTTTGACCAATAGGAAACGAGGTCAAAGGTCAATGCGTGTGCGCATCTTAAAGACTTTTGTTAGTCATCGTATATGGCGAAGGAATCAAGATCGTAGGTCAAACGGTTGAATTTTTATTGATTTTTGAATATTTAATTTATTAAACTTCATACCCCTTTAATCTGACACGTGATGACGTCATTAGTACTGTGCACAACTTCACATAGTGACCAATGTCCATGTGAAGTTTGAAGTCAATCATCAATGTGCAAGTGTCCGAAATAGCGTCTGAAAAAAGTTGAAGAAGTAAAAGAATAAACTAGACCTGTGTTCGTTCTTGACAACGAACACATGGCTGTTCCCTTCCTTTTTATGAACATGTGTGGTGTTAGAGACGACCTATTATCACCTATGTTGTTATATTTAACTATTTAATCATCTTGTCCCAAGAGAGCGCTATTTTATACGATGACGTCATCACTCACATTTTGGAAAGCTTGAGGCCCTTTGACATTAACACCCTTGACCCAGTATTGATACCCTCTACCATTTTCACACTAAAGGCCACTTCCCGTTTCGACCGGAAGTGAGCAAGGTCAAAGGTCACCAACCTATTTTTTAGATACCCCACCCTAGTTGAAGTGTAACACAACTGACCTCGTCCAAATATCTTGCACCACTTTCAAATGGCAAGGCAAGATCTGTTTGACCAATAGGAAACGAGGTCAAGGGTCAAGGCGTGTGCACATTTTAAAGACCTTTGTATTGTAAATCCCATTTAAATTGTATACAATTTTATTTGTTATGCGCATCTGAACATATACATGAAATTTGCGCAATATAAATGTAATTATTATTATTATTATTATTATTAGTCATCGTATATGGCGAAGGAATCAAGATCGTAGGTCAAACGGTTGATTTTGTATTGATTTTTTAATGTCTAATTAATTAAACATCATGCCCCTTTAATCTGACACGTGATGACGTCATCATAACGTAATCAGTTAAAGACCTTTGTTAGTTATTGTATATGGCGCAGGAATCAAGATAGTAGCTAAAATGGTTGATTTCTTACGGATTTTTTATATCCCATTTATTTTATTTGATGCCCCTTTAATCTGACACGTGATGACGTCATTATGACGTCATTAGTGAAAGACCTTTGTTAGTGATCATATTTGGCGCAGAAATCAAGATCGTAGCTCAAACGGTTGATTTTTTATTGATTTTTTATATTTCATTTATCTGTTTTCATGCCCCTTTAATCTGACATGTGATGACGTCGTCCTGACGTCATCATTTAAAGACATTTATTAGTGGTCGTATATGGCGCAGGAATGAAGATCATAGCTCAAACGGTTGATTTGTTATTGATTTTTGAACATTTAATTTTATCAAATACCCCTTTAATCTAACACATTGAGCAAGGTCAAAGGTCGCCACCATATTTTTTGGATACCCCACCCTAGTCGAAGTGTAACACAATTGACCCCGTCCAAATATCTTGTACCACTTTCAAATGACAAGGCAAAATCTGTTTGACCAATAGGAAACAAGGTCAAAGGTCAAGGCGTGTGCGCATCTTAAAGACATTTGTTAGTCATCATATATGGCGAAGGAATCAAGTTCGTATGTCAAACGGTTGATTTTATATTGATTTTTGAATATTTAATTTATTAAACTTCATGCCCCTTTAATCTGACACGTGATGACGTCATCATGACGTCATTAGTAGTGTGCACAACTTCACATAGTGACTAATGTCCATGTGAAGTTTGAAGTCAATCATGAATGTGCAAGTGCCCGAAATAGCGTCTGAAAAAAGTGGAAGAAGGAAAATAAAAAATAAAAATAAATAAATAAAATAAAAACTAGAAATGTGTTCGTTGAAAACGAACACATGGCTGTTCCCCTCCTTTTTATAAACATATGTGGTGTTCGGGATGACCTTTGTTAGTGATTGTATATGAATAAATCACGATCGTATGTCAAACGGTTGAGTTTTTATCGATTTTTAAATATTGAATATTCTTACATGCCACTTTAATCTGACATGTAGGGAAGGTCAAAGGTGTTGCTATATGTTTGGATACCCCACCCTAGTCGAAGTGTAACACAGTTGACCCCATCGTGATATATTGTACCCCTTTCAAATGGCAAGGCAAAATCTGTTTGACCAATAGGAAACGAGGTCAAAGGTCAAGCCATGTGCGCATCTTAAAGACATTTGTTAGTGATCGTATATGCAGAAGGAATCAAATTTGTAGGTCAAACGGTAGATTTTTTATTGATTTTTGAATATTTAATTACGTAATCATCTTGTCGCTAGAGGGCGCTATTTCCTACGATGACGTCATCACTTATATTTTTGGAAAGCTTAAGGGCCTCTGGTAATAACACCATTGACCCTATCTCAATACCTCCTTTCACTTTCAAACTAAGGGCCACTTCCGGTTTCGACCGGAAGTGAGCAAGGTCAAAGGTCACGGCCATATTTTTTGGATACACCACCCTAGGTCCAAGTGTAATACAGTTGACCACATCCAGATATCTTGTACCACTTTCAAATGGCAAGGCAAAATCTGTTAGACCAATAGGAAACGAGGTCAAAGGTCAAGGGGTGTGCGCATCTCAAAGACCTTTGTTAGTCATCGTATATGCCGAAGGAATCAAGATCGTAGGTCAAACGGTTGATTTTTTATTGATTTTTGAATATTTAATTTATTAAACTTCATGCCCCTTTAATCTGACACGTGATGACGTCATCATGACGTCATTAGTACTGTGCACAACTTCACATAGTGACCAATGTCCATGTGAAGTTTGAAGTCAATCATCAATGTGCAAGTGTCCGAAATAGCGTCTGAAAAAAGTGGAAGAAGAAAAAGAAAAAACTAGAAATGTGTTCGTTGAAAACGAACACATGGCTGTTCCCCTCCTTTTTATAAACATATGTGGTGTTCGGGATGACCTTTGTTAGTGATTGTTTATGAAGAAATCACGATCGTAGGTCAAACGGTTGAGTTTTTATCTATTTTTAAATATTGAATATTATTACATGCCCCTTTAATCTGACATGTAGGGAAAGTCAAAGGTGTTGCTATATGTTTGGATACCCCACCCTAGTCGAAGTGTAACACAGTTGACCCCATCGTGGTATATTGTACCCCTTTCAAATGGCAAGGCAAAATCTGTTAGACCAATAGGAAACGAGGTCAAAGGTCAAGGGGTGTGCGCATCTCAAAGACCTTTGTTAGTCATCGTATATGCCGAAGGAATCAAGATCGTAGGTCAAACGGTTGATTTTTTATTGATTTTCCAATATTTCATTACGTAATCATCTTGTCGCTAGAGGGCGCTATTTCGTACGATGACGTCATCACTTATATTTTTGGAAAGCTTAAGGGCCTCTGATAATAACACCATTGAGCCCATCTCAATACCTCCTACCACTTTCAAACTAAGGGCCACTTCCGGTTTCGACCGGAAGTGAGCAAGGTCAAAGGTCACAAAAATATTTTTTAGATACCCCACCCTAGTCGAAGTGTAACACAAGTGACTTTGTCCAAATATCTTGCACCACTTTCAAATGGCAAGGCAAAATCTGTTTGACCAATAGGAAACGAGGTCAAAGGTCAAGGCGTGTGCGCATCTTAAAGACTTTTGTTAGTCATCGTATATGGCGAAGGAATCAAGATCGTAGGTCAAACGGTTGAATTTTTATTGATTTTTGAATATTTAATTTATTAAACTTCATACCCCTTTAATCTGACACGTGATGACGTCATGATTACGTCATTAGTACTATGCACTAATTCACATAGTGACCAATGTCCATGTTAGGTTTGAAGTCAATCATCAATGTGCAAGTGTCCGAAATAGCGTCTGAAAAAAGTGGAAGAAGTAAAAGAATAAAAAAAAAACAAAAAAAAACAAAACTAGACCTGTGTTCGTTCTTGACAACGAACACATGGCTGTTCCCCTCCTTTTTATAAACATATGTGGTGTTCGGGATGACCTCTGTTAGTGATTGTATATGGAGAAATCATGATCGTATGTCAAACGGTTGAGTTTTTATCGATTTTTAAATATTGAATATTATTACATGCCCCTTTAATCTGACATGTAGGGAAGGTCAAAGGTGTTGCTATATGTTTGGATACCCCACCCTAGTCGAAGTGTAACACAGTTGACCCCATCGTGATATATTGTACCCCTTTCAAATGGCAAGGCAAAATCTGTTTGACCAATAGGAAACGAGGTCAAAGGTCAAGCCATGTGCGCATCTTAAAGACATTTGTTAGTGATCGTATATGCCACAGGAATCAAGATCGTAGGTCAAACGGTAGATTTTTTATTGATTTTTAAATATTTAATTACGTAATCATCTTGTCGCTAGAGGGCGCTATTTCGTACGATGACGTCATCTCTTATATTTTTGGAAAGCTTAAGGGCCTCTGATAATAACACCATTGACCCTATCTCAATACCTCCTACCACTTTCAAACTAAGGGCCACTTCCGGTTTCGACCGGAAATGAGCAAGGTCAAAGGTCACGACCATATTTTTTGGATACACCACCCTAGGTCTAAGTGTAATACAGTTGACCACATCCAGATATCTTGTACCACTTTCAAATGGCAAGGCAAAATCTGTTTGACCAATAGGAAACGAGGTCCAAGGTCAAGGGGTGTGCGCATCTCAAAGACCCTTGTTAATCATCGTATATGGCGCAGGAATCAAGATCGTAGGTCAAACGGTTGATTTTGTATTGATTTTCCAATATTTCATTACGTAATCATCTTGTCGCTAGAGGGCGCTATTTCGTACGATGACGTCATCACTTATATTTTTGGAAAGCTTAAGGGCCTCTGGTAATAACACCATTGACCCCATCTCAATACCTCCTTTCACTTTCAAACTAAGGGCCACTTCCGGTTTCGACCGGAAGTGAGCAAGGTCAAAGGTCACCAACATATTTTTTACATACCCCACCCTAGTCGAAGTGTAACACAAGTGACTTTGTCCAAATATCTTGCACCACTTTCAAATGGCAAGGCAAAATCTGTTTGACCAATAGGAAACGAGGTCAAAGGTCAAGGCGTGTGCGCATCTTAAAGACTTTTGTTAGTCATCGTATATGGCGAAGGAATCAAGATCGTAGGTCAAACGGTTGAATTTTTATTGATTTTTGAATATTTAATTTATTAAACTTCATACCCCTTTAATCTGACACGTGATGACGTCATCATGACGTCATTAGTACTGTGCACAACTTCACATAGTGACCAATGTCCATGTGAAGTTTGAAGTCAATCATGAATGTGCAAGTGTCCGAAATAGCGTCTGAAAAAAGTGGAAGAAGTAAAAGAATTAAAAAAAAAAAAAAAAAAAAAAAAAACAAAAAAGGAATAAAAATCGTAACGAAAACAAAGGCTGTTCCGACCCGAATCGGAACAGCCAAAAAACTAGACCTGTGTTCGTTCTTGACAACGAACACATGGCTGTTCCCCTCCTTTTTATAAACATATATGGTGTTCGGGATGACCTTTGTTAGTGATCGTATATGAAGAAATCACGATCGTATGTCAAACGGTCGAGTTTTTATCGATTTTTAAATATCGAATTTTATTACATGCCCCTTTAATCTGACAGGTAGGGAAGGTCAAAGGTGTTGATATATGTTTGGATACCCCACCCTAGTCGAAGTGTAACACAGTTGACCCCATCGTGATATATTGTACCCCTTTCAAATGGCAAGGCAAAATCTGTTTGACCAACAGGAAACGAGGTCAAAGGTCAAGCCGAGTGCGCATCTTAAAGACATTTGTTAGTGATCGTATATGCAGAAGGAATCAATTTCGTAGGTCAAACGGTAGATTTTGTATTGATTTTTAAATATTTAATTACGTAATCATCTTGTCGCTAGAGGGCGCTATTTCGTACGATGACGTCATCTCTTATATTTTTGGAAAGCTTAAGGGCCTCTGATAATAACACCATTGACCCTATCTCAATACCTCCTACCACTTTCAAATTAAGGGCCACTTCCGGTTTCGACCGGAAATGAGCAAGGTCAAAGGTCACGACCATATTTTTTGGATACACCACCCTAGGTCTAAGTGTAATACAGTTGACCACATCCAGATATCTTGTACCACTTTCAAATGGCAAGGCAAAATCTGTTTGACCAATAGGAAACGAGGTCCAAGGTCAAGGGGTGTGCGCATCTCAAAGACCCTTGTTAATCATCGTATATGGCGAAGGAATCAAGATCGTAGGTCAAACGGTTGATTTTGTATTGATTTTCCAATATTTCATTACGTAATCATCTTGTCGCTAGAGGGCGCTATTTCGTACGATGACGTCATCACTTATATTTTTGGAAAGCTTAAGGGCCTCTGGTAATAACACCATTGACCCCATCTCAATACCTCGTTTCACTTTCAAACTAAGGGTCACTTCCGGTTTCGACCGGAAGTGAGCAAGGTCAAAGGTCACCAACATATTTTTTACATACCCCACCCTAGTCGAAGTGTAACACAAGTGACTTTGTCCAAATATCTTGCACCACTTTCAAATGGCAAGGCAAAATCTGTTTGACCAATAGGAAACGAGGTCAAAGGTCAAGGCGTGTGCGCATCTTAAAGACTTTTGTTAGTCATCGTATATGGCGAAGGAATCAAGATCGTAGGTCAAACGGTTGAATTTTTATTGATTTTTGAATATTTAATTTATTAAACTTCATACCCCTTTAATCTGACACGTGATGACGTCATCATGACGTCATTAGTACTGTGCACAACTTCACATAGTGACCAATGTCCATGTGAAGTTTGAAGTCAATCATCAATGTGCAAGTGTCCGAAATAGCG
The DNA here is from genome assembly GCA_037783545.1 of Henricia sp. BOLD:AAB3569. Lineage (NCBI taxonomy): Eukaryota > Metazoa > Echinodermata > Asteroidea > Spinulosida > Echinasteridae > Henricia > Henricia sp. BOLD:AAB3569. Next base: position 776,049 of record JBBELK010000403.1, on the reverse strand, counting down.
TCTGAAAAAAGTGGAAGAAGTAAAAGAATAAAAAAAAAAAAAAAACTAGAAATGTGTTCGTTGAAAACGAACACATGGCTGTTCCCCTCCTTTTTATAAACATATGTGGTGTTCGGGATGACCTTTGTTAGTGATTGTATATGAATAAATCACGATCGTATGTCAAACGGTTGAGTTTTTATCGATTTTTAAATATTGAATATTATTACATGCCACTTTAATCTGACATGTGGGGAAGGTCAAAGGTGTTGCTATATGTTTGGATACCCCACCCTAGTCGAAGTGTAACACAGTTGACCCCATCGTGATATATTGTACCCCTTTCAAATGGCAAGGCCAAATCTGTTTGACCAATAGGAAACGAGGTCAAAGGTCAAGCCATGTGCGCATCTTAAAGACATTTGTTAGTGATCGTATATGCAGAAGGAATCAAATTTGTAGGTCAAACGGTAGATTTTTTATTGATTTTTGAATATTTAATTACGTAATCATCTTGTCGCTAGAGGGCGCTATTTCCTACGATGACGTCATCACTTATATTTTTGGAAAGCTTAAGGGCCTCTGGTAATAACACCATTGACCCTATCTCAATACCTCCTTTCACTTTCAAACTAAGGGCCACTTCCGGAAGTGAGCAAGGTCAAAGGTCACCAACATATTTTTTAGATACCCCACCCTAGTCGAAGTGTAACACAAGTGACTTTGTCCAAATATCTTGCACCACTTTCAAATGGAAAGACAAAATCTGTTTGACCAATAGGAAACGAGGTCCAAGGTCAAGAGGTGTGCGCATCTCAAAGACCCTTGTTAGTCATCGTATATGGCGAAGGAATCAAGATCGTAGGTCAAGCGGTTGATTTTTTAATGCAGATATCTTGTACCACTTTCAAATGGCAAGGCAAAATCTGTTAGACGAATAGGAAACGAGGTCAAAGGTCACGACCATATTTTTGGGATACACCACCCTAGGTCCAAGTGTAATACAGTTGACCACATTCAGATATCTTGTACCACTATTTCGTACGATGACGTCATCACTTATATTTTTGGAAAGCTTAAGGGCCTCTGGTAATAACACCATTGACCCTATATCAATACCTCCTTTCACTTTCAAACTAAGGGCCACTTCCGGAAGTGAGCAAGGTCAAAGGTCACCAACATATTTTTTGGATACACCACCCTAGGTCCAAGTGTAATACAGTTGACCACATCCAGATATCTTGTACCACTTTCAAATGGAAAGGCAAAATTAATCTGTTAGACCAATAGGAAACAAGGTCAAAGGTCAAGCCCTGTGCGCATCTTAAAGACATTTGTTAGTGATCGTATATGCCACAGGAATCAAGATCGTAGGTCAAACAGTTGATTTGTTATTGATTTTTGAATATTTAATTACGTAATCATCTTGTCGGTAGAGGGCGCTATTTCGTACGATGACGTCATCACTTATATTTTTGGAAAGCTTAAGGGCCTCTGGTAATAACACCATTGACCCCATCTCAATACCTCCTTTCACTTTCAAACTAAGGGCCACTTCCGGTTTCGACCGGAAGTGAGCAAGGTCAAAGGTCACAAAAATATTTTTTAGATACCCCACCCTAGTCGAAGTGTAACACAAGTGACTTTGTCCAAATATCTTGCACCACTTTCAAATGGCAAGGCAAAATCTGTTTGACCAATAGGAAACGAGGTCAAAGGTCAAGGCGTGTGCGCATCTTAAAGACTTTTGTTAGTCATCGTATATGGCGAAGGAATCAAGATCGTAGGTCAAACGGTTGAATTTTTATTGATTTTTGAATATTTAATTTATTAAACTTCATACCCCTTTAGTCTGACACGTGATGACGTCATGATTACGTCATTAGTACTATGCACTAATTCACATAGTGACCAATGTCCATGTGAAGTTTGAAGTCAATCATCAATGTGCAAGTGTCCGAAATAGCGTCTGAAAAAAAGTGGAAGAAGTAAAAGAATAAAAAAAAAAACTAGACCTGTGTTCGTTCTTGACAACGAACACATGGCTGTTCCCCTCCTTTTTATAAACATATATGGTGTTCGGGATGACCTTTGTTAGTGATCGTATATGAATAAATCACGATCGTAGGTCAAACGGTTGAGTTTTTATCTATTTTTAAATATTGAATATTATTACATGCCCCTTTAATCTGACATGTAGGGAAAGTCAAAGGTGTTGCTATATGTTTGGATACCCCACCCTAGTCGAAGTGTAACACAGTTGACCCCATCGTCGTATATTGTACCCCTTTCAAATGGCAAGGCAAAATCTGTTTGACCAATAGGAAACGAGGTCAAAGGTCAAGCCATGTGCGCATCTTAAAGACATTTGTTAATGATCGTATATGCAGAAGGAATCAAATTTGTAGGTCAAACGGTAGATTTTTTATTGATTTTTGAATATTTAATTACGTAATCATCTTGTCGCTAGAGGGCGCTATTTCGTACGATGACGCAATCACTTATATTTTTGAAAAGCTTAAGGGCCTCTGGTAATAACACCATTGACCCTATCTCAATACCTCCTTTCACTTTCAAACTAAGGGCCACTTCCGGAAGTGAGCAAGGTCAAAGGTCACCAACAATTTTTTTAGATACCCCACCCTAGTCGAAGTGTAACACAAGTGACTTTGTCCAAATATCTTGCACCACTTTCAAATGGAAAGGCAAAATCTGTTTGACCAATAGGAAACGAGGTCCAAGGTCAAGGGGTGTGCGCATCTCAAAGACCCTTGTTAGTCATCGTATATGGCGAAGGAATCAAGATCGTAGGTCAAGCGGTTGATTTTTTAATGCAGATATCTTGTACCACTTTCAAATGGCAAGGCAAAATCTGTTAGACGAATAGGAAACGAGGTCAAAGGTCACGACCATATTTTTGGGATACACCACCCTAGGTCCAAGTGTAATACAGTTGACCACATTCAGATATCTTGTACCACTATTTCGTACGATGACGTCATCACTTATATTTTTGGAAAGCTTAAGGGCCTCTGGTAATAACACCATTGACCCTATATCAATACCTCCTTTCACTTTCAAACTAAGGGCCACTTCCGGAAGTGAGCAAGGTCAAAGGTCACCAACATATTTTTTGGATACACCACCCTAGGTCCAAGTGTAATACAGTTGACCACATCCAGATATCTTGTACCACTTTCAAATGGAAAGGCAAAATTAATCTGTTAGACCAATAGGAAACAAGGTCAAAGGTCAAGCCCTGTGCGCATCTTAAAGACATTTGTTAGTGATCGTATATGCCACAGGAATCAAGATCGTAGGTCAAACAGTTGATTTGTTATTGATTTTTGAATATTTAATTACGTAATCATCTTGTCGGTAGAGGGCGCTATTTCGTACGATGACGTCATCACTTATATTTTTGGAAAGCTTAAGGGCCTCTGGTAATAACACCATTGACCCCATCTCAATACCTCCTTTCACTTTCAAACTAAGGGCCACTTCCGGTTTCGACCGGAAGTGAGCAAGGTCAAAGGTCACAAAAATATTTTTTAGATACCCCACCCTAGTCGAAGTGTAACACAAGTGACTTTGTCCAAATATCTTGCACCACTTTCAAATGGCAAGGCAAAATCTGTTTGACCAATAGGAAACGAGGTCAAAGGTCAAGGCGTGTGCGCATCTTAAAGACTTTTGTTAGTCATCGTATATGGCGAAGGAATCAAGATCGTAGGTCAAACGGTTGAATTTTTATTGATTTTTGAATATTTAATTTATTAAACTTCATACCCCTTTAATCTGACACGTGATGACGTCATGATTACGTCATTAGTACTATGCACTAATTCACATAGTGACCAATGTCCATGTGAAGTTTGAAGTCAATCATCAATGTGCAAGTGTCCGAAATAGCGTCTGAAAAAAGTGGAAGAAGTAAAAGAATAAAAAAAAAAACTAGACCTGTGTTCGTTCTTGACAACGAACACATGGCTGTTCCCCTCCTTTTTATAAACATATATGGTGTTCGGGATGACCTTTGTTAGTGATCGTATATGAATAAATCACGATCGTAGGTCAAACGGTTGAGTTTTTATCTATTTTTAAATATTGAATATTATTACATACCCCTTTAATCTGACATGTAGGGAAAGTCAAAGGTGTTGCTATATGTTTGGATACCCCACCCTAGTCGAAGTGTAACACAGTTGACCCCATCGTGGTATATTGTACCCCTTTCAAATGGCAAGGCAAAATCTGTTTGACCAATAGGAAACGAGGTCAAAGGTCAAGCCATGTGCGCATCTTAAAGACATTTGTTAATGATCGTATATGCAGAAGGAATCAAATTCGTGGGTCAAACGGTAGATTTTATATTGATTTTTGAATATTTAATTACGTAATCATCTTGTCGCTAGAGGGCGCTATTTCGTACGTTGACGTCATTACTTATATTTTTGGAAAGCTTAAGGGCCTCTGATAATAACACCATTGACCCCATCTCAATACCTCCTACCACTTTCAAACTAAGGGCCACTTCCGGTTTCGACCGGAAGTGAGCAAGGTCAAAGGTCACGGCCATATTTTTTGGATACACCACCCTAGGTCGAAGTGTAATACAGTTGACCACATGCAGATATCTTGTACCACTTTCAAATGGCAAGGCAAAATCTGTTTGACCAATAGGAAACGAGGTCAAAGGTCAAGCCATGTGCGCATCTTAAAGACATTTGTTAGTGATCGTATATGCAGAAGGAATCAAATTTGTAGGTCAAACGGTAGATTTTTTATTGATTTTTGAATATTTAATTACGTAATCATCTTGTCGCTAGAGGGCGCTATTTCGTACGATGACGCCATCACTTATATTTTTGGAAAGCTTAAGGGCCTCTGGTAATAACACCATTGACCCTATCTCAATACCTCCTTTCACTTTCAAACTAAGGGCCACTTCCGGAAGTGAGCAAGGTCAAAGGTCACCAACATATTTTTTAGATACCCCACCCTAGTCGAAGTGTAACACAAGTGACTTTGTCCAAATATCTTGCACCACTTTCAAATGGAAAGGCAAAATCTGTTTGACCAATAGGAAACGAGGTCCAAGGTCAAGGGGTGTGCGCATCTCAAAGACCCTTGTTAGTCATCGTATATGGCGAAGGAATCAAGATCGTAGGTCAAGCGGTTGATTTTTTAATGCAGATATCTTGTACCACTTTCAAATGGCAAGGCAAAATCTGTTAGACGAATAGGAAACGAGGTCAAAGGTCACGACCATATTTTTGGGATACACCACCCTAGGTCCAAGTGTAATACAGTTGACCACATTCAGATATCTTGTACCACTATTTCGTACGATGACGTCATCACTTATATTTTTGGAAAGCTTAAGGGCCTCTGGTAATAACACCATTGACCCTATATCAATACCTCCTTTCACTTTCAAACTAAGGGCCACTTCCGGAAGTGAGCAAGGTCAAAGGTCACCAACATATTTTTTGGATACACCACCCTAGGTCCAAGTGTAATACAGTTGACCACATCCAGATATCTTGTACCACTTTCAAATGGAAAGGCAAAATTAATCTGTTAGACCAATAGGAAACAAGGTCAAAGGTCAAGCCCTGTGCGCATCTTAAAGACATTTGTTAGTGATCGTATATGCCACAGGAATCAAGATCGTAGGTCAAACAGTTGATTTGTTATTGATTTTTGAATATTTAATTACGTAATCATCTTGTCGGTAGAGGGCGCTATTTCGTACGATGACGTCATCACTTATATTTTTGGAAAGCTTAAGGGCCTCTGGTAATAACACCATTGACCCCATCTCAATACCTCCTTTCACTTTCAAACTAAGGGCCACTTCCGGTTTCGACCGGAAGTGAGCAAGGTCAAAGGTCACAAAAATATTTTTTAGATACCCCACCCTAGTCGAAGTGTAACACAAGTGACTTTGTCCAAATATCTTGCACCACTTTCAAATGGCAAGGCAAAATCTGTTTGACCAATAGGAAACGAGGTCAAAGGTCAAGGCGTGTGCGCATCTTAAAGACTTTTGTTAGTCATCGTATATGGCGAAGGAATCAAGATCGTAGGTCAAACGGTTGAATTTTTATTGATTTTTGAATATTTAATTTATTAAACTTCATACCCCTTTAATCTGACACGTGATGACGTCATGATTACGTCATTAGTACTATGCACTAATTCACATAGTGACCAATGTCCATGTGAAGTTTGAAGTCAATCATCAATGTGCAAGTGTCCGAAATAGCGTCTGAAAAAAGTGGAAGAAGTAAAAGAATAAAAAAAAAAACTAGACCTGTGTTCGTTCTTGACAACGAACACATGGCTGTTCCCCTCCTTTTTATAAACATATATGGTGTTCGGGATGACCTTTGTTAGTGATCGTATATGAATAAATCACGATCGTAGGTCAAACGGTTGAGTTTTTATCTATTTTTAAATATTGAATATTATTACATGCCCCTTTAATCTGACATGTAGGGAAAGTCAAAGGTGTTGCTATATGTTTGGATACCCCACCCTAGTCGAAGTGTAACACAGTTGACCCCATCGTGGTATATTGTACCCCTTTCAAATGGCAAGGCAAAATCTGTTTGACCAATAGGAAACGAGGTCAAAGGTCAAGCCATGTGCGCATCTTAAAGACATTTGTTAATGATCGTATATGCAGAAGGAATCAAATTCGTAGGTCAAACGGTAGATTTTATATTGATTTTTGAATATTTAATTACGTAATCATCTTGTCGCTAGAGGGCGCTATTTCGTACGTTGACGTCATTACTTATATTTTTGGAAAGCTTAAGGGCCTCTGATAATAACACCATTGACCCCATCTCAATACCTCCTACCACTTTCAAACTAAGGGCCACTTCCGGTTTCGACCGGAAGTGAGCAAGGTCAAAGGTCACGGCCATATTTTTTGGATACACCACCCTAGGTCGAAGTGTAATACAGTTGACCACATGCAGATATCTTGTACCACTTTCAAATGGCAAGGCAAAATCTGTTAGACCAATAGGAAACGAGGTCAAAGGTCAAGGGGTGTGCGCATCTCAAAGACCTTTGTTAGTCATCGTATATGCCGAAGGAATCAAGATCGTAGGTCAAACGGTTGATTTTTTATTGATTTTCCAATATTTCATTACGTAATCATCTTGTCGCTAGAGGGCGCTATTTCGTACGATGACGTCATCACTTATATTTTTGGAAAGCTTAAGGGCCTCTGGTAATAACACCATTGACCCCATCTCAATACCTCCTTTCACTTTCAAACTAAGGGCCACTTCCGGTTTCGACCGGAAGTGAGCAAGGTCAAAGGTCACCAAAATATTTTTTAGATACCCCACCCTAGTCGAAGTGTAACACAAGTGACTTTGTCCAAATATCTTGCACCACTTTCAAATGGCAAGGCAAAATCTGTTTGACCAATAGGAAACGAGGTCAAAGGTCAAGGGGTGTGCGCATCTCAAAGACCTTTGTTAGTCATCGTATATGCCGAAGGAATCAAGATCGTAGGTCAAACGGTTGATTTTTTATTGATTTTTGAATATTTAATTTATTAAACTTCATACCCCTTTAATCTGACACGTGATGACGTCATCATGACGTCATTAGTACTGTGCACAACTTCACATAGTGACCAATGTCCATGTGAAGTTTGAAGTCAATCATGAATGTGCAAGTGCCCGAAAAAGCGTCTGAAAAAAGTGGAAGAAGGAAAAGAATAAAAAAAAAAAAAAAAAAAAACAAAGGCTGTTCCGACCCGAATCGGAACAGCCCAAAAAAAAAAAGGAATAAAAATCGTAACGAAAACAAAGGCTGTTCCGACCCGAATCGGAACAGCCAAAAAATAAAAAATCGTAACGAAAACAAAGGCTGTTCCGACCCGAATCGGAACAGCCAAAAAAAAAAAACCAAAAAAAAAACCAAAAAAAAAAAGGAATACAAATCGTAACGAAAACAAAGGCTGTTCCGACCCGAATCGGAACAGCCAAAAAAAAAAATAATAATAACAATAAAAAAAAAACAAAATCGTAACGAAAACAAAGGCTGTTACAACTCGAGTCGGAACAGCCAATAAAAAAAACAATAAAAAAAATTAAAAAATCGTAACGAAAACAAAGGCTGTTCCAACTCGAGTCGGAACAGCCAACTAGTAAGAGCCCCACTTATGTGGCAGAGGATGCCCTCTATGCCATTGTTCACTCATTGTGTCTGAAACATCTAAGGAAGTCATTTCAGAGAAGAGTGTGTTGAGGTATAGGGGCGTTAGCGGGGTCCCTTTGCCACATATCGTGCTTGGTATACGCTGGAGGCACACAATGCGCTATCTTTCATGCACAGACATTGAACTTATCTTGTTTCCTATTAGTCTTCAACGAGGCTGCCTTTTCATTTAAAACTGTTGCGAGTTACTGAGAAGGGGCAACGGTGCTAGTCTCAGGACCCCTTTGGCGAGTTCAACAATTGCCTGTCATCGTTATGGATACAGGGTGTTTTTGTTTTAGTTTTCAAATGAAGGATTTTAAACTATCTAGATTGTGAAAGTTACCCTATTTTGTACAAGAGACTGTATTCCAAAATGAACGCTTTGTATGTTCGGCACTTTTCACTCTGATAATAGGGGCGTTTTATTTCATTGGCTACAAATTTGCACTTCATTCATGTGCATACTCTGGTGCAGACGAAATCTAAACACCGTACACGGAAAGTCCGTCACTTTAATTAATACTTGAAATAAGCCACCCCTATACCTGAGTGAAAAGTGCCGAACAGACAAGTGTTCATTTTGGAATACGCTCAAGTGCAAATTAGGGCCACTTTCATTATTTGGATTGTCCAAAATCTTTCAATTGAATAAAACCAAATACCCTGCATAATGATGACGGAATTATTGACCTACTGGATCACACTCGATCAGCTCTCAACTCTCTATATTTTGCAGTTGAAAACAAGGTAGGTAAAAACACCCTTAGCTACGGTTTCAGAAGGTCTATTACACATATTTTTCATATCGTGAAAATTCACAAGGGAATTAGTTCCCCACCCCCCTCCCCCACCCCACCCTAACCTCCGAGTGGTACCCCCGAGTTTACCTACATGTGGAACGTGGCTCATGGACTAGTATTAACCATGATAACTAGCCCAAAACTGCAACTCCTTCTTCGTCATTTCTAGTTGATAATAAAGTATAGTTAAAGCTAAACCCGTAGGCCTATAGTTAATGGCATAAAGGGCCTTAGTTGCCAAAGATGCCATAAAATTAACAACAACAACAACAACAATGCCTGGGGCGCGCGGGCGGTCGGGTTGGCGTAGTGTCTTTCCTCGCATTTCCCCTCTGACGTCCCAGGTTAAAATCCGCGTGGGTTCCCCCCCCCCCCCCCCCCCCCCGGAATTTCTCTGGGTTTTTTCCTCCCACTTCTAAAACTGCAACTCCTTCTTCGTTATCTCAAGTTGATAATAAAGTATATTAAACCTAAAACCGGATGGCATAAAGGGCCTTAGTTGCCGAAGATGCCATGAAATTAACAACAACAACAACAGGCCAATGCCTTTTCGCCTTGATTATTGACATCAACTTTCTCATGACCCAAGATCTATCATGTCTATGCTTACCAAAAATGGAGGAACTTGGAGGAGGATTTCTCTTTATGAAGTGCTTCTTTCAACGTTTGTAAAATATGTCGTCTCTAAAAAATATTAAACCCACGTGCGCGTGGGTCATTATTTTGGTTCGCACGTAGAGATTTTTGGTTCGCACGATTTTTTTTCGTTGGTTGGGTAAACTGCGGGTTGTGTAAAATATAAGATCAGAAGGTGTATTTTAACCAACTATGGTTATAATTGTTACCCCGTAAAGTGATGTTCGTTAAAAAAAATTCGCCCAACCGTGTCACGTGGTGTCTAGTGAAAGCTACCATTGGTTAGTGACTCGCTTGTCTGCAGAATAGAAGCAGCGATAAAATGCCCACGTGCGGTCGTTGTGTGTCTGTACTGTGTGCATTGTACGTGTAAAACTATACACAAACGTACGGCAACTGTGTAATGGCGAATGTGTTGACGGCAAATTTGCAAAATGTAGTGGTGTTTCCGAGCCGAAACAACTATTTCAAGGTAAGTTCTGCCTCGGTAGATGGCGGGGAGACATTTTAGTGGTTGCTAGCGGTCGGTTTTGGAAACATTTCTCGAAGATTTAAGCCGAAAGTGTTATTTTTTACCCGTATACGGGTTGTTGTATCTAAACGTTACTTACACGTTGTAGGCCGTGTGTAGCAAGTAGGCTACAAACTACGTGTGTACACCATACTCGCTACGCACGGCCTACGTGTAACTTTTCCCACCCCTACAGCCATGCTGCCCCACCCAAGAGGTAGGGATTGTCACTTTTCGGGGCAAATATGGGTTACAAACTCCCCTCCCATGGGGCAAAAAAATGTAAGTTTTGCTCCCTGTGCGCTGAAAATTTGCGTTTAAGTCCCGACCCTGGGGCACGGAAATCGTGACTAAATCCCCACCTAAAGGGTGTGGCATCGCGGGGTGGGGTAGCGCGGGGAAGGGGTGGGGCAACGATTGATAGGTGCATTAGTTTAATATAGGTTTTCCTGGCCAATTTCAGCAAAAGATCATTTAATTTCATTATTGCGCTTTAAAATTTACGCGAATTCTCTAATTTAAACAAACTATGGTTACTCTTTCGATATTTATTGAATTCAATTTCGTTTTCGTGCACCCATGATTCCTTTCTGTTCATTCTATTTCGTTTATAGGCATTCAAGACTACAAGATCGCCATTCTTTTGTTGAATATCGACCACCTTTTCCCAATAGGTGCAATCAAATTCAGAGTCATCGAAGCGCACTGCGATTTTGTACCTATTGTTGTTTTCTTTTTCGTTTATGGGCAACGCATTTCAACATTTGAGCGTTCAAATTCAACATGAGCATGATACGGCTTACATGCTTGCGTTTAAAGTTAGCGATAATGTTCTTTCACTGGCAGTTGTGTGGCTTATCTGTCTTTTGCGTTTCATTAAAGTCTTATTGTTAGTCTAATTGCAAATGTGTTCCTTTTGCTTTGTTACCCCATGATTAAAATGTAAAATGTGTATAAAGAACGGTTGAATAAAGTTTTATGGCACATAAGTATAAAAAAAACAATACACGATATTTTGCGTGAATTTGTTTGCATTGTAATCGTTTGCGTTGGTCTTTAATTAACTTTTTTGTTTTCTTTATTCGTTAATGTTAAGACCATGCAAATTTAACATTAATTAATATGTGATTTTCTTATAAGGAGATCGTTATAAAATTAAAACGTTGTTTCCCTGTGGATTTTTTTGACAGGTCATTTTCTTTTTCTGTTTATTTATGATACGTTTATATATCTGAAATTGTTTTCTTTAACCTTCAATGTTCTGACGTGCTAGGCATCTCGGCATGTAAGTGTGGCTGTTGTTGTACCATCTCACGCAATTTTATGAGTTATTTGTCGCACATTCTGTTGAGCCACTTCTTGAAATATAGGCAAATAGGCCTACGAACCAGAAAGCGCATACCACAGAAACGAACTAGAATGCAAACAGTTTTAAAATGTTTGCCAGTTAATGAACATGAATAGTCGACCAGCCCGTTGCTGCTGGCTGTGACAAATTGAATGAACTAAGTGACCATTTTAAATTGAATGATTTTATTTGTCGAATGAATGCTCAAGTGTTGAAATTGAATGACTCTTTTTAACTGTTGAATGCTGATGTACCTGAGCATTTATTTTCAAGCGAAATTGAATAAGTCGGGTATTACCTTGAATGGATTTTTGTTCAAATTGGCCGGGAAAACCTATAGTAGTATGAATGGATAGGTCACATATACCGCCTTTGGATCTTACTGTTAATAGTTCTGTTTCATTTTGTTTATCCACACAGGAGGGGCTAATCAGATCGGATTTGGCAACTTGGCAGCAACTGTTACACGACAACAACCGTGACGGCAGAAGCCAAGGCCACAACCACTCATCATGCACACCACAGTTGATCTGACCAGTAGGCTACTGCTAAGCAAGGCTTCGGCGTGAACTACGTCTTCTTGATCAAAGCTGTATTTTGGCCCCTTTTTCGACACAGAACGAACTTTCCAATCTGAATTTAACCTTTCTTTGGCTGTGTAAACCACAAAAATAAAAATACGCTCTTCTCTGACTTCATATAGTGCAGCTGAGCTAAACATCACTCAAGCATTCTCGAACTCATTGTTAACACAGTGTGATGTGAAACATTTAAAGATGAACATGTTTGAAGGAAGCCAAACAATTTCATTTAGAAAATACCAGTATATATTTGGCCTACACCTGCTGCTAAATTATATACATGTACATCAAATATCAACAAATAAAAAAATAAAAAAATGTAAAACTGTCAAGTCCATCGTGTAGTGTTTGCCTTTATTTAGTGTCATTTATACCCAAATATCTTATAAAAAACTGTTAACATAATAAATTAACCGACTGTTGGTAAAATATTGCCCAATTACTGTGAACAGCATTTCAGTAAAATGCGCAACCATTCGGATATAACCAACTGCATGGTTAAAATTTGCCCAACTCACCATTAACCAACATATTGGTTGAAATATAAATTAACCAATAATTGGTTAAAAAGTTTAACCAACCACGCATTAAAATTTAACCAACCTGGATTGGTTAAGGTTCTAACCAACTGTTGGGATGTTCTCCTGGTATTACATGGTTGGTTAAATTTTAACCAAGTTGGTTAAAATGTGTAACCAACGTTCTGAGAGTGTAGAGACCGGAAAGGGACCGGTACCATCCGGGAATCGAAATGTCATCCCGGAGAGCTCAGATCATGCCGATCAGTAGCAGAATGTAATGAGGAAGGGCCTATAGGGCGTCCTTTTATATGCATCGTGAGGCCGCACCGGCTACAGTCCGGCGACAATCGGGAAAGACCGTCTTGGTCCTTTAAAGCATATTGGATTTTTTGCGCCTTGCCTAGGTCTGACTTTATGTGGTGCGGTGCGTGCAGCGCGCCATCTGGACTGGTGGCCTATCAATTCTCTTTTGACAGAAGACTTTCTGAGACAGAGGAAAAAGAAGAAAACAGATTGGACAGGCCGCCGGTCCGGAGGGCGCACTGTGCGCTGCGCGTTGCAAACCGAGTACGGGAGGTCAGACTTGGGCACGTCAACGCCTTGTGTTATTGGCGGTCAACAAAAGTAAAATTGGCATACCATTTAACCTTTCTAAATACTTAAACGGATCTTTAGAGAAGAAATGAAATATAATTGGCAAACCTCATTGAATAACAAGCAGGATTATCTCAAATGGATCAAACCTGAAGTTAATTTTATTATGAATAGTTGGAGTAATAATAGAACAGATGATGTTGTTTTTCAACGTCTACGGATGGGGATGGGAAAATCTCTGAATAATTATCTTCATATCATAAATGCTTATGTTCTCAATGCGGTGTACCTGACACAGTGATGTATTTTCTTTTAGCATGTAAAAAATATAAACAACAACGAGCTTGGCTTAAAAGAAAATTGCAACGCGACAACTTAAACTTAAAATGCCTTCTTGGTGGTCCCAATCCACCTTCCAAACTAGTCATCCACTTTACCAAACTTTGCAAGGTGGACATCTGATTATACACCTTTCTTTTACTTTGCATATGTCTCTCACATTCTACTCATTTGGGCGTGGTCTTGCAGTAGTATACAGCTAACCTACCCATGTGGAGTAAGACAGTGTGTAGTTTAATATATTATCATCAATACTCCGTCAAAAACAAGCTCATGTATCATAACATGGTGTCAGATTTGGAGGCATGAACTGACTTAGTGGCGTTTGCCCCCATACAGTAAACGCTTCCAAATGATTGCATCTCACCTTTCCTTATGGATAATCTCGTTTGTCTTAAATGTATATATAGAATATTCGTAGGAATATCTTAGTTATCATTTCTTGTACTATATATTTTTGTCATAATAAGGCTCAGATAACGTGTTTGACCTGCTGTACATGTATGTATACCTTCGACACCCCGTTCTGACTAGCGTGAATGGCCTTTCGTTGCCGAAAAACGCCATCTTAAACTAAACGCTTTGCTCATACGAATGAAAACCAGTTTTATTCTAAACCAGCTACCTCAATAAAGACAAGGACAATGAGTACTATTGAGTACTATTGAGTACAATTTTAAGTAATTTATTATACAGTATGGGATGGTGTCTGTGTTCGGATGCCAACTACCCTTTACAACACTGTCTTCTACTTTTCAACAAAATGAACTATATTTACACCATAATCAGAACGCATATCGCAAATTTGCAATGAACTATGAGATTTAGGCAAAATCACGTTCAAAGATTTAGAACGGTAATCTCTCCAGAAACATGGCGAGGCTTTCGGTATCAGTCCATGCAGGCACTCCGAGGCCACGACAAAACAACAAAAATTGCTTACCGAGGTGCCTGAATTTGTTTCTTTGCGAGAAAATCTAAGTTTAAATGAAACAAAAAGAAATACATCTTGCAACAAGTATAAATCAAAACAAAGGTTACTCGCTTCCCTCTAGAACCAAACAGTAAGTCCTCAACTGAGTGAGCTCAAGACATTCATGTCATAAAAATGTAGAAAGTGAATTACATGTAGTTATTCTGATAATAGTTATAGTCCATGGGCCCACCGTGCACATCACCCTAGAATTGACGAAACAACTTTTTTCTAGTAGGTTTGCATCTGTACTTAATTTTAAGACATGTTAACATGAGATTAACTGAGACTCACTAGTTGATTTTTGATGTTACATGAACCCTCAAGCTCAAGACTTCACGGCCATTTTAGGGTATGGGGAAATTAAAATATCCATTGTTCCAACATAAAAAACCCTTACATGCATGGAAGGGGTGGAGGACAATAACTTCTCTAATATATCTGCTGATGTCAGATGTAGCTAATTTTATTGTTCAGTAATGTGTATAACATGATACTGTGGCATATGAGCCGCTAAGGCAGGGTGGGCCACTCTGCCAGAATTGCCTCCCTGACAACCTGCACGTCTAGGGCTGTTTTTGAGACATGGGATTCGAAAGGTCTGGTCATCAAATGCAGCTACGCTCAAACCCCAAAACCCCCGCCCGAAGCCATCCCAGCCCAGCTCTAAGCCATCCCAACCCAGCCCGAAGCCATCCGGCTCAGTCTAAAGCCATCCCGGCCGCGCATTTTTTTTTTACACCACTGCGAGGGGAATTTGGCAGAAAACGCATCATTTCACTGCTGGTGAAGAGACTAAAGTTCCCCGTACGTATACATGTGATATACAATGCGCTGTACATGTGCATGTAGATTGTGTACGTACGCGTACTGTACATGTATTATAATAAGATAAATTTCATGATTGATTAAAAAGGGAGAAACAAAACTGCATACAATATTAAAATATCAGCCAAAGGATCAGTGCATGTTTTTTATGTTGAATGAATGGTGAAATATTAAAAAAAAAAAACACCATCGATCGACGGAACAGTCCCTAAAAGTATAAGCCATTATGTACATGTATAACTCTGTTTCCAAAACTTGTTTTTCTTCTTTCCCTTGAAACAACGTTTCGATCGTTCTTTCGAAACGACGTTTCGATCGTTCTTTCGAAACGACGTTTCAATTGTTCTTTTAAAACGTTTCGGTCGTTCTTTCGAAATGCGCGTTTCGATCGTTCTTTCGAAACGACGTTTCAATTGTTCTTTTGAAACGTTTCGGTCGTTCTTTCGAAATGCGCGTTTCGATCGTTCTATCAAAACGACGTTTCGATCGTTCTTTCGAAACGTTTCGGTCGTTCTTTCGAAACGCGCGTTTCGATCGTTCTTTCGAAACGCGCGTTTCGATCGTTCTTTTGAAACGCGCGTTTCGATCGTTCTTTCGAAACAACGTTTCGATCAATCTTTCGAAACGACGTTTCGATCGTTCTTTCGTAACGACGTTTCAATCGTTCTCTCGAAACACTTAATTTTTGATTTTTTTTTTTTAAAACTATAATTTGCCCCCTAATTGAAGCACTTTTTGTTACCTAAAGTCACTTTTCAAACGTTAATTCCCTCCAAACACTTTTTCAATCATTTCTCAGTTTATTAAATACTCAGAAAATTCTGATGTTGAGAATTGTAAAATTCTTTAAAATTACCCAGTAAAAACATCAGTCATGTCAGTAGGTGCATATTTGATATGGAAAATCCCCGTTGAGGGTGGGAAAATATAGAATACTTTCACAGGGAACACATATTTTTCAGCCTAGCTACGTGTAGTATCATTAAACCATGGAGGAAGATTAAACTATGTTTTGCATACAAGATCTCGAAGCCAAGATCGGCTACCCCTCATCTTCTATGGTGAAAAGTCACCGGTATCATCGTCGGTCGACAGACACGCGGTTTGCAATCATTGGCTTATTACGCATGCGCGACTTTTTCGTAGTCTTTGTACGTGCGCTGTAACGAAGGATTACCCCTCGCAGTGGTGTAAAAAAAAAAGGGGGGCATCCCGGCCCAACCTGAAGCCATCATGGCCCAGCCGAAGCCATCCCAGCCAAGCCCAATGCACTCCCAGCTACGCTCAAACCCCAAAACCCCCGCCCGAAGCCATCCCAGCCCAGCTCTAAGCCATCCCAACCCAGCCCGAAGCCATCCGGCTCAGTCTAAAGCCATCCCGGCCGCGCATTTTTTTTTTACACCACTGCGAGGGGAATTTGGCAGAAAACGCATCATTTCACTGCTGGTGAAGAGACTAAAGTTTCCCGTACGTATACATGTGATATACAATGCGCTGTACATGTGCATGTAGATTGTGTACGTACGCGTACTGTACATGTATTATAATAAGATAAATTTCATGATTGATAAGAAAGGGAAAAAAAAGAACTGCATACAATATTAAAATATCAGCCAAAGGATCAGTGCATGTTTTTTATGTTGAATGAATGGTGAAATATTTAAAAAAAAAAAACACCATCGATCGACGGAACAGTCCCCAAAAGTATAAGCCATTATGTACATGTATAACTCTGTTTCCAAAACTTGTTTTTCTTCTTTCCCTTGAAACACGTTTCGATCGTTCTTTCGAAACGACGTTTCAATTGTTCTTTTGAAACGTTTCGGTCGTTCTTTCGAAATGCGCGTTTCGATCGTTCTATCAAAACGACGTTTCGGTCGTTCTTTCGAAACGTTTCGATCGTTCTTTCGAAACGTTTCGGTCGTTCTTTCGAAACGCGCGTTTCGATCGTTCTTACGAAACGCGCGTTTCGATCGTTCTTTTGAAACGCGCGTTTCGATCGTTCTTTCGAAACAATGTTTCGATCAATCTTTCGAAACGACGTTTCGATCGTTCTTTCGTAACGACGTTTCAATCGTTCTCTCGAAACACTTAATTTTTGATATTTTTTTTAAACACTATAATTTGCCCCCTAATTGAAGCACTTTTTGTTACCTAAAGTCACTTTTCAAACGTTAATTCCCTCCAAACACTTTTTCAATCATTTCTCAGTTTATTAAATACTCCGAAAATTCTGATGTTGAGAATTGTAAAATTCTTTAAAATTACCCAGTAAAAACATCAGTCATGTCAGTAGGTGCATATTTGATATGGAAAAACCCCGTTGAGGGTGGGAAAATATAGAATACTTTCACAGGGAACACATATTTTTCAGCCTAGCTACGTGTAGTATCATTAAACCATGGAGGAAGATTAAACTATGTTTTGCATACAAGATCTCGAAGCCAAGATCGGCTACCCCTCATCTTCTATGGTGAAAAGTCACCGGTATCATCGTCGGTCGACAGACACGCGGTTTGCAATCATTGGCTTATTACGCATGCGCGACTTTTTCGTAGTCTTTGTACGTGCGCTGTAACGAAGGATTACCCCTCGCAGTGGTGTAAAAAAAGAAATGCGCATCCCGGCCCAACCTGAAGCCATCATGGCCCAGCCGAAGCCATCCCAGCCAAGCCCAATGCACTCCCAGCTACGCTCAAACCCCAAAACCCCCGCCCGAAGCCATCCCAGCCCAGCTCTAAGCCATCCCAACCCAGCCCGAAGCCATCCCAGTCTAGCCCGAAGCCATCCCGTTTTAGCCCGTAGCCATCCCGGCGCAGCCCGAAGCCATCCCAGCCCAGCACGAAGCCATCCTGGAACAACCTGAAGCCATCCTGGCCCAGCCCGAAGCCATCCCAGCCAAGCCCAATGCCCTCCCAGCTCAGCCCAAACCCCCAGCTCAGCTCTAAGCCATCCTAGCCCAGCCCGAAGCCATCCTGTTTTAGCCTAAATCCATCCCGGCCCAGCCCGAAGCCATCCCAGCCAAGCTTATTGCCCTCCCAGCTATGCCCAAACCCCAAAACTCCAGCCTGGAGACATCCCAGCCCAGCTCTAAGCATCCCAGCCCAGCCCGAAGCATGCCAGGCAAGCCTGAAGCCATCAACGCCTAGCCCGAAGCCACCCCGTTTCAGCCCGAAATCATCCCGGTTTAGCCAGAAGCCATACTGACCCAGCCCGAAAACATGCCGGCCCTGCCCGAAGCCATCCCGGCCCATCCAGAAGCCATCCCGGCCCAGCCCGAAGCCATCCCGCCCACGCCACAGCAATCCCGGACCAACCCGAAGCCATCTTGGCTCAGCCCGAAGACATCTCAGCCAAGCCCAATGCTCTTCCAGCTCGGCCCAAACCTCAAAACCCCAGCCCGAAGCCATCCCAGCCCAACTTGAAGCCATTCTAGCCCAGCCCGAAGCCATCCCGGCCCAGCCCGAAGCCATCCCGGCCCAGCCCGAAGCCATCCCGCCCACGCCAAAGCCATCCCGGACCAACCCGAAGCCATCTCGGCTCAGCCCGAAGACATCTCAGCCAAGCCCAATGCTCTTCCAGCTCGGCCCAAACCTCAAAACCCCAGCCCGAAGCCATCCCAGCCCAACTTGAAGCCATTCTAGCCCAGCCCGAAGCCATCCTGGCCCAGTCTGAAGCCATCCCGGCCCAGCTTGAAGCAATTCTAGCCCAGCCCGAAGCCATCTCAGCCAAGCCCAATGACCTCTCAGCTCAGCCCAAACCCCAAAACCCAAGCCCAAACCCCCAAACCCCAGCCCGAGGCCATCCCAGCCCAACCTGAAGCATTCCATCCCAGCCCGAAACCATCCCAGCCCAACCTGAAGCATCCCAGCCGTAGGTTGGGCCGGATGGCTTGAGGCTGGGCTTGGATGGCTTCGGGCTGAACTGGGATGGCCAAGTTTGTTAGGTTTGTATCCTGATTAAAACTGCATGGGATGACCAGACCTTTTGAATCCCATGTCTCAAAAACAGCCGTAGGTTGTCATGGAGGCAAATATGGCAGAGTGGTCCACCCTGCCTTAGCGGCTCATATGGTGGCTGGTGCAGCCAGTCTTACCAATGTTATAAACATTACTGAACAATAAAATTAGCTTCATCTGACATCAGCAGTTACATTATGGGGTGTTATGGCCGAGCGGTCTAGCGCGTCGAACTCAAGTTCCTGTGCCATTACTAGAATGTGGGTTCGATTCCGGGCCGTGACACCTGTGTTCTTGAGCAAGACACTTAATCACACTTGTTCCGTCCTTCGGAAGGGATGTAAAGCCGTTGGTCCAGTGTGTTACATGTAACGCACTTTAAAGATCCCAGAGCATTCTTTCGTGAAGAGCAAGGGGAGGGATTCCCCGGTGTCTCTGGCCGTTTCTAATTCAACTTAGAAGTTGATAGTTATTCGAATATCTATGTTAATTGATCCCATTCCTGTAATTGGCGGTTCTTCCTTTGCATTTTCCCCAATTTTGTTTCGTATCATTATTGTTATTTCCTAAGTGAACTCCAAGAAAGGGCAGTCCTTCATTGTTCCATTGAAAATCCAGGGGCTTGTCGCTTCGTCCGGTCTACGAACCGACCCATAATCCCTTGGATTTTTCATAGCAGAGGCTCCGCTGAACAGACCGTACACTTTTTCAATAGTATGAAATCCCGAGTCAGAGGTGATAAATATAGTAATATCGTCGGCATAAGCCGAGACCGAGCAATAACTATGAGTATCAGACCATTCAAGTCATTCCTCAGGGTATTTAGGAAAGGTTCGATTGCAATGGTGTACAGCAGCCCCGAGAGCGGGCAGCCCTGGCGAATGCCTTTGTGAAAGGCAAAAGGTGCGGTTAAGGAGCCGCACACTTTAATGTGGCTCTCGGCGCCGCTGTACAAAAGATTAAAGAGGAAGAATCCCCCTTGACGAAAATCCAGCATTTAGGCTTTTTTCGATAGTCCAAACATCCCTCTTGCCGACGTGGATTTTTATAATTTTTTAATTGTCGGTTTTAAGTGGATAAATTGCAAGCAAAAGTGCGCTTTTCGAAAATGAGATTTTCGCGATTTCTGAAACGTTCATTAGGTATTCATGATATGCGCGTGACCCCGTGACGCATCCTGAGAAAGAGAAGTCAACACGATAGTTAGCTCCATACGTTTACACGCAAAAAACTTGGAAAACCGTCTCTTTTAGATGGTGTTTTTTGAAGAATTTTGTTGTTCCAAAAAGCCAGAGATATGCCCAGTAGCTGCGTGGTTGCATGTTTTACCAGACACTATGAAAAAAAAGAGCAGAAAGATTTTCTTTTCTATTACCAAGAGAAAGAAAAATGAGTCGCTCATTCTATAACTTGTACGGTCGATGTCCAAACACGTGGAAACTACGCCCGCAGTGGACCGTACACAGACCGCTGTGAATGCCGTTCGTTCCGTGACAAAACCACCTGTCGCAATGCACCAGTATTTACTTCAAAAGAGCTTCACTGTGAGCCACAATTTCATCGTTTTTTCACAAAACAGGTAATAGTAGATTGCTGTCATATTACATGAAGTGTTTTTCACGTTTGTATTTTGAATTACAAGGACAAAATAGGCATGATAAACATTCACTTCGTGTATTTTCCATTCAATACTGCACAGACCGTTTTGTATGTTTCTCAGGATGACGTCAAAACCCTGTTGATAAACAAGCCGAGTGACCTCGAGCGTTTCAGAATTTGGGTGAAGAGGGTCGGAACTGCTTTACGTCTTAAGCAAAAGTCTGTCGATTTTTTGTGAAAAACAAGTTGTGATGGTGTTGTAGACACATACACCTCCATGATAAACAGAAAAACTAAAAAAATGTGGAAGGGGGGATTCTAGCTGTTTAAGATATAAAAGGAACTTGTCCCCGAAACCCATTGCTCTTATTGTATTGAATAAATAGGCGTGATCAACATTGTCAAAAGCTTTGCGTTGGTCAAGGTAGACCACGCCAAGAGGTAAATCATTTACATTTGAACAATTAATAATGTCACGAATTAAATTTAAATTGTCGTATATAGTGCGACCAGGGACGAAATAAGACTGGTCGTCCTTAACGACAGTGTTAATAAATTGTTTTAATCTGTTCGCAAGCAGCTTGGCAAAAATGTTGTAATCTGTGTTTAGAAGAGAAACAGGACGCCAGTTAGAGATGTCGGCAAGGTCACCTTTTGTTTAGGGATGAGGGTGATGACTGCCTTATGAAAGGAACGAGGAAGAGAACCAGAATTTATAGCAAAATTAAGAACTTCAAGAAAATCATCTTTAAGAAGGGGCCAGAAAGAAATAATAAATTCTGAAGTAAGGCCGTCAAAGCCGTTTTGTTTTTGCCAAGCTGCTTGACGGCACAGTATAATTCCTCAGGACGCAGAGGAGCATCAATGTCCTCAGCGTCCTGAGGATCCAAAAAAGATAAATTAGATAAAAGAGGCTCAAGGGCGCTCTCGTCAGTAGGAGTGGGGCTATAGAGTTTCTCGTAGAAATTTCGGCAATGCATTTTAATTTCATCTGGTTTTTCGGTAAGTGAGTCATCAGCAATGCGAATGCTGACTAGAGTTTTGGAAAGAGTGAGATTTTTCAAGATTAAAAAAGTACGAGGAACTGGTATCTATATCGTTAAGATGTTGGAAACGAGATCTGACGAGGGCGCCCTTTGCCTGATTCTTAAGAAGGAGATTAAGTTCATTACGCTGTTCTTTTAAAATTTGTTGCGTCTCCGGTGTGATGTCCGGCGCAGATTGGAGTTCTTGAATATACATGTTTGAGCGAGAAAAAGTCCAGCGTTTTTCTTTAGCGATTTTGGAGCTGTAATTTTGAGTTAAGGATTTTATTTGAGCCTTGCCCAAGTCCCACCACTTGCAACAATCATTGAAGAATATTTTGTCGGCTTGCCATTTCGCCCAAAAAAGATGTATTATTTCACGGTAGTTTTGATCATCGAGTAGAGAATTGTTAAAATGCCAATAGGCACTACCTTTGTGCTGCGGGGACGGAATTTTGAGACCAAGTTGAAGAGCAGAGTGGTCGGACAGGGAACAAGCAAACAAAGGTAACAAAGAGGTAGAGACGTAAAAGCGATCAGGTCTAGCTTGAGAAAGTCGATTAGAAGTAAAAGGATTTTTCCTCATCCAGGTAAACTGTTTGGTAACGGGATTGAGTCTGCGCCAGACATCACAAAGGTTACAATTGGAAACGATATTTTCGAGAGCTGATGAGATTCGGGGACGGTGTTCGGTTGGCCTATCCGCATGATCCATTATAGGGTCGCGAGCGTACAATTAAAATCACCTCCGACGAAAACAGCGCCCTCACTGAGCTGGCCACAGTGTGTATTAAATTTTGGAGAGCGAGGTGGTCGGTTTGAGGAACAAGGAAATTGTAAACGTTATAAAGGGTACCATTTTGCTTAACTTGAACAAAGATCAAGTGGCCAGCGAAAATAACACTGGAGGCAACGACTTTGACACTGTTACGTAGTAAAATAGTCACTCCTGAGCCGGGTGAGGTCCCAGGAGCAAAAAGGGGAGTATAATTGGGCCAACCCCTCCAGCATGGATATTTTTCAGTTAAAGAATACGTTTCCTGTCAGTTTTAGGTGAAACTTTTGAAAAATATTCATAGAGTGCAACGTTTTTGGTAGTATTAGCGCAACCTCCAGTGTTAAGAGTAATCAATGAGAGCGCCACAATGAGGGGTAAAAGAGCGTACAGTCTGATCATCATTGGAGAAGAAGAAAATTATTCCAGTTTCTTCACCAACTTGCGGATCCTGTGCTGCAAGTTGTGTGGGACCAGGAAGCTATTCCTTAGGGGCCAAAGCTGGCGAACAAGACCAGGAATATCCTGAGTAAATGATTTTGGGTTCCTTTGTGACTTTACCTTGGACAGAATGACGACCATTTGAGACTCGCTAAGGGGACCAGGAATGATGGGAAGGACTATCTGGGATGATTCATCATCAGAAGTGGCTTGTGAACCATCCCAGATAGAGGAGTCGGTAGTGGCGAGTTTTGGAGGCGGAGCTAGATGTGGGGGTTGGAGGGGGCGGAGGAGTAGGAGCTTGAGGGGTCGCAGGTTTAGGGGTTGAAGGGGGAAGGAGAGTGGGAGTTGGAGGGAGCGGGGGAGTGGGAGGCGGTGGGGGAGTGGGAGGGGGAAGGGGAGTGGGAGGGGGAAGGGGGAGAGGGTGGGGGTGGTAGAATAGGACTAGAAGGGGCGGGGGAGTAGGGGTGGGTGGGGGTGGGAGGTCAGTGGCAGGAGTAAGAGACTGGTTGGTGGCGTCCATTGGTGTTGGTGTAGCATCGTCCATGGTAGCGTCGTCGAGAACCTGTGAGAGGGTGGGGGTTGTGGGTTCAGGGGGTTGTGCTTTTTTCCTTTGTTTTCGTTGGGGCTGTGGAGATTTGAGGGGGATCAGATGGGGTCCATCATCTTGGGGTTGGGGTGGAGAAAGTTTGCGTTTGGCCACAGCCTCGGTGAACAGTCTAGTCAGGGGAGGGGGGTACCAAATATGTATACGGGTTTGTCATGGGCAGGGTACTTGGGTTTCTCCGACCTTGGGGATCCAGACGAGGCCCCGTGACCAGACCCCACCCCCGCAGGGCCAAAAACCCCACCGGCCGCGCTTGCGGTCGAAGCCGCAACCGATCGCGACTCGCCGGAAGGGGTCGCAGACCCAGCGGAAGGGGGACGAGTCTTCGAAGGCCCCGCAGCCGGAAGGCCCCGCAGCCGGAATCCCCCGTTGGAATTCACGCTGCCAGGGTTCGGGGTAGACAACAGGAGGTCTGTAGTTATAAGAGATGGGAGGGGCAGTTTTGGGGAGTCCTGCTGTGGATTGGGTAGCCTTAGAGGATCCTGCGGTGGGTGGAGCGGTCTTGGGGGGCGGGGCGACAGAGGGGTTGGATTTCTTAGGGGGGTGTTTGGGATCAGACTTTTTGTTTTTACCATGGACGAAGACTGGTGGGGGATTAAGGGGGTTGATAGGTAGCTGTGGTTCATCTTCGTCATAACTGTCGTTGTCGTTGTTCTTGTCGTTGGAGGGTGGGCGGTGCTTCTTGCAGGAGCGGCTGATGTGACCGAACTCTCCACAGTTGAAACATCGCACCGACTCCGTGGACAGAAAGACTCGATATGTGACACCAGAGTAGGAGAAGTTGATATGGTTGGGGAGGGTTATGTTGGGTTTCAGAAGGACTTGAACATGACGACGAAAAGACATGATGTGGGACAGCTCCCGGTCCCTAAATCCAAGGGGTATGGGCTTGATGGAAGAGACGGTCTTACAAAAACCTGAAATATTGTCATTGAGAACATAGTTGGGAATTTCAGGGTAGACATTGGACAAAGTGAGACGGGTGGTGGGTTGTACAAGGGGTCTGAGTTCCAGAAAGGAGGTACCGTGAGTAAAACCTTGGGAAACGGCATCCGCCACCTCCTCTCTGGAACCCAGATACACAGCAATACGGCCATTTGAAATCCTACTTGCAGAAAGAATGTGGTTGTCGGGCATGCATTTCTTGAATTCTTGGATGTAAGAGTGAATGGAAACATTGTCTTCTACAGAGAAAGAAACGCCATTCTTTCTAGTGACGCCAACAAAGGGCTCGTCAAGAAGGCACGAATTGAAAGCCACAGGCGTCACGGTTGGCTGACCCACCGTGGCAGGCCGACTCACCGCGACGCCCGAGGGGCCTGCTTGACTGGCCATGGCAACCAGCCCGACAACGAAACCCTAAAAACCTAAATAAAAAATACACAAACATACACGAAAATTACAGATATTTATACGGTGGGCTTGGTCTAGGGGGAAACTATATACAATAAGCTACAAGATTATATACAAAAACAGGGACCTTACCAGGTCAAAACGCGAGAAAATAGGCCTTACACGGGAGCTCGAGAGAAACATGTCCGTCCTCGGCATAAGTAAATAAATAAATAAATAAATAAATTAGAGAATTTATTGTCTCCACCCCTTCCATGCCTGTGAGTTTTTGTTTAATGTTGGGATAATTTTGGTGCTATATTGACCCGCCTATTTTCCACGTTGTGGCAGAAAGCCTTTCTACCAATATAATCAAATTAACCTGTATTTATATGGCGAATAAAATACGTTGAGACAGAATAATATCATGTTACAGTAAAACTTTATTAATTTGCACGTACAGTTTTATTTGATGGCGAGGTTTACCAAATTTAACGAAACTCCTTTAAATGTGACCTCTGTTGACCTGCTTACTAGATTAAAAGACATATACCACTGTGTAGAACTCACCAAGACCTATATTCTGAGGGGTAACTTGTATTTTTGACGGAACAATGGATATTTGAATTTCCCCTAACCCTAAAATGGCCGTCAAAAGTCTTGGGCTTGAGGGTTCATGTAACATCCAAAATCAAGGTCCCAGTTAATCTCATGTTAACATATCTTAAAATAAAGTACAGATGGAAACCTACTAGAAAAAAAGTAGTTTCGCCAATTCTAGGGGTGATGGGGGTGGGGGGGGGGGGGGGGGGGGGGTCCACGGTGGGCCCCTCTGGCCCATGGACTATTAATTATACGTGGTATGAACTCCTGTACATGTATTAATATATTTTGTATAAACAACCCTTTAGGCTCTTCGGACATTAAGAAAATTGTATTAGCATAATTATGCGAATGCATATTGGGATTAAAAATGTTTCAAAGAATAATCATAATTAAAGTAACACAAAGCATAGTGCAATTATTGCAACGGGGAATATTGAAGTATATCTAGACACAAACCATTAAATGCAGAATAAGACCATGCGTATTGAAATCAAATTGCTTATTGATTGAAAGAATTGTTATCAAAGTACACAAATAACAAGTGAGTGGTCTTAAAGGGCGATTACTTAATTGCAACATGTTGATGTGACTGCAAATGAAGCTTAGTGAACTAATCTAGACTTTATACGGCGTTAAAAGCTTGTTAAAAAACAACAAGCTTTAGGGAACTTAAGATTTGTGGAAATTATGGACAAACGAAAACGTTTATTTGGATTAGGCCTAATAAGGCCAATATTTGTTGATAATTATCAAAATACAAAGGAATAAGAGCAATAAAACAAATGAATCCTTTGTTCTGTATAAATAAGTTACAATTTAAAGTGGACCTCATGGCCCTGTCACACCTTGACGTTTTAGCCAGCGTATGCTGACGTATGAAAAATTTGGCGAATACGCTGGCGTACGTCGAATAAGTTATGGGTAAGTTTTGTATAAGTTAAGAGCACGCTGAAACACGCTGGTATACGTCGTAGTAAGGCGAGGTCGTCGACAAATTTTGTGCATGCACAAAAAATGTCGGCGTATGCCAGCGTGTGGCTCATAAGTCCCGCATAAGTTGTGGGTAAGTAATACGATCGTTGACACACGTTCACACACGTTACTTGTAAGTTAATGGCGTATTGGCAGCGTTTAGGGGAATTTGTATATAAAAATGGGGTTCGCAGGAGGAACCCGTCAGTACTCCTCAAGACTCCATGGTCTAGTGCGGTTATGATTTGAATCGTCGAGCGGCAGCCTTTTCATAGGCTACGACACGTGATCGTCGGCGATACGCTGCCGCGCGCTATGCATAAGTTAGACTATCGTTGGGCATAAGTTGTGAACGCCGGCAACACGCTAAGCATTCGTTGGTATAAGTTATCTAAACGTTATGGAAACGTTTTATGTAAGTTACTACTACGGTATGTATACGTCCAACTCGTTATGAATACGCTTTGTATACGCTCAAAATTGAAAAAAACATCGATAGTTCAGCGTATGCCAGCGTTTTAGAGAAATTTTCATACGTCAGCATACGCTGGCTAAAACGTCAAGGTGTGACAGGGCCTTTAAGGATAGAGTACCATACAAACAATCTGTAGCCCTCCAGGCTCCTCGGATTATCTCTCCGGCTTCAATTCATTATACTGACCAACTAGCAATGTTCTTAAAATTTAACCAAAAACTCTGTTTGCTAGGATAGGGCGACAATTTGTGTGTAAAAAAGCTATATTAGGGCGACACGCTCAACAGGGCGACAATTTGGTGTCGCCCTAATATTTTTGAGATTAAAAAAATAATGTTAGGTCAAAAACAATTTTTTTTAAATCGAGAACCATTTTTATTAGGTCTAGAACCGTCTCTCTTAGGTCTGTAACCATTTTTGGAAGCTTTGGGTAGAGAAATTTGGTGTCAATTTGAGTGATTCTTCCCGAAATTTCGGTGGTCCCCGGGAAAAGGGCTTCCCGAATTGTCGCCCTATTGCCGCATCCAGAGTTATTACAATAATTATTATTATTATAATTGTTTATTTTGTTAAAACATACATACATGTACTTGTTTACCGAATTTCCCAGGAAAACAGCAATATAAGACTTACAGAGCTGTATGGAAGTTCCTCTGAAAGAAATGAAAGATAGGATATGAATTATAAGTCGTAATATTAATTTGCAAGAGATTTGGATATATTTAAGCGGGAATGTGTATCTCGTTCAGTATTATAATATCTATTTTTTTGCATGTGGCGCTTCCATCTGCCAAACTGCATTTTCTGTTCTTTGGTTATTTCTCTCTAAGCCAAATGCAAAGGCTTCAAGCCCCATGATCGCGTACTGTGGAGACCGTGTAAGCGTTTGGAATACCCATTTGTTTTAGGACATCTAATAACGAATCACGACAGCTATATTATATAGCTCATAATGGGCTTATGCCACCTTTGGCTTGGATAATATGACAAGAGCGTGAAAATGAAAGTCTAAAACGCATCGTTCCATATAGGCCTATACTTTCTTTGGGATTTGAACTGGACAGTAGTCATTTGTTTTGGCTAAAATTGCTTTTAATTTAGCAGATTACAGTTGTCCGGAAATATGTCTGTTTTGGACCTGGGAGAAAAATGGATAAACCGGTTTGATCAGGTAATACAGTGAAGTAACATGCTTTCAACTGGGCCATCCCGCTATGTCTAAAAAAAAAACGTAATAGGCATCCCCTTAATACTTATGTCACAATCTGAATTAGCAAATGTGTCTATTATGGCCTTTACGCGACCCTAACTGAACTCCACAGGGTGTATGTAAAATCATTTATTCTGGAGGGTTGAATAGTTTTAGGGTTAATTAAGAGTCTATGATTTTGTATTAATAAAACTAGCAAAGCAGTCTACGTAATAGGCATCCCCTTAATACTTATATCACAATCTGAATTAGCAAATGTGTCTATTATGGCCTTTACGCGACCCTATCTCCACAGGGTGTATGTAAAATCATTTATTCTGGAGGGTTGAATAGTGGTAGGGTTAATTAAGAGTCGATGATTTTGTATTAATAAAACTAGCAAAGCAGTCTACGTATAAGTTCCCATATTTGATCAATAAGAGAACCAATCTCGAGATTTCATCCATTCATCAAGGTCAATCAATGTGCTTACAAAATCCCGTTCATTCAAAGTTCTAGGTATATATTGTACTTCTAGACAAAATGATCTTGTATCCGTATCTACAGCTGGTACAACACAAAAAACATCGTCTAGATATGGCAATAAGAATGCCACAGGATCGCCCGTGGGCTTTCGTCGCGTTTTTCTCATACTGACGAACATGGCCAAACATGCCAAACTGCAGTTTCGAGTAATTCGCGTTTTTAGTTGGACTTATTTTGGCTCTTTTGATTCACCGTTTTTGAAATTAAAATCCCACTTTTGGGTTTAATAACCTTCTTGCTTAATGTCTAAAATTTAATGAATTACGTATTTTCCATTTATTTGATTGATATCTGAGCAGTTAAAGCTGTGAACGTGTTCGTCGGTATGAGAAAAAACAAAATTCGATGCGCGTGCCGTTCGCCATGCACTTTCGGGTTCGTCACTATGAGACAAACTCAAAACGTTGTTCGCCACCTCCATATGTTTAGTGTGTGTTTGAACGGCGGTCCTCCAGATTAGCGGTTATATTACTTCATCGGGGCTGCGGACGAGACTCATATTTATACTGATGAACACTTAGGTAATTAAGTACCATATCCACAAAATAACATTTTGTAAAATTATATATATTTCTTTATTTATTGACTTTTCTTACGTCAAAACAGCGTTCAGCTTCGCGCGATTTTGGTTGGTACCCGGTACCAGCGCGCTGTGTTGTAATACGCAGAAGCAGTGATCGGTCACCAACCAAGAATCCATGTTCGTCAGTATGGGAAAAAACTTTTTAAGCGAAATGGGGTTGTTCGTCATTTTCAGATGTTTCATAACTCAAAAACCAGACAATATCTTGGTTTAAAATGTTCAGAAATGAAAGGGGGCACCCCAAGAACCCCCAAAATTGCAAATATGTGACCCGCTCTGCAAAAAAGAGTCACAAGTCGCGCTGGCTAGTATTCTTTTTGCGACCATAAGAAGAAATCTGTGGCATTTCTACGCTCATTAAAATACCTAAACACAAAAGAAATTCCAGGCGTAACACAGACATTCCAGGGAGAACACAGACATTACAGGCGGTATCTGGGCACCGCCAGGAATTTCCATTGTGTTTTCGGTATTTTATTGAGCGTGGATTTGCCGCGGATTTCTTTCTATGGTCGCAAAAAGAATACTAGCCAGCGCGACTTGTGACTCTTTTTTGCAGAGCGGGTCACATATGTCAAAAAACTAAATTTGTCAAAAAGTGCCTGTTTGTCAGTATGGGAAAATTGCGACGATTTTAGTAAAGAGCAAGGGCGCAGACGAAAAGCCAAATAAGGGAGAATGATAATTTATGACCCATGTGAATCCGAGGTATCTTCGATAGTCGGGTGCGACATTTATATGATAATAACCGTTTTCTAGATACAGTGTCTAATATTTCTGTAGTTGAAATGTATGTTGAAAACGAAGGGTCGAGATTACTCAAATCTAGTATAAGGCGTCTTTTGCCCAAGGATTGGTATAGGCCTCAGATGCGATATGCGATTGGTATATTGGAATTGAACAATTTTAGTATAGATTCTGACAATGCAAACTTGTTTAAAATTATGATGGGAGAGAGAGAGCAACGAAAGGAACTTGATGTCTTTCCTTGATAACTGATAACTATATGCACCTATTTCTTCCCAGAACAGAGCATGGGCTATTAATCTTCCTTAAAGAGCTAGAACCCCCCTCGACGAAAAGCATTTGCACCTTTTTCGAAGTCGACATATCTCTCCAGCCGACTTACACCGCTGTTTATTTCAACTTGTCGCGATTTCTGAAACGCTTATTATATGTATTAATGATATGCGCGTGACCCCGTGACGCAATCCTGAGAAACACGAGAAAACACTGTCGGCAGTTCCATACGTTTACACGCAAAAAACTCCAAAAACCGTCTCTGTTCGATGGTGTATTTTGAAGATTTGTTCTCGTGCAAAAAGCCAGAGATGTGCCCAGTAGTTGTGAGGTTGTATGCTTTTAGTCTACACCCTTATGGCATAAACAAATCATTTGTGTGCAACTTCGGGTACAATCTTTGATTTTTTCATGGATTACTCCTTGGTTATAGTGGGAAACCCAAATCCGCGTGTTGCCTAATTTTGCTGGCCCCGGAAAGGTGCTTTTTAAAGGTTTTTTGGAAATAAAAATGCAGACGACGCGACGTGGAATTTAGCGCACGAAGAAATATTACCCAATCACGAAGATGCCCAACTAGGAACTCTTCTGTATTAAGAACTGTACACACTGCGTTCGAATTTGGGTTCAATTCGCAAAGTGATCAGGTGATGGTATCGCACACTACAGACAAGGCTAGCTTCTACTAACAGTTTATGCAGCAACAAGATACGTGTTAATTTTGGCCGTGCCGTATCGCCATCACTTCTGTGAAGTTGTCAGTGTGACTATATCAGGTTTGTTTATGCTTGTATAATGTAGGCCCTAGAGTTTGACATCGAGTTGAGTCATTTTATGTGAAAGAAAGTTTGCAATAATCGGGTTTTGATATCGTTTTATTTCGTGGGGCAGTTTCTTCAGTTTGTTCTCTGAGGACATGCATGGTTGCGCTTTGCACATATCGTGCTTCCATTGTTAAACGGTTTAAGTAACAAAAGGTGTCCCACGAAATGGCGGCTATTCGATACGGTCTATACGGAAACAGGATAAAGCTGGGGTTACTTTGGGGGAGGATGGGAATAAAGTTGTCTGGAGGGACGAGATGTTTTGGACGCGTTGTACAAGTCGAGCTGTCTTAATGTAGCTATAGGCCTACAGTATATGTTTATATTTCGCTGATCATTCGTGGCGAATTTGTAGTTGTACCCTTCGCTTAAGCGAATAAGTACCTGATGAGGGTATCATTTTCAGTGACCCCATTTGTTCTGAGTTTACAAGAAAAACCGGAACGAACACTCAACACTGTACTCGGACGTCATTTATTTTCCTTCAAACGATCTTTTAAACATGAATAAGTGTAAATCTAATGAAACAAATTGGAGGGGCAAATACGAAGATTTTACTAGGAACAAAATTAGAATTCTCCCAAGTTGCCTCAACTAGGTTTAATGCAGGAGGGCTATGTGACGACGTCCGACTTATCTTTCCCTAATTGCGTGGAATTCGTTTCGTGTGAGGATCGGCATTGTATTAAAAAAAGCGATTTCGTCTTTTGTTATCATTTTAATAGCACTTTGGTTTTTACGTTCGTTTCTGGTTCATAATGTTTTCAATCGTTACAGTTACAAAATTTGTCCAGGACAGTTTTATCAATGCTGGGCTTCTAGTGGAAATAGGCCTAACCCCCTTTTAACAGTTTACCAATCATCTGTTCTGCCTTTAAAACCCAGTGTTGTTTAGGTTTTTTCTAATCCGGTCAAAATTTCGTATATGTCATCCCACATTTAAAAGGACCATATTTTCAGATTATTCAAGTTTACATAGTTTGAGTAACGTCGAATGCACTTATCACTTTTTTTCTAAATATTTGGACTAGTAGATGATATTATGGCAAAATAAAAGCCTAATAAGCCGGAACGAAATACCGTTCTGAATTTTGCTGGTACACAAATCATGCACAAGTGACTCCAGTCTCTATTAGTATTTTTTTAGGGGAGCATGCTGTTTTAGTATGATTAAGTGATTATTTTTAGAGGGACCGCCGGGGTGAATGAATTCGATACAAACGTGGACAAATCCATATGAGTTTGGGAAATGATGCAGTGAAAAGCAACTTGGCTCCACCGGGATTCGAACTGCATTCCTTCTGCTTAACGCCCTACCATTGGAGCTGTGAAGCCAACTGGTGGTCTCGAATCACGGTAGTGCAGTTGTTTCTCACTGATTGGAATTGGCTATTACGTGAGCTTAGCAAGCCCTACAGAGAAATAACCACCCCTCCCAGAGATTAAGTTTTGTTTTCATAAAAATCGTCTATAAAACACTAATTTATCACAGAAAAACAACTATAACAAGCCTGAAATTATTCATACCCTTACCATATTTTGAATCGTGTAAATTTTGAGGAATGGGAGTCTTTTGGCTTAAGTTACAAGAGTGTGACAGGCAGCTGAAAGAATCACTGCAAACAGACATTTCAAGAAATACATGTACATCATTTCGGGGGTATTTTATTGACAGATTTGCAGAAAATATGTCTAGCCTTCTTAGATCAGTTCAAAGTCATTTTTACAAACAATGGAAAATGCCTTCTGGTACTGACGAACAACGTATCTGCGTGGAATTTGGCCCACTCCGCTAAAGTCTCCAGGTCTTTGAGGTTGAAAGGCTCTCCCCCTGCAGCATTATGGCAGTGTGTTTTGGATCGTTGTCCTGCTGATATGTCAAAATGCTCCCTGAGTTTCTCTGCGGACTGCTTGATGTTTTTCTCCAGGATCTTGATGTACTTACTAGTCGCACACTTTGGCGGGCTTTAATGTTAAATATCTTCATTACGAGTTAATTGAAAAACTCATTACAAGTTCTGCTAGACAGTTGTTCTTGTGCGTTAGCCGGCATGCGTAATTTTTTTTCCCAGGATGGTTAAGGGAAGATTGCTCCTGATTGGCCTAACCACATGCATATATTGCATACTGAAGTGTTTTGTTGATAGCTGCACTTAACACAACTGCGTGGTTAGAGAGTTAGACTATAGGTCTTTCCTCAATTAATGAAGAAAAAAACTACGAGAGAGGAGATTCGAACCCACAATCTCTGGATTAATAGTCCCACGTCTTAACCACTAGACTACCAAACGACTCGACAAACCCTTAAATTTTCTTTCTTATATCCCTTTTATTTATTAACTCCTGAGGGCGCTATATAGAAAATATGAATATTCATTTACAATGCACCAATCAAAAGCAGAGAATATTCTCAATGGCCTTTACCATCCTGGGAAAAAAAATTACGCAGCCGGCATAGTTATGAAGAATAGGCACCATGCAGTTTTCAAAGTTCCATGTAAAGGCCTATTATTAATCTTGATCACATGAATCCAAAATGTATTCATCTTAAGACTTTCAAAAATAAATCAACTTGGCATCCTCAAAACCTTGAAAGAACCTCTCCACTCCCATCAAACATTATGCTAATGGAGCCCAGTATGATCTAAGACAACCTTGACCTTATTCACATGACCCTGACTTGTCTTTAGATATTCACATGGCATTCTCAAAATCCGAGAAAGAAATCACCAAAATTACTCTTATTGGGCCAGTGAAGCCCAACAAATGCAATACACAATTTCCATCGACCTCAGCCAGGTAAGTCCGATGTCCAAATTGACCTTGACCACTGACCTTAGTCACATGATCCTGACATATAAACGTCCTGAAATCTTCATAAATACACTCTACATCACCATACACCTTGCAAAAATCGTTCTTAACATAAATGGATCAACCGAGACTGAAATTAAAACATACAATTTCCATAAATCCATGGGGAGACAGGGGTCCTATTAAAGTGGCCTTGACCCTGTCCCTAGTTAAATGAACGTATCATCCTGTAAATCGTAGGACAGACAACATGATTGTTGAAATTGACCAAACAGGGACTGACAAAAAACATTTTGTTGATGATTAGTGACCCCCCTGTAACCTTTAAATTAACCTTTGACCTTGGAGATGTCCTTAACAATCTTGAAGACTTTAATAAATAAACTCAGCCTCCTGTAAATCCTACAACGGACACCACGATTCTTAAAATTGACCAACGAGGGGCCGCCAAAGTGCAATTTTAAGATTTGTTACCCTAGTTGTGACCTTTAAATTGACCTTTAAATTGACTTTTGACCTTGAAGATGACCATAAAAATATTGGAGACTTTAATAAATGAACTCAGCATCCTGTAAAACCTAGAATGGGCGCCACTCTTGTTGAAATTGACCAAGGAGGGGCCGCCAAAGTGCAATTTTGTGATTTGTTACCCTCTGTACTTTTGACCTTGAAGATGACCTTAACATCTTGGAGACTATAATAAATAAACTCGGCATCCTGTAAATCTTAGAATGGGCGCCACGATTGTTGAAATTGACAAACGAGGGGCCGCCAAAGTGCAATTTAAAGATTTGTTACCCTAGTTGTGGCCTTTAAATTGACCTTTAAATTGACATTTGACCTTGAAGATGACCATAAAAATCTTGAAGACTTTGATAAATGAACTCAGCATCCTGTAAATCCTAGAATGGACACCACGATTGTTGAAATTGACCAGAGAAAGGGCCGTCAAAGTGCAATTTTGTGATTTTTGACCCTCTGTGACCTTTAAATTGACTTTTCACCTCCAAGATGACCTTACAAATCTTGGAGACTATAATAAATGAACTTAGCATCCTGTAAATCCTAGAATGGGTGCAACGATTGTTGAAATTGACCAACGAGGGGCAGCTGCCAAAGTGCAATTTTATAGTTTTTACCCTTTATGACCTTTAAATTGACCTTTGACCTTGAAGATGACCTCTTAAAAATTTGCAACAACCGGATTTGAATTCCTTGATATGAAATTAACATATCCTCAAATTTGCCAAGATTGTACCCGAAAATGCATACGGGGTCCCTTAGTGCTGTAGACTATTTACCAGACACAGTGGAAAAAAAATAGCAGAAAGATTTTTTTCCTATTACCAAGAAAGAGTCGCTCTTTCTAACTTGTACCGGCCGATGTTCAAACACGTGGGAACTACGGCCCGCAGGGACCGTTCCCACTGCTGTACACAGACCGCTGTGAATGCCGTTCGTTCCGTGACAAAACCACCCGTCGCAATGCACCAGTATTTACTTCAAAACAGCTTCATTGTGAGCCACAATTTCACCGTTTTTTCACAAAACAGGTAATAGTAGATTATTGTCATATTACATGAAGTGTTTTTCATGTTTGTATTTTGAATTACAAGGACAATACAGGCATGATGAACATTCCCTACGTGTATTTTCCATTCAATACTGCACAGGCCGTTTTGTGTTCTTCTCAGGATGACGTCAAAACTCTGTTTATCAACAAACCAAGTGACCTCGAGCGTTTCAGAATTTCGGGTGAAGAGGATCGGAACTGCTTTGCGTTTTAAGCAAAAGCCTGTCGATTTGTTTGTGGAAAACAAGTTGTGATGGTGTTGTAGACACATACACCTCCATGATAAACCGGAAAACTTAAAAAAATGTGGACGGGGGGATACTAGCTGTTTATACTTTCACGGTATCACACGAATGGCTATACTGGTACATTCTTCATAATTACATCGCACCTTTATGACGTCATCAAACTTATGTTCATCCTAAATGAGGCCCGAGTTGCAGTACCCTCATGCTGTATCAGGCTTGCTGAACTTTGTTGGAGCTACACCAGATCGGGATGGGCTGGCGAATTCTGTGAGTGTTGTTTTCAGTTGTCGCTGGACACTAGCGGGGACTCGCCAGAGTAGACGTTCCTGGGATGGAATGAAATGTAGCTGAAGGGTAGAGTGGGTCGTGGGTGGGACTCTGCTCGAAACTGCACCAGGGATATCCTGCGACTAAGGTAGGGACTTTGGGAAAAAATAAATATTCGAATGTCATCGAATACGTAATTTCACATTACAGATACTTTCCTGTAAATTCTAAAAACTACTTTCATTGCATAAACTGAACAATCGGTAGTCGAGATATGCATTTTAGAAATATGCCATTTCCCGCGAAATCGTGTACATGTACATGTACATATGTAACTGAATACAAAAGAGCTCAAAGATGCGTTACACTATATGAAGCACCTCCCACAGTGACATTATGCGCCAGCAAAGAATTATTAAAGTCTGATTAGTCTTAGTTCAACACGCTATCTTGTTTTGCGCTAATTAAAATGAAGGAGTATCTTTCTTGTCTATGTGTAATAGCACATATTCACGCCTAGAGTTCACTGAAAATGACAAAACAATTTTGTACACAAGTCAATGGAGATTTCCTCTGTTGTCCTGAG
The DNA here is from genome assembly GCA_037783545.1 of Henricia sp. BOLD:AAB3569. Classification (NCBI taxonomy): domain Eukaryota; kingdom Metazoa; phylum Echinodermata; class Asteroidea; order Spinulosida; family Echinasteridae; genus Henricia; species Henricia sp. BOLD:AAB3569. Next base: position 739,266 of record JBBELK010000403.1, on the reverse strand, counting down.
ATGACAAAATGGAAATTCTTATTAGCATAAAATAGAAAACTTGCAATTACACCAAAACGGAACAATCAATTTTTTTGTTTTGAAAATTGATTAAAATGTTTAAAACACACCCTGTAGGCCTACTATTATTGTATTTAATAAAAACTCTATTTCACACGTCCTTTAAGCATATATCAATGGGTATAGTTACCAGTGGAATATGTATGCCTGAAACCGAAGGCTCGGGGAATAAGAAGGTTTTATGTGAACACGCTTTAGTGAGCGCAATGACCTGAATGCCGACTACAGAGTATGTAGACAATGCAAGGCGTAAATTAGGTTAACAAAGGTAGATGATTTCGTCTATAGTGAGGTGTTACCAACGAATAAAACTAAATTGATCCGCAACTTCAGAAGCGGCAAGAATGCGTTGTAAAACTGAACAGTACAGGGTGTATCAAAAAAAGTATACACTCAGAAAAATGTCCAAGAAATTAAAACCTTCCGAATCTCTATCTATACCTATTGGTAGGCAATCATTTCAAGCTCCAAATGACAGCATGACCATTTAGAAAACTTCACGCATGACTGATCAGGTTATTGTTTTACTTCATGTTGGCAAACGTGGCTTGCGCACAAACTTGCAGGGTTTTACCACGGTCAAAAGTTATCACAGACAAAAGCAGCACATGCTTTTCTTTATGACCAAAAACTGTAAATTATGTGCATTGTTAATGGTACTTCCGGGTTAGAAGAAAACAAAAGAAAACTAGAGGTCTTGTGTTTATGTATAAACACAGAGCTTTTCTGCAAAAAAATACCGATATTAAAATTGAGGGTCAAAGGTCATGATCTTAATTATTGCAAATCTTGAAAAACACGGACTTTCACTTTGATCACAGGTGAAAAAGCGCACCAATATCTTTAATGCTTCACCTTTAAAGGAAAGATGACGTCATGTATGTTTTGACTACACAAACATGTTTGGTCAACATGCTCTATAAAGATGAGCTATTTTGCATGAAGTTTGCCTCAGAAACTGATTTTAGGACATTTTTAACTTCGTCGCTAGAGGGCGCCCTTCCAAGTGATGACGTCATCATTTACATTTTTAGAATGCCCATTTACCTTGGACACAACCCGATCTCTGCATGTTGTACCCCTTTCAAGAAAATAGGTCTATTTAAGTGACTTCCAGTTTCTACCGGAAGTGATCAAATTTAAAGGTCTGTGTTTTTTAAGTCTGTGTACGAAATTTAGATCTTGGTCAGCTGTGACTGTTACAACACGAATTACAGTCATATGTGATGATTTTTGATCGATTTGGGAAAATTTGGACCTTTAATTTTCAATTTATTGTAATATGACACATGATGACGTCATGGCGATGTCATTACAATATGTCACTAACCTAATTACAGACAACGTACCTGCAAAGTTTTATTTGTTTGCGCTGTTGTGTTCTGTAGATATGGGTCATCAAAGCTTTAAAATTCAAATGCATGTACAATTCCACATGATGACGTCATCAAAGTTTGACACCACAGGTATATACACTGACCCAAGGTCATGTTATATACCAACTTTGATCATTTTTAGACAAACTTCCCCACATACATCTGTTTAAAATACGTTTTGAATAATTTGTATCTTGTCGCTAGAGGGCGCTATTACGTACGATGACGTGACCACTTTTATTTTTGGAAAGCCCGATGGGCTGTGACACTAACACCGTTGACTCCATCTCAATACCTCTTGCCATTTTTAAACTAGGGGGCACGACCGGAAGTGAGCAAGGTCAAAGGTCATTGCCATATGTTTTGTATACCCTACCCTAGTTGAACTATAAAACAGTTGACCCCATCCCTCTACCTAAATATGAATGGACTAACCACTCGAGCGGGTGCTATATGTATTGCGTACAATATGTTGCGTCGAGCGGAAGCGCTGACCGAGTGTGTACAGACATTTTCCGGTTGACCTTTAAAGCGATGTTTACGTGCGTCTTTTATACACATCGTAGCTTAGCTGGCAATATTCTGCATTGAAAACATCTCCTTTTTGTCAAAACACCGTAAAATTTATGAAATAGGCAACATACAAGTATGTTCTAATATATATGAGTGCATTATCTACAATTGGTGTAATTTGTGGGACATAAAGACAGGCAAAGTGTCGTAAATGCATCACAAACGTATTACGAGCAGACTTTTCAGACTTTTCCGAAAGTTTAAGTTGTTAATATGCCATAGAACACTCCATTATGCGTATGCTTACCCTTATTTTATTGTCTTTCAATTTGAAGGTCATTACAAATACAACACATAAAAGATGAGCATATAGGAAAGAAAGTGGTCATACTGTGGCCATAGACCTACCACTCCACATTAAGTAGTGAATAATATACAATTTTATAAACATATCAAATTCAAATTAATTGTTTTTTTTAAATGTGTAAAATGCATCAGGCTCTCGCATAAACTCCAGTAATTAAAAATAATGCACAGATAAATTATTATGCACCTAGATCTATCAAATGTTTCCGCCCAAGGCCACCCCCACCTATAAGAAGATTCTTTGGGGGATTCTAACATTTTGTGTGACAAAATTTAGGTGACAAAAATCTCCGGAAAGAATTGAGAAGTTGATCATGGCTTCAAACCTCATGTGCAAAAGATATGAGACAGACTGAAAATGTTATAAGTGTTTCCTCAAATAATCTTATTTTTTCTCACTAAACAATTTGCCGTCAAATCTGCACTTACTGATTTGCTTCATGAGTCAATTTTTAAAAGAAAAAAATTTGAAAGAATTCCGTTTACTGGTCGCCACTATTCTCCTTATAATGACATAAATAACCACCAAAATGGGAAGTGGGCAAAAGTTGGGAAGTTGATAAGAAATATTTTTCTTTAAATTGACTCAGGAGTGGGAAAACCTAAGATTTTGTGAGGAAACATGTCAGCCTGTCACATATGTTTGCTCACAAGGTCTGAAGTCATGATCAACTTGCCAATTCTTTCCGCCCATAGAAATGTATACCTCCTATTTCTGCCTTTACAGGCACTGCAACCAAAAACTGAACAATATTCGTTGGCATTTACCGTATGCAACGCACAACATACTCCGTGATGCATTTACAACACTTTGCCCGTCTTTATGGCCCGCAAAGTACACCATTTGTAGATAATGCACTCATATATATTGGAACATACCTGTATGTTGCCTATTTTATCCATTTTACGGTGTTTTGACGGGGGGGGGGGGGGGGGGGGGGTGGGGGGAAAGAGGTTTTCAATGCAGCGAAGTGACGATGTGTATAAAATACGCACGTAAACAGCACTTCAAAAGTCAACCGGAAAATGTCTGTACACACCCGGTCAGCGCTTCCGGTTGACGCAACATAATTTGAGCGCGCCCTCAGTGGTTAGTCCATTGACATTTCTCCTCTAGGTCTCTGGTCATACCTACTTTTATAATTATCTTTCATTTGAGTATGTTTTTTCTAGTCAAATATGGTTGTATTTAATTTTGGGACATTGCAAATCTTGTATATACATGTACGGGCTTTAATTTGCAAATACTGTAAGTCTGTATTTTAGGGACTAGTAACTTACTTCAAGTTTCAAGTATAACCCCGTTGTTCAGTTTGCCACCAAATCACAGTCGCGTAGCGCTGCTATATCCTAATCGTTCCTTGGTGTACACGCCCACCGTTCAAATACTGTTTTCAATTTGCGCATGCATCGTGGCTCGATCCATAATCTGTACATTTTGACATAAATATAGGACTAATATAGTCACAGGAATGCTGCGCAAAGGAATGCCACTGGACTGCCCTTTCGAACACGGCAGATCGTGTTTGGAACACGGTAGGAACACGGTAGGAACACGGCAGACACACGGTAGAGCCGTGTTGACACCGTGTTCTACCGCGTTCTGCCGTGTTGTACCGTGGGGACAGTGACCGTCGACCCTCGATTTTACGCGATTTTCGGGCCGGTAGAGCCCGGTATAGCACCGCGCTCTACCGTACGCCTCAGTGCACGTACCGTGTTCTATGTGACTGTCGCTTTAGACGGGTGATACTATATACCGGAAAACTCACCGGAAAACATACTAAATACCGGAAAACACTAAATACCGGAAAACACCGGAAAACACCGGAAAACATACTAAATACCGGAAAACACACTAAATACCGGAAAACACACTAAATACCGGAAAACACCGGAAAACATACTAAATACCGGAAAACACACTAAATACCGGAAAACACCCGAAAGCACTTAATAACACCACCCCCACTACCTGAAGAAAACACCATAAAATACTGTTTTCCGGTGTTTTCCGGTATTTAGTATGTTTTCCGGTATTTAGTATGTTTTCCGGTGTTTTCTGGTGTTTTCCGGTGTTTTCCGGTAAATAGTACTACCGCTTTAGACACTGATGCAAACTGAACTTTTTGTACGTGACAGAAATATACGTATTTGGCTATTTTGCAGAAAAAGAAAAAAAAATCATTACCGTATATCATAACTTAAAATAAAACATTGAAAAACACCCCACTTGGGAAACTATTCAACATGCCAACCACATGTTATTCCTCGGAACTTGGAACAAAATTTCAACGCATGCCAATATTCTCCACTGGGGTGTACAGTACGTGGGCAAAAATAATATGAAAGGGTTCAATAAAAATACATCACTGCCACGATATTAGACGGGGCAAAACAATGACGGAACGCACCTGGTCGGGGCAGTTACTCCCAGCGGGATACTGGTCGTCTGGGAGTATTTGGGCGAGTTCAGTGAACAACATATGTCAGTTTGAGTTAGTATTTTGATTGGTTGAGATTGGTTAGAAAGGCAAGGAGTGGACACCCGTAGGACTAATGGTTTGACTGTGTGATAAAGCCCCTTTTCACAGACGAAGACTGGAACGCGATCACACGCGATCTAAAGGCTCAGTCACACAGAGCACGATCTCAACACGATCTAACAAGAAATGAACATTTTGGAAAATTCGTGGCAGTTCGCGCTAGAACGTGTTAACATCGTGCGAGTTCTTGTTGAGATCTTCATAGGTCTTACTGATTCGCCATAGGTCGGCCAAGGACCGCGATCGTTTTTGGAGTGTTAAATATTGTCGTGGTGATTCACGATTTACATCAGATCGTGTTAAAATCTTGTTGTGATCGGCATAGGTCGTACTGCATTCGTGTTAATTCTTGTTGATTCTTGTTGATTCGTACTGGGGTCGTGTCGATTCGTGTCGAGATCTCAACACGATTTCAACAAGAATAGATACGATTCGAATAGGACCTACATACGATATCAACAAGAGTACAACAAGAATTACCACGACCTTTTGCGAACTATGACGAATTGATGATGGTTTCAACACGATTGTGCAATAATACGTCACGAATATGACACGATTTAACACGACTATATAACACGACCATCGCGATTTGAGGGCGACCACTACGATATGGCCCAAATTTTGGTTGACTGGACAGTGAATTTTAAAGAAAAAAATAAAGATCGCCGCAAAACGTGGGTTTATAACCCCAAATGGTCAGATCGCGCCAATCCCTGTTGAATCGTGTTGAGTCGTGTTAATTCGTACTGAGAGCGTGTCGATTCTTGTTGACATCGTGTCGATTCATACTTGAATCTCGCTGATTCGTGTCGATTCTTGATAGGTCGTGGTTAAAGTCTTGTTGCTAAAGCCCCAGTCACACCAACGCCGGATACAACAAGGATTATCCCGTATAGCCACGGACCCAGAATGACCCTCTTCCGGGGCGAATCGGGATGAAATCGTCCAGACAGTCCCCTCGACGGTGGAAAAACCCAGACACCCCCGTACTGTCCCGTACCATGACGGACCCAACACGGAAACAGTACGTTTTACCAAGGATTGACTACGGACCCAACCACGGACCCAACACGAACCACCCCGTACTACCACGGACCCCATACGTTTCACCACGAACTGCCCCGGACCCAACACGAACTGTCCCGAACTGTCCCGGAAGAGCTACGGATGCACCCTGAACCATCCCGGACCCAACACGGACCCAACACGAACCGTCACTTGGTGTGTCCGTGGTGGTTCGTGGTGACACCGTGTTGTGTCCGGGGTGGTCCGGGGTGGTACGTGGCGACAACGTGTTGGGAAAATTATGCCGTATCGCCAAGCATCATCACGTTGCCACTACGGATTCACTACGTACTGTCCCGAACCCAACACGAACCGAACACGAACCACGGGCTTCCATCCCGAACCGTCCCGAACCACCCCGACTTTTTTAAACAGTTTAAAAAAGTCGGGGTGACCTCCCGAACCGTCCAGGACTATCCCGATTCATCCAGTACCATCCAGAACTACCCCGGACCCAACACGAACCACCCAGGAGCCAACACGGATAGGACCCCCCGTGGTGTGACTGGGGCTTTAGGCCTACGTGGAGCATGCCGAATTCACACGATTGGTCGTACTACACTCTCAGAACGCTGGTTAAAATATCACTGGTTAAAAATAAGTTGGTTAAAAACCTCCCAATGTTGGTTAAATTCTATGAGTTGGGTACATTTTTCTTTAACCAGGGTTTGGTTAAGAATTATTCTGCTTTCTGGTTGGGTAAACTGCGGGTTGTGTAAAATATAAGATCAGAGGGCTGTATTTTAACCAACTATGGTTATAATGTCGACCCCCCGCAAAAGCGAAGTTGGTTAAAACAAATCGCCCAACCATGTCACGTGGTGTCCAGCCAAAGCTGCCATTGGTAAATGGCAGCATTCGCCAGTGCAGCATTTTTTTCACGCGTCGCGTCGTTGTCGATGTAAAAACGTTGTGTGCATACAGGCACACAGTAAAACACACACAAAATGGCAAAAGTTCACGGTCAGATCTGAGCGGTGTTTCTGAGCCGAAACGACGGTTATTTGAAGGTAAGCCTGTCTCGTTTAATCGTCTGGTATTTCGTTAGACTGTGTGGATACATTAGTGGTTGCTAATGCACGTGGTTGCATGCACGGCTACGCTTTGTACACGTAGGCCGTGTGTATGCTAGTGATAGTGGAGTACATACATGTACTCGCTATACGCACGGTCTTCGTTTCTCCCACTCCTCCCTAGTCCCCCACCCCCGGGCTGTCCCACCTAAGACTATAAGAGGTGGGGGGTTGTCACTAAGTTTCGTGTGATAAATTCCCCGCCCCTGGGGAAAATTTGGATGACAAAATACTCGCCCATATGGGGACAAAACGTGCACGTTTTTTCCTCTAGGTGCGCTGTAAATTTTATTTCTATGTGCGTACGTCGTGGACGAATCGCCACCTGAGAGGTGGGGCACCGCGGGGGGAGGATGGGGGAAATAAGTGATAGGTACATGATTTGGAAAGAATTCCGATTACCACTTGTCGGCACTGATTGTCCTTATAGTGATTAAATAACCACTAAAATGTGTTAAACGTTTGAAGACAAGTCTTTTTGGTATTTTTGTAGTAAAAAAAGGTAAGCATTTAGTACTCGGACATCACTAATTTTGCCTTAAAGTTATTTATTAAATAGCAATAAGTGCAAATATAATAAGAGAACCAAAATTTAGAGGGGAAAAAATATGAAGAATTTACTCGAAATGTTTTAGAATTTTCCTCAGGCTTAGTGCATGAGGGCTTATGTTATGTCCGACTTGTAAATTCTTTCCGATAGATGTCATGCATACTAAGTTAGTCTTTGTTTCATTTTGTTTATCCATACAGCAATTTAATAACAACACGGTAATGAGAAGCCAAGGCGACAACCACTCATCACGGTTGATCTGATAACTGCTACTCATGATAAAGCTGGTGAGGGCCGCCGATTGAGGTGGATCATTCTGATGGAAACACTAACATTCAAGAAGACATAGTGTGCTGAACATAATAACTAAATCATATGATCTGCCGTTTGACATTTTGTTTGTGAGCTACAGCTCACAGAGTACTAGTAATCTGGTGTGAGAAGCCTGAATACGGGAAACATTTTATTAAGTGGACAGTAATGATTGTAAGCTAACTACTTTTTGATCCAGAACTAATAAATTGTGTTAGTGTTTCGCAACCCGAAGTTAACTTTTCTTTGTCTGTGTAAACCACAAAAGAAACAAAAAGCACTCAAACATTATCAAACTCATTGTTAACACAGTGTGATGTGTTTTAAAGAATCCAAATACTTTCATTCAGAAAATTTAAGGATATATTTGACCTACTGCTGCTGTTTATGTACATCAAAATACGGTACATGATATATTTAAAATAATAAAATGTAAAATTATCAAGGTCATTGTGTAGTATTTGCCTTTATTTAGTGTTTTAATAACTGATAACATAATAAATTAACCAACTGTTGGTAAAATATTGCCCAATTTCTGTGAACAGCATTTAAGTAAATTGCCCAACCATTCTGGTATAACCAGTTAATAAATTAACCAACTGTTGGTAAAAAAAATGCCCAACCATTCTGGTATAACCAACTGCATGGTTAAAATTTGCCCAACTCACCATTAACCAACAGGTTGGTTAAAATTTAATTAACCAATCATTGGTTAACAATTTTAACCAACCACGTATTAAAATTTAACCAACCTGGGTTGGTTAAGGTTTTAACCAACTGTTGGGATGTTCACCTGGTAATACATGGTTGGTTAAAATTTTAACCAAGTTGGTTAACATTTTTAACCAACGTTCTGAGAGTGTATATTCGTGCCGTTGCCATATTCGTTTTCTAAAATTAGCATAGGCCTATCCAAGGCGATCTACCGCGATATTCGAAATTTTTCAAATCTTGTCAGATCGCCATAGATCGCATTAATTATTGTTAGGATCGTGCTCTGCAGGGTGGATATGTGCGCTTTTAAAATCTCATTATTATTATTATTATTATTATTATTAGGATTTTGACTAGATCGCGGACGGTTGCGGTTAAACCTGTGTGATTAATCGATATTAATCGATGCCCTATGTGCATTACTACCACTAATCGCTGGTTACTGACACAGAATTATTGTTCCGAGTAGTCGATACCACAGTCACGACGCGAACGCCTAGCATATCCACTGTACCGCGCGCTGTATACACAGTACAGCGCGTAGTACAGGTACTAGACATTTTTTACGCTAATTACGCGCCATATTTCAAAATTGTTTGAACATATATATATATATATAGAATAATAAAGCCACGGCTATATTGGCAATGCTATTATACGGTGCTGGTAATATATATATTATGTCAGCACTAAATCCGATCACTAGACTGATTTTAAGGTCCGGCAACCGCCAGTATACACGTTAGTCCGCCATATTGAAACTGGAGGAATTTCTCCTTTTTCCCAAAGGTTCCCGAAGTTACCCGACTGCACGTCCGGACGTTATCGTTAATCGTCGGGTACGATTCGTCAGTGTTTCGCCGAGTGTTTATTTTGCGATGATGCAGACAAGGTTTGAATTAGATTTGTGATGCTATAATGGGCATGTGTTTTATTGGCCAAATATGGAATAACCCTTTACAAATTGACAACCAGCATGGATTCACACCACGGAAATCCTGCGTGACTCAGCTAACGAATGCCATACATGACTGGGCCACTATTCTAGACAAGACGCGACCACCAAGGATTGACATTGCTTGCCTTGATTTCAGCAAGGCCTTCGATATGATGCCCCATCACATTTTGCTGGATAAACTCGCACGCAACTTCAATATACGTGACAAAACCTGGTACTGGCTGAAATCATTTCTAACTTGTCGCAAGCAGCGTGTCATGTACCGTGGGGCTTTCTCACCATGGTCACCTGTTGCATCAGGTGTCCCCCAAGGAAGCGTGCTAGGTCCCCTCTTATTCAACCTATTCATTACCGACATATCCCACAACCTAACGTCAAAGTGCCTTCTCTTTGCGGATGACACCCTGATCTACCGACCCATTATCTCTCCAAGTGATGAACTCGCATTCCAGTCCGACCTTGACAACCTCGGCCTTTGGAGCGACACCAACGGAATGAAACTCAATCACCGGAAATCAAACATCATGCACATGACACGATCAAAGAAACCAACAGTCCTACCACAGTATACACTCCAAGGAAACCCAATTAGCGCTGTCCATAGCTTCAAGTATCTCGGAGTCACAGTGAACAACACACTCACATGGAACGACCACGTCAATGCCATTGTCTCCAAGGCAAACAGAACCCTTGGGTTTATATGGCACATTGCAGGTGGGTCATCATCCCATGAGGCACTAGCATCACTGTATCGGTCCCTTGTCTTGCCGGTGCTGGAGTATGGACTACCGGCATGGTGCCCACACACAGCGGCCTTGACAACGAAACTAGAGCGAGTACAAAGGAGAGCAACAAGGATGATCTTGAAGCAGCGCAGGGGTGACATGCCCTACGAGGAGAGACTACGAACAGTTAACTGGATGAGCCTCGAATCCAGAAGACACAAGCTCACTGTCCAGTTTACCGCGAGATGCTTGTTTGGCCTCACTGACTGTCATACTGTACGAGAAAACACAGTGGTCAATACTCGTCATCTGGACACACTCTCATTTAAGCATCACTATGCCAGAACTCTTAGCCTTAGAAATACACCGGTTCACGTCTTCCCACGGTTGTGGACTAATCTCCCAACGCACATTAAGGACAGTATAATCCTCGACACATTTCATAGTTTTAATAAACGATTGTTTGCTCACTTTCTAGATGCTTAACATTTTGTTTTTGTTTGTTTTGTTGTTTTTGTTTGTTTGTTTGTTTTTGTTTGTTTGTTTGTTTTTTGTTTTTGTTTTTTGTTTGTTTGTTTGTTTTTTTAAAAGTAATTATTGTTTAAACGGAGTGCGATTTGCTCGGCGTGGTGCGAAGTGCACTGTACATATATCATTCTATTGAGAATTTCGCGTCACGAAGGGTATACTACATTCCGTTTTAACAATATATATATATATTAATTTATTTATTTAATCAGTGTTTTTTTTGTTGTGTTTTTCGTTGTGTTTTTTGTTTTTGTTTTTGTTTTGTTTTTTTGTTTGTTTGTTATGGTGTTTATTGTTTGTTTGTTTGTATTTTTTTTTCTTCTTAGATACGTTAATATGGTTACATTTGTATTTATCAATGAAAAGGACTTATTATAATGTTTCAATAATTTAACACACTATTATCTATATTTATACATATTGCATAGTTTACAGATATTTTATGAGTTATATTCACCAGACTAGGATTGGATGAACAGGCTTTCGAGCCACAGTGATCTTCACTTTTGTTAATCCTAGCCATCTTAGTTTGGATTGTCTTTGTCGTTTTTGATCCATCCCGCAACACACCCCACTCCCCTCTCCCTCCCCTAATCCCCTCAAACGCCCCCGCCATACCTCCGTGCCAACCACCCCCCCCCCCCCCTACCCCCCTCCCCGACCCCCACCCTCATAATGCTACTTTAATTCATACAGTTTGCTTTGACCTTTTTGTATTTATTCCATTGTTTTGTATTCCCTTGACTGTAAGTTTGTTTTGATTGTCTTGTTTTGGCTGAATAAATAATAATAATAATAATAATAATAATACACTCGTGCAGCACGCTTTGAAAATTAACGGTTAGGCCTATATATGCGCTTATTAAAAAAAATGCATGACGTACTGCTTAGTGCTATTTTAAACACCACGGTAGCCGGTCCTCATATTCAGTCGTTGTATGTGGAATATGTGGAGCGGGAAGCAGTCTACCATTCACCCCCCCCCCCCCACCCCCCTCCCCCATCCCCCTCCCCCCCCCCCCTCCCCCCTCCCCCCAATCAAAATGGTCCAGCTACGACCCTGCCTACTATACGACTACCGACGACCATGTTAGTGTCATGTGATGTCGGCCGGCCGGGTGTTTGTTTTGAAAATCATCAATTATTACGGTCTTTCGCGCCAAACTGGCCACACCTCTTAAAAATGGAGGTTTATTCGGCGATGCAGTGGGCCTTACGCGAGTTGTTGGAGTTTCCTCTCGAGTAGCAAGAACTGCGAGTGTTTGCCGTTAACGTGAGTGAAGGCGTCCGTACGGCTCAAGACATTTTCATTATAGTGTCGGCTTGTTAGTTGAGTTCAAAACTTCAATCAACATGATCAACAGCGAATAACTATAGTGGCATCGCAGCGGTCACCTCATTTTCCGGCAACCTTGTCACTGCAAGACCCTCATAGATCAAAGGCAGGGTAAGCGTGGGTATTTTTCGCTCAGAATTTTGATCACCTCAATGTATAAATACCGTTCATGTTCGCCACTAATTCTTTCCTTGTTCTTAATTGCCTCGAAAGTCCAAATGTGTTTGGGAAACCTTCGCTTGAGAAATCTTCTGTTTTTCTGGAAAAACACTTGAACTGGTGTCAAAAAAGTTTAATTCCAATGTTTTGGCTCAAATTTCCCAAATTCTTTAATGGAAAGTTGATTAAAATTGTTGTTGGGGCAGGCAATCACTGGGCCATAAAATGGTAACGACCCTCTCTATTTCACTTTCTTTTCTTCCTTTCACGGGAAACGATCAGTTATGTTTTCGGCACGATGTTGCTGTTTGTTTTGGATAAACATTAAAGCCGAATCACAGTTGCAGTTTTCAACAAACTGACCGAGTGTTGACAGCAAGGTTTTGCAATTGGCACACGACTTTCCGTGTTGGCTGAAGACCAAGCGTTACTAAGAATTTCAGTAACCACGAAATCTGGAACAAGTGGTGATCGACCAGATGTTTAACGATTAATTCACAACAATTTAATGCAACACACAATCACATGTCTGGCTGTTCGGAAATCATGGCAAATCAGAATGACCCTTGACCTTTGACTCTACTAAAAAGAGTTGCTTTGACTCTGTTTTGGATATGGGTGATTAACCTTTGCTTGTTCACTTTCAACTCGTTATTTTCATTAACGAATTTCCTTTCTAAATTTAACTTCTTTGTTAATTTCATGCACTCAACTTTCCAAAACATGTTTGAACCCCTTTTCTCGTGGGAAAGATTTGAGTGGTGAATTTGGCTTTTGGTTGTTGCAAATCCTCGAATATATCGGAGGCCCTACGGAAGGAAATCAGCTAGTATCGCCCCAGATATTGAGCAGCGTTGCGGGAATATAAATCATCGTCCGCTGGATGGTACATGTACGCTTCAGAGAGTGGGCTCCGTCAGCTGCCAAACAGGGCACCCAAATTGCGGCTTTTCTCTGTAAGACGTGCAGAGTGGGAGCGGCTTGGGGAATTTTTAGCGAGCAGTACAAGTACTTGGGTGAGCTACTATAGTATTAGGGGGTTATGCAAATACAACTATTTGCGATAGCCAACAATTAAGTGGGGCCTCAGACTCATTGTCCGGCTCCCAGTGGCCATGTGCTGTAAACTCTGGTTTCACCCCTTGATTTAAAGCTCTTTTCGATTTTAAGCTCCTTTTTCTAAGTCCCAACAATTATTTTCTGCATTGTGTATGTATTGGTTTAGCGCTTAAATTTATCAATTTAAAGCTCAAATTATCTCGGTCCCTTGAAGGAGTGCTTTAAGAGTGGTTTGTTTTTGCACATTTGTCACTGAAGGAATGACCTCTTCGACAATTTATTCGTGTAATGAGCAGTTGCCATTAGTCACAAAATTAATGGAGACCTTCCTGCAGATTTCCTGAGTTCTAAGGCTTCGGGGAAGAAGTCATTGACAAAATCCCTTGTGTGACTTGAGGCACTTTTCACACCAAACCCTTCAGGGAAACTTTGCATTGTTGGGCCTCGTGGCCCTTTCTGACTCCTGTTTCCTTGTTCATGCAACCTTCTTGCTTGCCCCTTTTTGGCTCATTCCTCTGCCGTGTTCCCAGCCGACTGGAAATTGGCGAAAGGTCCGAATGTCAGGTTTTTGTTCGGACCAGTCGGCAGTCATGGCCTCTCGACGCTCAAAATTCCACCAATGCCCAGTTCAGTCGCTCCTGGGTTGCATGCATGGGGGGCGGGGGGGGGGGGGGGGGGGAGGGGTGGACGGGTGGAGGGGGTGCTGTTGTTTGTCCATTCTTTGACAGGCCCCTGGTTCGGCGCCAGTTTTGTGGTGGGCTTGCCACAAGTTATAATTTCGCTTTGAAGTTCAGTTTTCGCTAGGGGCTGCATCCTTTGCAGCTGTATCGGTTTGAAAACAAAATATATATATATCTGTCGGTTTTTTTTCGTTCGGTGACACACATACCGGAACGTCACTTTTGTAATTCCCCTTCAGGGAAACTTTGCATTGTTGGGCCTCGTGGCCCTTTCTGACTCCTGTTTCCTTGTTCATGCAACCTTCTTGCTTGCCCCTTTTTGGCTCATTCCTCTGCCGTGTTCCCAGCCGACTGGAAATTGGCGAAAGGTCCGAATGTCAGGTTTTTGTTCGGACCAGTCGGCAGTCATGGCCTCTCGACGCTCAAAATTCCACCAATGCCCAGTTCAGTCGCTCCTGGGTTGCATGCATGGGGGGGGGGGGGGAGGGGTGGACGGGTGGAGGGGGTGCTGTTGTTTGTCCATTCTTTGACAGGCCCCTGGTTCGGCGCCAGTTTTGTGGTGGGCTTGCCACAAGTTATAATTTCGCTTTGAAGTTCAGTTTTCGCTAGGGGCTGCATCCTTTGCAGCTGTATCGGTTTGAAAACAAAATATATATATATCTGTCGGTTTTTTTTCGTTCGGTGACACACATACCGGAACGTCACTTTTGTAATTCCCCTTTGTTTGGCCCAGACTTGCTCTTCCTCTGTTGGTTTTTTTACAGGAATAGCCCGCACTTGAGTTTGGGGTGGAACAGCATTGTGTTCAGAGCAAAGCAGACTGATCTTCACTGCTCTTCAACGGGGTGTCTAAAGTGGTTCGGTAGGTGTGGTGCACAGATACCTGTACCGGTTCCTATTGTCAACAGGCGAGCCAGTTCGCATTGTCATGTTTTCAACCCTGTAAAAAAAATATATAATAATTAATAAATAAATACAAAAATAGACAGCCATGTGTGACGTGTTGCCATGGTATTGGCTCTAAACATCATGGCCGTCGGGAAAAGTACCATTGCAATTGCACAGGGACACGGTTCAGTGGTTTTGTGGTGTAGAGCCATTGCCTTGGCGACTAACAAAAGATGACGTGTTCGCTTCGGCAGTCTTTAGGAGGGAGGAGGGTCTCCGCAGCCCTGGAATTGCTTGCCTTTGCTCGAATCGTGTGGCCTGACTTTTTGCCTGCGCCAGTAGTTGTTATAGCGCCCTCTTGTGTTGGCTTATCTTTGTTTACGTCGCCATCTTTGCTGTTGCGATTTACTCCGTTATTAATAAAAGTCCTTCTGCTGTGGCTACCTTGTGTTGTTGCGTCCTTCATCTTACCTTGGCGTGGTGGCAGCGTTCTGAAACGTCCCTCGCTTCCATAAAGGTGAACGAAAGAGTAGTTTTCACAACGCCGGATCAACAGTTCTCTGGTTCAACACAACGTGGTCCTTCACGATACAGGTGAACAGCAGTGCAGTTAACTTACATTGACTTATCGTACCATACGTCTTGCTTTCACTTGTGATTCCTTTCGCCGTAACATGGCGACCACACACCGCGCACCAAAACAGTGGTGTTTGAGTAGGATTGAAACTGTAAACTCATTCGAAAATTGGCGGCAGAATTTTCATTACACCCTCTCCCTTGACCAGAATTTCGCCCCATTTTTGCTCGATGGCTCACAGTGGGAGAAAAAGTATAAAACCTCTCCCCTCCGTGGATTCACTGATGATGCTGATGATGTCCCCCTGCCCCAACGCAAAACAGCTCAACAGAAAGTGGCCATGCTTGAGCTCATGCTTGGACAGATAGCCAATTATTGCCCGATTATTTCACGCAACACCATCATCAAGTCTTCAACATCAGTCTCTAAGATTTGGCAAGTGATCCGCCTCCATTATGGCTTCCAGTCTACTGGTGCACACTTACTTGACTTTGCTGAAATCCACCTCAAACAGGATGAACGCCCAGAGGACTTATATCAGCGCCTCATGGCCTTTGTTGAGGATAATTTGTTCCAGTGCAACGGTGGAATCTCTCACCATGGTGAGGAGGTCACTGAAGATGAAGAGCTTTCACCTTCCCTTGAGAATTTCGTTATTCTTACCTGGCTCCGCCTGATACACCCAAGCCTACCGAAATTCGTGAAGCAGCGTTATGGCACAGATTTACGCTCGCGCACTTTGAAATTTCCCAGACCTTGGACTCACTGCTAGATGAAGTGCATAACAGTGACGATGCTAAGGCGATGCGAGCCTTCACCACACGCCCACCGAACACACCCCGTGCTGCTTCTTTTACCTCTGCTCACAGCAGCCGGTTCCCTCCCAACTCAAAGCCTCGTCCTGCTCGATTCCAAAAAAAAGCCAGTCGGCCGCAGTGACA
Organism: Henricia sp. BOLD:AAB3569; assembly: GCA_037783545.1. Lineage (NCBI taxonomy): Eukaryota > Metazoa > Echinodermata > Asteroidea > Spinulosida > Echinasteridae > Henricia > Henricia sp. BOLD:AAB3569. The sequence continues at coordinate 722,837 of JBBELK010000403.1, read as the reverse complement.
CCCGACACTTCCTTAGCGAATGTACATACTTACCAGAACATGACCGTAAGTACATCGTCAGAGCCCGACAGGTTGCCGACATATTCGATGACCAATCTACAGAAATTGAGTCGGATCATGAAGGGGATACATGCACCTCCATCCCGACTCCAGTCGAGCCCCCTGCTGCGTTTCGAGTCCAAATCAACCAATCTCCCTACATGGACATGTTTTACGGCCACCATACCACCCGTGTCACCATTGATAGCGGCGCCACTGGCAATTTGATACGTGCATCCACAGCCAAGCGCCTCGGTGCTCATATTACCGAGAGCTCCCAATCTGCTCACCAGGCTGATGGTTCTTCACCCCTCACCATTACCAGCGAAACACGACTCAGATTCACCCGCGACAACCATACCAGTTATGTTCGAGGGCTTGGTGGTTGATAATCTTGACGTTGACATCCTTGCCGGCACCCCATTCATGGCTGATAATGACATTGCGATCCGCCCTGCCAAGCGCCTCATCTCCCTCAGCGATGGTTCCACCATTACGTATGGCTCGCCCAAGGAGCCCTCGGCACGCAATGCCATACGACGTGCCCATGTTTTACGAGCACCCTCTGCTTCCACGACGGTTTGGCCAGGAGACTTCATTGAGCTGACATTACCCAATGACATATCCAATCTAGATGACCTTTTTGCTCTGGAGCCCCGCACTGACACAACCAGTGCCAGACCTATTCAGTCATCGCAGCTTCAGCCTCCCCCGACATCGTTACTAGTGTAGCTGGCAAGATCCGCATCCCCAACTCGTCGGCCGAGCCTCGTTTTCTCAAGCGCAATGAACACTTCTGTCAGGTTCGCCCTGTCTTCACCCCTTCTCAGTCACCGGATGTGGCACAACGAAGTGTGCCCTCTCATGTCACTCCGAGGGCCCGCCCGGACAACACTAAACTTCATTCTCACACCGTCAGCTTGGACCCCGACCACAAGCTGCCCGAGGACACCAAAGCACTGTTTTCATCTCTCATGGCCGAATTTGACGAAGTCTTTGATCCCGATTACAAAGGGTACAATGGTGCCTCTGGCCCCTTCGAGGCTGTCGTCAACATGGGCCCTGTGCAACCTCCACAGCGCAAAGGCCGCCTGCCCCAGTATGCTCGTGACAAATTGTTGGAACTACAACAGAAGTTCGATGAGCTTGAGTCGAATGGTGTCTTTGCTCGCCCCGAGGACATTGGCATCTCAGTGGAATATCTTAACCCGTCATTTCTTGTCAGGAAATCCAATGGCGGTTTTCGATTGGTCACCGCCTTTGCTGACGTTGGCCGCTATAGTAAGCCACAGCCGTCGCTCATGCCTGACGTCAATTCCACCTTACGCCTGATTGCACAGTGGAAATATATCATTGCAACGGACCTCACCAATGCCTTCTATCAGATTCCCCTCTCCAACGCCTCAATGAAATATTGCGGAGTTGCCACTCCCTTCCGCGGCATCCGTGTCTACACCAGATCAGCCATGGGCATGCCAGGCTCCGAGACAGCCCTTGAAGAGCTCATGTGTCGCGTACTCGGTGATCTCCTCAAGGAGGGTATCGTCGCCAAAATTGCTGATGACCTCTACTGTGGCGGGAACACACTCGACAGTCTTCTCACAAACTTGAGGCGTGTGCTTCATACCCTCTATACCAATGGCCTCCGATTGTCCGCTAAAAAGACGGTAGTCTGTCCGACCACCACCACTATCCTCGGATGGATCTGGTCATCGGGCACCCTCCATGCCAGCCCTCACCGTATCGCTACCCTATCAACATGCGCAATTCCAGAGAAGGTATCAGCACTGCGTTCCTTCATCGGAGCCTACAAGTACAAAGTACTCGCACGGGTGCTCCCAAACTGTGCCTAATTCCTTGCCGCATTGGACACCATCATAGCAGGACGCCAGTCCACAGATTCCATTGTGTGGTCCGACGAATCCCGTTCTGCTTTCAAGAATGCTCAGTCAGCTCTGTCGGCGACCCGCACAGTCACGCTTCCTCGCCGTACTGACCAGTTATGGATCGTTACTGATGGCGCAGTCAAGAACCATGGCATCGGTGCCACTCTGTACGTTACCCGCCAAAACAAGCTATGCCTGGCTGGTTTCTTCAGCGCCAAACTCCGAGGCCGCCAACCCACGTGGTTGCTCTGTGAAGTTGAAGCCCTTTCCATTGCTGCATCAACCAAGCACTTCAGTCATTATCTCATCCAATCGACTCGCAATGCATCCATCCTTACCGACAGCAAACCTTGTGTACAGGCTTACGAGAAGTTATGCCGCGGCGAGTTTTCATCGAGTCCCCGTGTCTCCACATTCCTCTCTACTGTCAGCCGCTACCAAGCGACCGTACGCCACCTCGCCGGATCTGCCAACATCCCGTCTGACTTTGCTAGCCGCAATGCCCCAGCCTGCCTGAGCTCCCCTTGTCAAATTTGCTCATTTGTCCAGCGAACTGAGGATTCTGTTGTACTGCGTGTATCGGCACAGGACATTCTCACGGGCAAAATAAAATTGCCGTTCACGAGCCGAGCTGCCTGGTCTGCAATCCAGTCTGAGTGTCTTGATCTACGTCGCACTCGAGCACACCTGGTGCAGGGGACACGACCCTCCAAGAGGGTCACTAATGCCAAAGATGTCAAGCGCTATCTTCAGGTTGCATCCCTGGCCAAGGATAACCTGATCGTCGTCCGCCGCGATGTGCCACTCGCCCCAGCTTGTGAGTGCATCGTCGTGCCCCGTCAGATTTTAGACGGCCTACTCACCGCGCAACACATTCAACTCGATCATCCATCAAGCCACCAGCTCAAGTCAATCGTTCATCGCTACTTCTTCGCTCTCGATATGGACAAGTCTATTGACACAGTCACAGCTGGTTGCCAACAGTGCGCCGCACTTCGCACTGTCCCATCTACAATCCAACTCCAGTCTTCTTCCGACCCCCCAGACGCACTCGGGTTCTCCTTCGCTGCTGACGTAATTAAGCGTAATCGCCAGCTCATTCTCGTGCTCCGGGAAACTGTCACGTCGTTCACTGCGACTTGCCTCATCGAAGACGAGCGCCGCAACACTCTGCGGGACGCGCTGACTTGTCTCTGCATAGGCCTTAGGCCGCTGGATGGCCCCATGGCAGTTATTCGCACAGATCCAGCACCTGGCTTCAAATCACTCGTTGATGACGAACTTCTCCGACGTCACAGGCTGTCTATAGAACTTGGGCGGGTGAAAAACCCCAACAAACATCCTGTGGCAGAAAAGGCCGTCCGCGAACTAATCGATGAGTTGCTCCGCTAAGACCCCATGGGTGGTGCCATATCTCCTGTGACCCTTTCTGTTGCTACCTCCTGCCTCAATTCACGCATTCGTTCCCGTGGACTCTCAGCCCGTGAGATGTGGTACCAGCGTGACCAGTTCACTAACAACCAAATCCCATTCACCGACCAACATCTTATTTTGGAGCAGCAGCGACTACGCACAGCCAATCACCCCCATAGTGAACATGCTAAGGCTCCTGGCAAGATGGCTCCTCTCGACACAGTCGTCGAGATCGGCGACCTAGTGTACCTCCACGCTGACCGCAACAAGACACGCAGTCGCAATCGCTACCTCGTCATCTCCGTCGAAGGCGTTTGGTGCAATGTCCGTAAGTTCGTAGGCAATCAACTCCGGAGTACGTCTTATCGAGTGAAACGCTCAGAGTCCTATAAGGTTCCCACTTCGTCCTACGTTGTTCCTCCCATGTCCTGCAGCCCAAACACAGAGGATGACACTGAGGACTATGACCCTGTTCAAACCCATGTCTGTGCCTTATCCACCTATGCTCGGTGCTACGTCACTATATAGCCTCCGGTTCGGTACCTGGTGCCCCTGAGACCCATCTTGCATCGCCCCCTCCGCATCCACATGTTGTTTCACAGGACCCAACCTCCTATGGACCACGACGAAGGCGTTTGGTGCAATGTCCGTAAGTTCGTAGGCAATCAACTCCGGAGTACGTCTTATCGAGTGAAACGCTCAGAGTCCTATAAGGTTCCCACTTCGTCCCACGTTGTTCCTCCCATGTCCTGCAGCCCAAACACAGAGGATGACACTGAGGACTATGACCCTGTTCAAACCCATGTATGTGCCTTATCCACCTATGCTCGGTGCTACGTCACTATATAGCCTCCGGTTCGGTACCTGGTGCCCCTGAGACCCATCTTGCATCGCCCCCTCCGCATCCACATGTTGTTTCACAGGACCCAACCTCCTATGGACCACGACGCTCTTCGCGCATGCACCGACCTCCCAAGTACCTTGATAATAATGTTACTGATTAATTTCTACGTTCTCCAGTTGGATTTCGTTTTATGCTCACGTTTACATGGGGCAGAATAATCCCCAGGGCCAGAGGGCAGTCCATCCCTATGACGGCTCTATGTTTTCCCTTTTGTTGTAGCTTGCCTAGTAATACTATTTGTGTGTGGACAGCCGTTCATCGTTTCTATGGAACTCTTGCCTAGTGTGTACTATTTGTGTGTGAACAGCCATCCATCGTTTCTGTGGAACTCGTACATATATACAACTCTTGGCATTTATTCTAAAGTGTTCTCTGTTTTAAGGTTTTTGCTCCACTTCTTGCTACAGCGAAAGAAAAGAAGTCACGCCAGTAGTTGTTATAGCGCCCTCTTGTGTTGGCTTATCTTTGTTTACGTCGCCATCTTTGCTGTTGCGATTTACTCCGTTATTAATATAAGTCCTTTTGTAAAAGCATTCTTATTTGGTATTCTGCTGTGGCTACCTTGTGTTGTTGCGTCCTTCATCATACCTTGGCGCTGGTTGTTTTTCTGGGTGGGCTTGCTGAATTTTCCAATCTGAACCTTTGCTCTTTGGTTGTGTGCCCTTTTGGGTCGCCGGTGCAATTGTTCTTTCGTTTTTGTTTGTGTTGTTTCTCTCTTTCTGGCGTGGTGGTTCCCACTCGCCATTGCGGAAAACTTTTGTGAAATGTGCACTTGGGTCTTGCCACTTTTTGCGCTGAATCCGGAGGCCCCCCTTTTTCTCTTGTCGGATTGGCATTGAGTTTGACGAACAAAAATGGGGCAGAGGCTTGGGGGAGGGGAAACCTTTGCAAGTTCCCGCTTTGGGAACTTGTTTGGTGGTGTTTTAACTCACAATGATGAAACTGCATCATACTTGAAGCCTTGGGAGCTCTTCCCAGGGTCTGCCTCTGTGTACTTCGCGGAGGTGGAAGTGGGCGCGGTCAAAATTGGGGGGTTGGCTCTTGCAGGTGGACTTTGGGTGGCCTTTCTTGCCAACTCAGAAATCCAAGAATGACACTCGGGATTTTAGCAATTTGGAGTTGTCTTTATTTAACCCCAATGTTTGGCCTAAACTTTTGTTACACATAGTTTCTCTATTTTTTGTACAAGGTTCACTTAATATACATGTAGTGTTAAGTTTGACGATTGTTTATATGTGTACATTGTACAACATGATGGTTAACTGCTACATGTAGTTAACTTATAAAGCTCTTTGACAGTGAGAAATTGGATTTTGTACTGTTAAGACCAGCTGGCAAATACTGTACCACAATTTCATGTACACAATTTCACTTCTGTGGAGAAATAAAAGAATTGGGTTTTGAGACAATAAACTCTCGGCAGTGGATGGCCGAAGTAGATTGGCAAAATTGGTTTCCATGTGTTCTCTCTCTCTTTCTCTGGGGTCAATATAAACATGATGACCGTAGAAAACTTCCCCTGAAATGGTTTTGTCTGAAGTTCTATAGTCTTTGAGAAATGAGTAAAACAATTATTTTTCGTCTCATGAGACGAAAATTCAATTCGCCCCAAAACCATTTCGCCCAGGTGCCATTTCGCCCCAAACCACTTCGCCCGAGTGCCATTTCGCCCCAAATTACTTCGTCCAAACACGTGCACAGGCCGTAGTTGTTCAGGGCGAATTGTTTTGTGGCGAATTGACTGCAAACTCATTTTTGACTGTTTTCTCAAAAGTTAGACGAAGTACGGAGCTGGTTTTTGCTCAGGTTGGTTTTAATCATGCATATCTCCAATCACACAGGGGGATAAAACTATTTGTAACAGTTTACCAATCATGTATACTATCTTTAAGTTAGTCATTGTCGCATCCATTTCATCATCGTATACATATTTAATGCGACACGATGGCCCAAGCATTCATAAGTTAGTCAACTATGCATATTTATATAGGTACCCACTGTTATTTTAATGGTTGTGTTGCGTTTGTGCATTATAGATAGTTTAACAATAACATTTTCATAAAGACCAATAATAATTGATAAAACCGTACAGCGGAATTTATTGCTACTTCTGTTCAAATGAAACAAACTTGGCCACCACTAAACTGTTTATAAATCGTGGTGTATAATACTTTCTAAACGTTTATATTGTCACACCGCGATAATATGGGATTATGTTATATACCTAAAAGATGATAAAAAGGGTAATTATGTACATGAATCTAAAGGCATACGTTGAAGCCTTTTCTATTTTAAGAATATAGCTAATTTAAAATGAAAAAAAGATTGCAAGAATATTTGCGAGTATGAATTGACATCACTGTGAAAATTGTGATATGATTTAAAAGCCTTTTTTCTATTTGATTTGGACATTTGCTTGGGATAACTGGAATATATCCTTAAAAAAATCAAGGTTCATCTTTTAAACTCCCTCTTAATAGTTTGTGTATGTCGCAAAACGTAATTACATTATGTGTGAATTACAAAATAAACAATAATTTCCAACGCTCAATAACCTTTTGCGTGTTTCACATGAATAGTGTCTCACTATATGAGCAAAAACATGTACATGTTCATTGTAACCCCATTGTTAGTAACAATGATGTGTGCCCAATTTCCATCGTTAGATGTTCATAGTGTCTGATGTACTGATGCACTTCTCTCTAAATGTAATGTTAAGTAATGTGACCGGGTTTAGAAAGAAACCCGATTGTTGGTCGCTATAGCAATGACGTGCACCACGTGCATGTAGCAACAACAGCATCGTGTGTGGACTTTCTAACCTGCACCTCCATTTGAAGGTGAAGAATTCAGGGTGCTGGCCATAGTGCACGCAAAAGGCTAATTGGTCGATTTAATGTGCACACACGTTCACTTAAACACGCACTAGAATCCGGGGGTTTAAAGGAGCGATTTTTTGAACACATTTGTTTTACCCTCCCCCATTTTTTCATGGGTTTGAGATTGTTATACCATATCATCTGTCATATTTTTCTCATTACATTTCTGAAATTTGGCGCACCCAATCCAAACATTTTAAAGGTTATCGTAAAGAAAAAAGAAACACCGATTAAATTTAGTAATTAAACTAATTTATGGGGAGCGGAAGGTTGTGTTTGAACACACCGCCTCATATGCGTCCGCATACAAATTGGAGACGATGCGTTCTTGTCCCCAGAACGGTTTGTCCCCAGCACAAATCAACTGCTGGATACTCACAGGAAACTTTGATACATATATACCTGTGTTTATAGGAATCCTAGGATACGAATTAAAATATTTCCTGAGAAATAAGACAACATTTTGAGCTTTGGTGCGACAAAATTCAAACGGTTTCGACTTTCAAAGATTTTGGCGCAAAGCAGCCCGGTACCCCGGCTTAATTTACGCGAATCGCTACACAGCGCTATATTATGTTTGCCCCCGACTATGTGGCATACATTTGTGCCACGTGGTGGCGCTATACAGTTTGTCGGCTCGCGATCGCGGGTTCCCAGAAGCTCAGCGCAGTATGACACAGTATATGAATGGGTACCAGCTTCTTCCATGCTGGTCGAGATCGTTACTTGTCAATGTCGATTCAAAAATGGGTCATGAAAAGTCTTTTTCTTTCGAAATACTGATCCTGTGTATTTGGACATTTTGCATGAAGGTTCCAATGTGAGTTGAAATTATGCTACAGCTATTAACACTATAGTCAGGGAATTTTGCTGAAACCTGGGAACTAAATCCTTACCAAATAATTTCTTCGCCAATGTGTTAGTGAAGGTGTCTACTAACACCTCTTAAAAAGTTGAAATTCAATTCCCCTAGGAAACCACGTGACAGCTTCTAACAGTTTTACCTTAAAAATACAGTACAGACAACAGCCGTTGACAAAGCGCCCATTTGTTTTGAATGGTGTGCGCCTAAGCAGACGACTGTTTTGTGTTTCATACTGGCGCAAATGCGGGCAGCGCTGTGATTGGATTGGATTCTGGTGCTGCTCCTGTGGTTTTCTGTGGTTCTAAATCGAATTCTGAGGTTTTTTAAATGATGAAAGGTCAGGGTCACGTGACTAAGCTGAGAATCGGGGCCATTTCCGAGATGGCCGCCATTGAAATTTACAGCTGCCAGGCGTAGGCCGTGTCAGGTGTAGGTATACCTACAGAGTCGGCCGATTTTAAAGATCCTGGTATTCATACTATCGTTTTCCCATGGTGCTGAATTCAATTCCGAGGTTTTTATAACGATGAAAGTTCAGAGTCACGTGATTAGGATGAGGATCAGGGTCATTTTCAGGAACTTGCCTTTTTACCCAGCGTGCACCACCTGAAAACAGCCCGATTTGCCAGGTAGGCCTATAGACCGTATCGAATAGCCGCCATTTCGTTTTCGTGGGGCACCTTATGTTACTTAAACCGTTCAACAATGGGAGCACAATATGTGCAATCATGCATGTCCTCAAGGAACAAAGAAACTGCCCCACAGAATCGCGGCTTTTCGATACGGTCTATAGCGCGAAGGCGGGACTGTAGTAGCATTTATGCAAATATAATAGTGCAAATCTATCACGCAACTGGTCTATCATTGGCACCGAGTGGCACTAAACGTCCCCGAAATGTACCACACACACTTTCTTAACAATGTGAACATGATCAGAGGCTAAATATTCTTACAAAAGTAGAAGTTTTGGCTTCCGTCGGAATTGCTTGGTAATTTCTGGAATCGGCAAGCTACCACTCATATAATCGAATATAAATGAAAGGAATCGATTTCTACTAGGAATCGATACCTCAAACATCTGGAATCTCGATTACGATTCCTAAAGTGGGATAGATTCTACCCGATTCCGGCGCCGAATCGCCCAAGCCCAGTATTATAATGACGTGGGGTGTTACTGTTATGTCCGAGCGGTCTAGCGCGTCGAACTCAAGTTCCTGTGCCAGTACTAGAATGTGGGTTCGATTCCGGGCCGTGACGGGTTGTGGCACTTGTGCTCTTGAGCAAGGCACTTAATCACATTGTATTGCCCTGAAAACGGCAAGGAAAAGTGGAAAATATTTTTTTTTTAAATAACGATAGGGCCTATACCTACCTGTAACTGACTGGACGTCTGCTGATAGTGCTGTATGCCCCGATTATACATGCCCTCCCGTCGCCCCTCCCCCTCACCCTCGCTAAAAATCAATGCACCCATGTGCACATTCCACCCCCACCTCCGCCCCCACCCCCCTCCCCCAGTGAAAACAATCCTGGCTACGCTGCTGTTCCACATACGCGAAAGTTTGCAAACGTTGGCCAAGAAGGTGCCCGACTTTTCATAGACGAGTGCACAAAAGTACTGTAACCAGTGGCGAACGTCGGCAGCACATGGTTAAATCAGATTTCTCTCTAGGTCTCTGGTTGCGCAGCCAGGGTTCTCCCATTCAAATTATGTGACACTATTTTTGCAATCCCATGGTTGGAGAACTACACACAATTCGCTGTCGGAATTTGCGCCAGATGAAACACAAAACAGCCGTCTGACCCAGCGTATACGCTATTCAAAACAAATGGGCACTTTGCGTTTGCCAACGGCTGTTGTCTGATGTACTGCATTTTTAAGTTTTTACATTTTAAAGTCTGTACTGCATTTTTAAGAAGCTGTCCCGGGCTTTCCTAGGGGAATTGAATTTCAACTTTTTAAGGGGTGTTAGTAGACACCTTCAGTAACAAATTGGTGAAGAAATTATTTGGTAAGGATTTAGTTCCCAGATTTGCCAAATATCGGAAAATATTCCCTGACTACAATGAAAAATAGTCGGAAAAGCAGACTTCACTTTGATTTCCCATTCTTGTATGAAACAGCGCGTGCCGATACCGGGTCGTGTCACTGTTTACGGTCAAGTCGTTAACTTACTCTTACAAAATGTTCATCTTAATTAATATTTGTATTTGTTTTGGTTTTCTTGTTATGAATAATATTTGTGGGAGGTATTATCTAATTTAGATTTCCAGAAATTCTGTATACGCTCCATTAAACTTCAAGTATAGAACACAACACAAATATGTTTTGGTCCCCATAATTAAATATGTACTATTATTCTGTTGTATTGATTGGACCATTTTGTTGTACTTAAGGTGAGTCAAAAAGTCAATTACCGAGATTAATAATATTTTTTTAAAAACTTAACAAAGTTTTATATTTGGTTTACTAATGAATTGTGTATTAAACCGAGCATTTTTTAAAGAAACTCGCACTGAAATCCGGTGTTATGCCTATTTTATTAAATGAAGAACCAGTTTTACAGTTCCCGTGGAATGCTTGAACGCTTTGAAGATATCCAGCTGCCTCCTTATCTTACGACGACGTTTTTCCTCATTGCAAAGAAGGCTCCCTGATACTGATAGACCACACTGATTATCTTTACGGTCATTGTTATTACGAATACAAAACCAAGTTCTTTTATAAAACAGAACGGTGAGTTGTGTATGTTTTTCTTGTTTTGTTCAGCATTTCATGGACAGCTGTGAAAATGAGTTCTCTTAGTAAGATAGACGTAACTCCTTATAGCAAGGATTGCTATCAGCGACTGAGTCTTTCCGATGTCTGAGGAAACATGCACGTCTTTTACATGTAATACGCCTGCAGTTCACTTGTAAATCAATATCCCCTTCAGTCCAAGGAATTTGGACAGAAAAATAAATCCCTTTCAACAAATGTACACGTGATCGAAGGGGATATAATTGCCTTTTTAATAAAATGCATTGACAATCTGGGTAAAAATCTTTGACTCATCCTGCAGTTCAACATTATTTGCAAAATACGCGGAAAAAGTGAATACGTCACCTTTTCTTAGTTGCCCAGGCATTAGCTCTAAACTAAAAATCACTCAACCGTGTCCCTTTGCTTTTTCAATGGTACTTTTTCCGATGGCCATAATAGTTTAGAGCCAATTACCATGGCAACGCACGTCACACTTCCGCTGTTTATTGCATATTTCTGACCATGTCACATACTTTACTGCACTTGATACTTAATTCATTTTCTGTTTACTCAATGTCCTGTTAGAATGCGACTTTGTTACAATTGCTCATATTTTTTGGGCGAGGGGTCGATTTTACACAACTTGCGATTATGTCCACAACTTGCACGGTGTACCCATCGCAAGTGTTTTGTAAAATGCAACTAATTTTGGGTTTCACTTGGCTTGACAACCGGTTGCTATCCGCCGTTACTGTGTCACACTATGGCACGCCAAAGCGAAAAATAATGCAACACTGATAATTTAATGTTGACGCATATTTTCGCAAATGTTGCGAAAGAAAAAAAGGTTGGCATGACTTTTAAATGTTGATAGACTGTTTGAAACTAGCATACCGTGCTTTTGTTGGCAAGTTTTTAAAAATGTTGAGAATTGTTTTTCAGGGTTGATGGCAAAATTATCAGTGTTGAATTATTTTCGCTTTGGCGTGCCATACGCGTGACGTCAACAACTATCATATCCGTAATTACTGTGTCCATACTATGGCACGCCAAAGTGGAAATAATTCAACACTGATAATTTTGCCATCAACCCTGAAAGACAAGTCTCAACATTTTTAAAAACTTGCCAACAAATTAAGCACGGTAAGCCAGTTTATCAACATTTAAAAGTCATGCCAACTTTTTTTCTTGCGCAACATTTGCGAAAATATGCGTCAACATTAATTTATCAGTGTTGAATTATTTTTCGCTTTGACGTGCCATAGTATGGACACATGTACAGTAATGGCGGATAGCAACCATTGTCGAGCCAAGTGAAAACCAAGAATAAAACCCGTCATAAACGCACGAAAGTTTCGACGAGTTTTGCTAGATTTTAGCACTTACGACGCGTCGCAAGTCTTTGTGAAATGACCACAGATTAGGTAAAATTGGAAATGTATGTGTTGTTCCCAAAATATGAAACATAATAGATTGGGTAGACAGAACAGATCTATGACGTAGAAAAGACGGTGGTTAATTTCGAGCACCTAAAATATACGTGAATTGTTTAATTACTCCTCGATTAAGTATAATGCAATTAAAACTAAAATAAAATGGCGCAAAACTAAACAGTCGTAGACTTTTCTACTGCCGACTGGTACCCATCATCTGTGTTGTGGTAGCGGTAAAACATATACAACGGCGTGTACACCAACTTGCCAAAGACGTATTCATTGTCGTGTTCGTCTCGAATCTCCTTTTGTATGCCTATGGCAGCCTCGTACGTGGGAGGAGGACCTGTTAAAAACAACCAGGAATATGACACAGTTTAAAAGTGGGAAATTTAAATATAGGCTAATTTTAAAATATATTTCATCATAATTTGCACATATGCCGATGATGAAAGTATTTGCTGTTGACAAAATATTAATATTTCAAGAAATGAAAACGGAGTATTGACTCAATTGGTTCACTGTACTAGTGCTATTAGGACTGACTTGACAATCAGAAATATATCTGTGCATACATAGACATTCTCTTTGTCATCTTTACTGGGGGCAGGGAGCCAATCATAATCTCTCCAAACCGCCATAAACCGTGGATATCACCCCGGAATATATACGATTCACATTGGTCGATTTGGGCAGCACTAAGAACTACATTAGAAAGTTTTAGATTGTCACGTCGACGTAATGACGTCATTCTGAGGCTTTGAGACATGCGCCAGGTCGTCTCTCTCATCCACTGTGGGAATCGAGAACGTAGTGGCTATATTCCTTAAACCTAAACATGACGTCGTCGCGTCTCAGTCCACATAGCTGACGGGAAAATCTAAAATTCCCTATTCCCCCGCTGCAAAAAAACAACAAAATCCTTTTGTTTCTTGAAGAGTGATTACTCAGGTTTTGAAAGGAGAGTTTATTTGTGTACGTAGACCGATTACTGTTTGTGTTCAAAACATTGGTATACCTTTTATAGACGAGCATTGAGTAAGCATTAGTGTCCCTTTCTAGAGAAAGTTGCAACATGAGAGGTTCAACGACGGTTGCATGTATTATTAAAGTTCTTATATTTTGTCAAAAACTAAATCTAATATCCCACAGTGCAGCAACCGCAATGCCACTTCTTTTTCTTCGTATTAAATATTTCAGTCCCAATTCCAAGTTGTGCCTTGCTGAGTAAACAAGATGGCGTCCCGAATACCGAAAAAGTAAGTTCCCGTCTAATACTTTTTGACATAACTCAACAAATATTTATGGAATTTATGGAATTTTGCGCAAAAAGAGAATTTGCACTTCAGCGTGTTCACTAATCTGTGTACACAGGGGTTTATGGGGTACTCGCATTGTTGTACTATTTTCCCTTTTCTTTAGAATTCCTCTGTGGGGTACCACTGTTCCTTTTGAATTTCTTTATGGGGTACCATTGTTCCATTGTGTTTGGTACCCCACAAGTGTGTCCGTGTTAGACCACTTTTACACACATAAAAAGAAGTATACATCGTTTTCTGGCCATGGTTATTGCTTATCTCACCTTCATTTAAGTAGTCCAATGAAAAGAATTAAAGACGTTTGTGCTTATCTGCAAGAACTGTTCAAAAATGAGTGGATCCGCAATATTTTGCAATCATCCCAAGACACCTTTTGCGCATACTGTTTATCAAATTACGAATGCGCTGCTGATCTAAGTTGCCCCACGCAGATCCGATTGTAACCACTCATTGTGTCTGTAAGACATTTGTACATACACCACTTTTTGCATGACAAAAATCAGTTAATATATTTTTAGTTAAACGGGAACTTTTTGGTCGGTGTATATACAGATGTGCTCAAAATTATTCATACCCTTTGAAAAACAAAACTTCCATAAACTATTGTGAAGGAACTTTCACTGTATCCTAGGACAGTTAGTTGCCTTGCACAAGACCACATGCTTTTGGCTCAGCACATTTGCATAACAATAGTAATGTCCAGACTTGCTTTTTTGTGCCTGTTCAAAATTATTCATACCCCTTACAAAATCTCAGCATTTAGGCCATTTTTTGTCATAATGCACCTGCTTTCAACATTCCAGTGATTCCTTTTTGTTATCCTAACATGTTTGCATAATATTTTAATCATTAACATATCTGTTCAATTAAATTTAAATCAAAGAATGTCATAGAATAGCACTTTGCTTGTAGGCTATAAAGTGAGGGGAGCTGATGCCTTCATTCTCAGTTTCTGGTCAGCATGGCAAAGAAAAGAGAACTATTGCCAATGGCCACAAAGAAGGGAAAGGCTACAAGGCACTTTCAGAGCAGTTTAGAGTGCCAGTATCCACCGTTCAGAGCATAATTAGGAAGTACATGTACAAGGAGTTCCACACAGTGAGAAACCTTAAAGGGCGTGGTCGTAAGTCGAATGTGTCACCTCGTCTGGCAAGAAAAGTGTGTCGAGAAGCCAGCAACAATCCCCACATCACCATGAAGGGTTGGAGAGTCTGGGACCAAGATATCCAGGCAGACACCTCGGCGCACATTGCATCAGGGAGGTCTCCAGGGCCGCTGACCTAGAAAGACGCCACTCCTGCGGCAGAGACATCGGGAAGGTCGTCTGGCCTTCACTGACGCACACCTGGACAAGGATCCAAGCTTTTGGTCATCGATTCTGTGGTCAGACGGGACAAATGTTTGGCGAAAGAAAGGGGGGAAGCGTACAATCCAAATAAAATGGTCCCATTTTATTTGTGGGGATGCTTCTCGGCAAATGGGACTGGGAATCTCTTCAAAGTGGTTGGGATCATGGAAAAAAGAGCAGTACATTAAGATCATCGACGAAAACATCAAGCAGTCCGCTGAGAAACTACAGCTTGGTCAGCATTGGACCTACCAGCAGGACAACGATCCAAAACATACAGCCAAGGCAGTCACGAAATTGTTTGATGACGACCATGTGGACGTTCTCGAGTGGCCGAGCCAAAGCCCGGATTTCAACCCGATCGTGGAGGGAACTCAAGACTCGGGTGATGGCAAGGAAGCCTTCCAACCTCAATGACCTTGAGACTTTTGCGAAGGAGGAGTGGGCGAAAATCCCAGTGGAAACATGCCAAAGCCTTGTAAGCCGACACAGGAGCCGTTTGGAGGCAGTGATAAAAAAAAAAAAGGCTTTTCTATTGATTATTAAGAGTGACTTTATTAAAGGGACACACCGGCTTTGTTGGGCTATTTTGGGCTCGAAATAGACTCATACTTGATTCTGAAAGTCTTTCCGAAATAGACTGAAGAGAACCTGAAAAGAAACCACAGAATTTGGCCGTTTTGGAGCATTTTTCAAAAAATCTAGGTCACGTGATTTATCGGAATCAGATTCTGGTTTCGATAAATCACGTGGTCTTGGAGTTAGTTTTATTTCCAGCCGTAGAAACCAGCGCGAAGTGCGAGTTGCTTTTGTCATTCGCGGTTGGTTTCTCTTCTTGTTGGAAAATAATGTCCTACGAACACTATGCACATACCGTATTTTCCAATTTGTACACAAATCTGCCAACATATTTCATAAGAAGGGTTTCTTGGAGTTGATACGGACGAGAGAATCTCTCAGATTTTCTCGTCTTCGCTTCGCGGCGACAAATAATATCCGAAGAAAAAACAGCATAGGCCTATTGAGGGCGCTGAAGACACAAAAATGTTGCGTTCGAGTTTCTTCCTCGAGTCAGCGCTGACCTGAGGGATCATGCAACGTGTTATGGGTCAGGGGAAACGAGGTTAAACACGTGTCGAACCCATATCGAACGCCACCTTTATTTACAAACACATGATACATAATACATCGCGACGGCTGGAAAAGCGTATAGCCCAACATTTGTCTCTTTGGTTAATTTTAAACATTTATAGTTAATTACGTGACATTTGGATACTTTTTTTTTCACAACGACCATCGAAAAATTATTGTCAATTATGTAAACAGTAAGACGGTGTTCCCTTTAAAGGCCTAGTGTATCATTTGCAATGACCCCAAAAAGTAATCGACGAGCAACTACCCAATGAAAGGTTTCCGCTCAAAATGATATAATTTTACCAGAAAATAATATGTAAAGATGAAATTATTTAGATAGTTTGCAAACGATTTACTTATTTTTGGTTCGCATCTATATCCACGCGGTCCAAAATGCATGGGCGCTATGTACTGCGTGTGCGTGTTCCAACGCAATGCATTTTTATGGATCGCGCGCACACGCAGTATATGATGTGCGCCACAGAGTGCATGACGCAAGCCACATAGTACCCGATCAACTGAGAACGAATATTTGAAACACCCCGCCAAGACCAGGAAAACGCATATGGATTTTCATGTTTTTTTAAAACGTGGTACCTTTGACAAAGCTGAATTTTTTTCGGATGAGTTTGTTGATGTCTTTCTTTTGATTTATAATGTTTTTTTTTCACAGAATCGCTCAAAAACAGATCCACAGGGCCTTTAAGGGTATGAATAATTATGGCATGACCTTTTTTGGAAATAATGTCAATAAAATACCCCCAAAATAATATATTACAGAAAATGTCACTTGTTTTTATCCTTTCAGTTGTTTGTCACATAGTTATTATAAGTAAGCCAAACAAAACTCACTCATTTATTAACATGATTCAAAATACTCTAAAAATTACAAGGGTATGAATAATTTTGAGCACAACTGTACGTCTGCGGTGTACATATGTATGTTCACAGTAACATCATGTAACGACGATGGAGATATGGGCCTCAGTCGTACTGCCCTCACTTGGTTAGTTTGTGTCGATAGTGCAGAGACAGGACAGATAGTCGCACGGTGCCCCAGATAAGCCATGCACACATTTCGCAGAACGCCAGACCCACCTTTGGACGAACCGGGCTGGCCAGCGGGGGGACCACCGTAGCAGTGTCCAGCAAGCGGCACCGTACCTATTGTAATCTCCAGCATGAGGTCTACATCAAAGGGCGTGCTTGCAACATCTGCAGTGAACTGACTCAACCAATGAGTTCAAACCCAACCAAAACAAAACTGTTATTAACCTTTTTGTGTCAAATTTATTATTTGCACTGCCCTTCTGTTTATGCGACTTGAGCTATGTCTAAATGACATTTTATATACCGATCAACAAACGAAACGCAACATTTTAGTTTAATTAAAATTCAAAAAATATTCAAATAACAGCTTTATTATGCATGACTGACAATAAAAACGACTAAAAGTGTTCAAAGCAATGATAACAAACACCGCGTGATTTGTATCCGTGAAAAATGGTACCTTTGTGGGAGAAATTGTATTACTGCATCTACATATGCATGTGGCTGAAATTTCTACAAGGCAGCTTATCAAAATTATTCTTTAGTTATGTAATGCTGATGTTCCTGTTTTAAAAAGTTTTCCAATCATGTCTTTAAATACCGTTTTCTTATATTTATAAAAAAATATGTCATCTCTCATCGCATTATTCTGGACAGTTGAAACCACTTTTTTCATTTGAGTAAAGTTTTACCGATCAAACGGTTGATTAAAATCCTTTATATAGGTTTAGCGTGTGTATAGACTCTTTGCATCAGTGGCCATGACACGGGACGGGTTTTCATATTTAAAAGATGCGACAATATATCCACAAACTTCTTACTCGTGTATGACGCACGGTGACAATGTGACTGCCGTCTGGCATGGCCATAGGGTCTATACACACGCTAAACCTTTTGAAACTCTCTATGAATACCTTTACATAATAACGTATATCGATGAAGTTACATCCTTCGAGATTACACGGCGGTACTGGCGGGATAACCATGGGTTTTCTGTCCCAATGAGCCGAGGCATAAGATCCGCAAGCTTCGCTGATCACGCTGGTCACAACATGGGACGTGGTGCGGTAACTGGGCGATCCAACGCCGTCCCGTCTGGCGTAATAATTCACCGACTGCAATGGGGGAATGCACACAAAAGAGGTCCGTGTTAAGTATACGTTTATTCGTTAAAGTGGCTAGCATCGGTCGTCTTATGCAGGGCAGTTGGTGCAAAAAACAACCATGCAGAATGTTCCTCAAATTTTGCACACATTAGGGGAATTGAATTTCAAATTTTTAAGACATTTATTAGACACATTCATTAACACATTGGTGAAGACATTATTTGGTAAGGATTTTGTTCCCAGATTTCACCAACATTCCTGACTATGGGCGAAATTCAATCCGTGTCACCGAAACTGGACAAAAGTTCTCGTCGTATACGCAGCGCTATTAGCCTTTTTGAAGTATGGCGGACACAATAGGAGGGCGCACTTTGAAGTGGGTATAGGCCTAATATCAAATAAAACGCAATATATCTGCATTTTTCACTTTGCACTTATTAATTTTATTTATAATTCTGTCTCTGTATTATAATTGCAACATGAAAATCGTGTTTTTGGAAAGAAATGCAAAATTCATACCCAAATAAAATTGCGCCATCTCCTTTCGTTCCGATATACTTCTAAAAGGCTAATGCACGAGAAGTGGTGTCAGTTTGCAGTACCTTCTAATGAACTGTTGAATGTTTCTGACAAACAACTGTTTAAACAGCTAGAACCCCCCTTCCACATTTTTTTAGTTTTTCTGTTTATCATAGAGGTGTATGTGTCTACAACACCATCACAACTTGTTTTTCACAAAAAAATCGACAGGCTTTTGCTTAAAACGTAAAGCAGATCCGACCCTGTTCACCCAAAATTCGGAAACGCTCAAGGTCACTCGGCTTGTTTATCAACAGGGTTTTGACGTCATTCTGAGAGACATACAAAACGGTCTGTGCAGTATTGAATGGAAAATACACGAAGTGAATGTTTATCATGCCTGTTTTGTCCTTGTAATTCAAAATACAAACGTGAAAAACACTTCATGTACTATGACAACAATCTACTTTTACCTGTTTTGTGAAAAAAAACCGATGAAATTGTGGCTCACAATGAAGCTCTTTTGAAGTACATGTGAATACTGGTGCATTGCGACGGGTGGTTTTGTCACGGAACGAACGGCATTCACAGCGGTCTGTGTACAGCATTGTACGGTCCCCTGCGGGCGTAGTTCCCACGTGTTTGAACATCGGCCGTACAAGTTATAGAATGAGCGACTCATTTTTCTCTCTCTTGGTAATAGAAAAGAAAGTCTTTCTGCTCTTTTGTTTTCATAGTGTCTGGTAAAACATACAACCACGCAGCTACTGGGCATATCTCTGGCTTTTTGGACCAACAAAATTCTTAAAAAAACACCATCTAACAGAGACGGTTTTTCAAGTTTGTTGCGTGTAAACGTATAGAGCTAACAATCGTGTTGACTTCTCTTTCTCAGGATTGCGTCACGGGGTCACGCGCATATCATGAATACCTAATAAGCGTTTCAGAAATGGCGAAAATCTCATTTTCGAAAAGCGCATTTTGTTTGCAATTTATCCACTTAAAACCGACAATTGGCACGTCGGCAAGAGGGATGTTTGGACTATCGAAAAAAGCATAAATGCTGGATTTTCGTCAAGGGGGATTCTTCCTATTTAATGTTGCTTGACTTTGTTTAAAGAATTCGTCCACACTGTCAGACAAGTCTGATGATTTTAATTTAATCATGTGGCCACTCAAAGGTCACATGTTATCAAACTGTCCACTGGATGTTGTCATTCCAGACTTTGGACTTTGTCTGAATTGCATGTTCAATCTGTTGGCGGAAATGTTTGATCGTGTCTGACAGTGTCTGGTGGTGTTTGACGCGCTGTTTACACCGTCATATTTTTGTCTGACAGACATGACAGACAGTGTCTATCAGACAAAAATCAGATAGTGTAGATATGTATGTTTACCTTTGCACTTTCGTATGGTCCTACAAACCTTTTGGTTCCTTGAGACCATAGAAATTTACCGTTTCAGTTTTATTTGTGTATAAAACAGTTAGACGTTGATATAATAACACAAAAAAACTAGCTAAGCACAATACACATACCTGAATGAGTTCCGCTTCGAGTGAATGGACACTCCGATTGCTTCTGTTTTCTAGAGACGCCGAGATGTAGATGGTTTCACCGGGTAAGTACGCCCGCTTGTCCGTACTGGCACTCACGCTGATCGGCCCCGTAGCACAGCACAAACAACACACTGTCTTCTCGTCCTCGTTGTACACAGGGGCCTTTGCGAAATAATAATTTCAAATTGTCATTGGAAACAAAGGTCACTGCTTTCTTTAGTAATAAAATGTGCAAATGAAAAGACGCGTGGCGTAATACAAGGGCTCGTCATCCATGACGAGGCTGTCAGTGCTAATTTGAAACTTGTTAATAACGTTGAACTATAACTATGATACCTTGGTAAATCGAGAGACGAAATATTCATGTGGTCGTTTCAGACGTCTTAGTTTTTCACACTTTGTTTCTCAGAGCCCCTTATGGTTTCATGTATGCAAGGGGAGCGATATTTTTTCCGTACCACATATTTGCTGTGGAACTGCATCGACGTGGGTGCAGGTTCCTACCTGGAACCGCCCAGGCCATTCATACACGCGCCGCGGAGACACAGTACCGGCCCGAACATCGCGATCGCTCGGAATACTTACGCGAGGAGGGCTTTCGTGGCCCGGGCGCAGGTTCCTACTTGGAACCGCCCGAGGCATTCGCGCACGCCCGTTGGACTCGTAGTATTGGAGAGAACCACGGGTACGCCCAGATCCATTGGAACAGCCGCGGTATCCAAAGGCCCACGCTGCACGTACCGGGCCCAATATGGAATGGTCCCATAGCTGTTAAGTGCACACGGCGAACGCGCAGCCCCGATATGACTCCAACATTTCTGGACAGATAGAGCAGCTCCGTCTGACAAGGAGAGGGTGGCGCCATAGCCTACTGGAGCGGACAGCAGCGAGCCCTCTAAGCAGTATATAATCGAGGAACAAGACGAAACTCAGTCTGCCTCCGGTAGTCGGCGGCCGATGATGCTGCCGGACAAGTTCGACGGGGCTTAGTCCTCATAATCAGATTACTTGACCGACTTTGAGAGTGTCGCCAGAGTTAATAGATGGAGCGAGGAAGAACATACAATGTTTCTCGCTTCTCGTCTAAGAGGTTCAGCAGAGGAGGCACTGACTGACATGGCACCGGAGAGTCAGACAGAATACTCTGCAATACTCGAGTGCTTCGAGAAGCGGTTTGGAGTTACGGCCCAAATACCATTGCACCGAGCTCAGCTTTCCATGCGCACTCGAGGCCGGAATGAGTCGATCAGCAGTCTTGGGCAGTCCTTTTGAGACTAGTCTCCAAGAGCTACCCAGGCCTTCCTCTGTCGGCTCATGAGAATATTGCAGTGGAGGCATTTCGTAGTGATTTGTGCGACGAGCAGCTACAACGCCACGTCTTTGCGAGTAAGAACACGACGCTGTCGCAGGCTGTTACACTGGCGACAGAAATGAAAGCATCCATAGACTCTCAAGCACACATTAGGGAGGGGAAGCAGGAAGCGAGAGATATTAGGTCTGTGGTGCAGCCGCCCTTGGCCGAACCCGACGACAACGCGACCACGAGCCCCACGCGTCGGACGCCTGACCGATCTACCCTGGAGTGCTACCAGTGCCACGAGCTTGGCCATTTTCGTCAAGACTGTCAACGCCTGAAACAAAGGACTAGTGGCCAGCAAAGACAGACACGGGTTAAGTCCAGATCGGAGGCCCCCACGGTCAGCAGACGGGGTGCGGGGCAAGGAAAGCCAGCCGCCAGGCCCAGGGAGAATTACGTTGTGGGGAAGGTGGCATCAACGCCCGTGAGCTTCCTGCCGGATACGGGGGCAGCGGTGAGCCTTATCTCGGAGCGGATCTACAACCAGCTAGACCAACGGGAGAGGCCCGACCTCCAATCCCCACCACCAACGCTCAGACAAGCCGACGGCAGCCCACATTGGGAACCAGTTGCTGGAGCACGCCTGCACGATTGCAAACATAGAGCCGGATGCGATCCTTGGGATTGACTTTCTGTCGACCTACTGATGTCAACGTCGATGGGGAGACAACACGGTGCTCATCAATGTGAAGACCACTGCTCTAGAGGCGACTGACTTCGGTCGTCGATCGCGAGAGTGCTGGTCCTGGAAAACACTGTCGTCACTGCTGGACACGAGGCGATCGTTGGAGGAGCGGTCTACGGGAGTTGGGCTAGTGTGTCCGAAGGCGGACTCTTCAGGCAGCCGCCAGATGGCAATCGCAGCTAGCCTGGTGGATACCGCAAACGGGACTCTTACCGTTCAACCCAACGTCTGACCCAGTGCCGATTTATAAGTGGAGCCACCTGGCATTCTTCTCACATCTGGACCAGCGGGATATTGTCTAGCCGGATATCAGCAGCACAGCATTGTGTCCTCTCCTTCCTTACGCCAACAGTACAGGGGAGGTCAGTCAAGGGGAAGTCTCGAGCCATCTACAGGACCTGTTGCAACGGGGGGCCACGAACCTGAGCCCCGCCGAGCGTTCAAAACTAGCAATGCTACTTACGGACTTCGCCGAGGCTTTCATGGGACCTTATAGTCAGCTAATTGGAAGGACGGACCTGACCGAGCATGAGATCGACACCGGGTCGGCAAAGCCTATCCGACAGGCGGCCAGGAGACTACCGATTCACCGACGGAGAGAGGCGGGGAAGCAAGTCGAACAAATGCTCCGGGATGGGGTGATTGAGCCGTGCACCAGCCCATGATGACGTCATCGTGTGGGGGACGACATTTGAGGAACATTATGAAAGGCTGGCAGCAGTACTCTCTCGATTTCGCACCACAGGGCTTAGGTTGAAACCGAAATAAATGCGACCTGTTTAGGACAGAAGTGTCCTTCCTTGGCCACCGGGTGTCGGCGGAGGGGGTTCGGACGGACCCCGAGAAGGTGGTAGTCATCCGAAGGTGGCAGTCATCCGGAGCTGGCCGCAGCCCACCAACGTGACGCAAGTTCGGAGCTTTCTGGGACTAGCGTCCTATTATCGGCGGTTCATTCCCCATTTCGCCGAAGGGGAGCGGGTGATAGCCTACGGTAGCCGCACACTCACTAAGACCGAGCGTCACTATTGCACCACCCGGAAAGAGTTGCTAGCGGTGGTCTACTTCGTCCACTACTTTAACACTACCTGCTCGGCAAACGATTCCTCCTCCGTACCGACCGTGGGTCCCTGCGTGAACCGGAAAGGCAAACGGCAAGGTGGATCCAGAGACTGGGATGCTACGAAATTGACATTGAACATCGACCTGGCAGGAAGCACACCAACGCTCACACAGTCTCCCGGATCCCTTGTGGCCAATGCGGAAGGTCCAAACACGAAGCGCATGAATGCCATACGGGCCAGCAGGGGCCGGATGTACATTACCGGCCACCGTCGACCACAGAAAGGGAAACGTCTGAAGCTCAACGGGTTACAGCCGTGATGGGACAGGGAGAGAGCACCGCAGAGGATGACTGGATGAAACGATAACCCCAGAGGGGCTTGTGGAGGCCTGTAATTAGAAGAGTTAGCGACGGAAAAGAGAGCTGACCCGGAACTCCGGGTCGCCATACGGTGACTTCAGGAAGGGATCTCCAAGCCTAGTTGGTCAGATGTCGCGGCATTCGACGAAGGAACCCAATTTTGGTGGGCGAAGTGGGAGACGCTTCGACTGATGGACGACATCTTACCGGTCAGGTGGGACCAACCCGCGGGCGAAGCACCATCACGGAAGATAGTGGTACCACGGACGAGAATAAAGCATGTATTGAACCTGGTGCGTGACACTCGAACCTCGGGCCATTTTGGCATCGCCCGGACTACAGAGCGACTAAGACAGGCCCCCGTCTATTGGAGAGGAATGATTCGCCAGACAGCGGAGTGGTACCAATTGTGCCATCTATCCGGTTCTAGGAAACAACCCACACGACCCTTGAGGGCCCTCTCCAACAAAGTGCAGTCGGCGCACCAATCGAAAGTATAGCAAATGACCTCACCGGTAGGTTCCCACGAACACGCTCTGGGAACACCAGTATTATGGTCGTGGCCGACTATTTCACCAAGTGGGTGTAGGCCTTTCCCATACCAGATCAGACCTCGGAGACAGTGGCGAAGGTCCTCGTGGAGCAGATCATTACACGGTTTGGCACTCCCTGAGAAATACACACGGATCCTGGGAGAGAGTTCAAGCCGGGGTTGTTCAGAGGTGTCTGCGACCTGCTTGGGAACCACAACATCCGTACCACACTGTTTCACCAACAATCAGACGGAATGGTCCTGTGTCATTAGCCGAATATTCTCATTTTTCTTTAACACATTTGAACAAAGACTACAATTTGTTATGACTTCTTCAAGCACCTAACTACTTTATCTTTTAAAACAAAGTATCGAGTATTGCACAAAATCTGTCACAAATCCGAATCGAACCAGGAACATTCATAACAGCGAACTCGTTAAAAGCTCATCACTTGTTAATGAAATTTACCGTAACCCTAACCCCTGACCATTTACCCCTACCTTAGTCTCTTCTCAAGACGTTCAATTAAATTATCATATGGTCTGTAATAACAACGAATAATGGTCCAGGACCATAATTGTAGGCCAGAATCTTAACATGCAGGTTGTTTTTGAATCCCGAAACAAAACAGCGTTTGTCGAAACAAAACGGTAAATAATGGGCCGAATTCATACAAACTAGCAATTGCTTTTTGTAGGCTTTTGCTTACATCTTCATACATAAAAATAAGCAGTTGCTAGCAAGCAAAAGTGTCTAGTTTTAAGCAAAAGCAAAAGCTTGTTTCTTGCAAGCAAATGCCACCTTGATTAGCAATTGCCTAAATACGTATACATAACAACAACCTTTTGCTTGTGTTATTCAGCAATTGCTTGCAGTGTTACAAGATCCTTACATGGTAGCTTGACCTCTTACTTGTTCGTGATTTTACAAACAACCAGAGAAGATTTCATCATGTTTATGCCTGTTAGAGATGACCGGGCTCGGCCTAAGGTGTACAAACCAAGGATTAATCGAGAAGAAATCTCCAATCCAACTTATCGTAAATTGTTTCGTTTCGACAAACAAAATGTAGAATGGCTGGCGCAAACATTATTGCCTGAAAACCACGAAACACGTGGTGGATGCCTGTCACCAACAGAGCGAATGGAGTCCACACTGCATTACTTAGCAGACCCAGGATATCAGACATCGGTTGCGCAAGTTATGGGGATAACTCAGCCTACTGTATGCAGATGTGTGGCCAGCACCATTAACATGATAGCTGATCAACATCCAGCATGGATCAAGTTTCCAGTATCCGAAGAGGATGTCAATGCTGCCAAGCAACGCTGGTCTGAGAAGCATGGATTCCCATTTACTATTGAGGCAATCGACTGCACCCACGTACGAATCGACAAGCCAAATGGACAATTTGGGGATGAGTTCATCAATCGGAAGAACTTTCCATCAGTCAACGTGCAGGCTGCTTGTGATGAAAATTTTGTCTTCACAAGTGTAGATGTTGGATGGCCAGGATCTGTTCACGATTCCCGCATCTTCCAAACATCGGAAGTACACAATGCAGTCTCAACAAATGTGAACGGTTTCCTTCTTGGGGATACTGGATACGGAATAGCTCCCTACCTCATGAGACCCTACAGTAATCCCGCGACTCCTTCCCAGAGGATCTTCAACAGGCTTCTTTCAAGTAATGGAGTCGTTATCGAGCAGTCCTTTGGACAAATGAAGCGGCGATTCCCTATTCTGAGATATGGCATTCGGCTCAAGATGGACAACATCCCCAAGTGCATCATGACCTGTTTTGTGCTCCACAACGTGTCCAAATTCCTGGACGATCCCGATGATGATTTTCAGGAAGACGACGGTGATATGGTGGGAGAGGAGGAGGATGTCGCGAACGATGCAGTCAACAACCCACAACCTAGCATGCGAATCACACGACGTCGTGGACAGCAGCGACGTGACGAAATTGCCGCACTTAAAGGTCATAGTAATCTTTTTTGTTTTTGAGAAGAATTAACAACATGCAAATAAAGAAATTTAAGAGCAAGTTAAGTTTTAACAAAATCCAATCTTTATTTTGTTCGATCTCTTTTTCTTTTCAGTGCCTTTTGCCACATTCATACAATGCAGCCATAAAGTTTTCTTATTTTTGCTCTACAGCTGTGACGGAAATAATTTTGCAAAAACATAATGATAAAATAATCATTTATTTTGTAGTGATATCAATAAATAATCTATAAACAAAATACTTCCAGTGTTTTCTTCTGACAACTAGTTTGGTTAATTTTTTTTTTGCAATTGTTGCAATTTTGGGGGTCAACTACCCCCCCTCCCCCCACCCCCGAAAATATAAAGGTCATGTTTGGACACTTTTCAAAAAGACAATGGGAACAAGAAATAAATACAAACAAAACCCTAACACACTTTAAAGAAATGTGCAGATCTCCTGCATCAGATTTTTGTTTAAAGAATGGTATGTAAATAAAAATGTCTACACTTTTATGTTAATATTGTTAAGCCCATGATGGTGTATAGTTGCTCAAGTTAGTGAAATGCATCGCATCCGTTGATCCACTTGATTGGTCCTCTTGTGCTGTCTGTGGTTTGTTCTCCTCTAGCCGTATAATTTTCATCCTGGTGTACTTCAGTTGCTTCAACAGTACAAGTCGCTGTAGTTCTGTCGTATACAGGTTCATCGTTTCATCAGTCTTACCAGGTAAACTCTTTCTTTTGGTTCCATGAAGAGGTATCGGTGTTGAGGATTGACTTGGCGGAGGCGTGAAGGTTGATTTGGAACCGCATTGCCCACTTGAATTCTTTATACCCTGCAAGATCAAATAATGCATCATGATTAGTTTTGTTGCCTAAACATACTTTAGAACGATATGATGTAGATCGAGTATGGTATTGAAAATTCAAAAACGCATAATTATAAGAGAATGGTTCAAAGATGTCTTTGTGTTATTTTTATATTTCATTTTGGATAGATTTGTCATGATTTAACTAGTGCTGAGTGGACAACTGCTTTTTACTTATGTGGAATACAGATTTCACTGCAAATGTTAGATAGGACTTTACAGTTAGATATAATGAAAAACCAACAATACTTGATCAAATCATTTCTAAGGAATGCAAAATTATAGTAAACAAAATAGGAAGAAAACTTTATGACAACAAATACAAACCCCAAAGCGGGCGTCGGCAGAAGCGCAACTGGAGGAACAAACTCCCGCTGAAATTGCGGAAGCCATCTTGTTTATGGTAGGGTTTTCTTGCCCTTTCAGTGCGTCAAAGAGATCTTTCTCCCAGGAACACAGGTTGGTCGTTCGATTACCCGTTTCATTTGCGTCCGTTTCTTCTTGACTTGTACTTTCATGTTGGCAACCTTCTTCAATATTTGTTTGTCATCCATTTTTTCCCCCGGTGTTTAAAGCAATTGTTGCTTTGGCATCCTGAAGTGCCTTCCATTTATTTTCCTTGCTACTCGGTAGTTGAGATTTTTCTAGTAGCACAGGATGTGTTTGGATAATTTTGACCAAAACTGCACTCACTTGTTGATCGCATTTGACAACAGTTTGATCATCACTCTGTACAGCCATTTTGTAAATTGTGTGGGAGAAGCAAACCTGCTTTTATTCAAAAGCTTCCCATTTACGCATGCCTCATCGCACATGAATAGCGCTTTGTTAAGAACCTCAAGCAATTGCTGGGCTAGCTTGAGAAAAAGCAATTAGTCAAAGCAAAAGGTTAATTATACATTTGTAAGCAATTGCTTTTGCTTCAGCTTCTGCATGATGAACTTTTGCTTTTGCTCGGTGCCTGTGCTCATAAGCAATTGCTAGTTTTTATGAATTCGGCCCAGTATATTCAAGTATTACCTCGGTATCAGTCCTTTTAGATGTGATTGCGCCAATTACTTGTGTCAAGGGCTAAATACATCGATAAATTAAACTGCACAGCCCTTTATCACGTCGCAAAAAACAAATGAAGCTGAGCAGAATTTATTAAAACTACTTTTACGTTATGTTGCTTTATCGTTTTCCAACTTTCGTGGCACTGCAGTCCAGTTAACGCACCACGGACTAAGATGCGCTTTATGTAAAATTGAAAGGGATCAAGCGCACTGCCAACTTTCCAAACTCGACTAACGCGTAAACGATGTGAACTAGCGGGTCAGTAATTTTGCCCGGTGTTTTTTTTGTTTACTACAAATTGGATTTTGGTTTTTGTTTGTAACATTCTTCTTCGACTAGTTGGTTTTCAAAACGTGTTGCTGGTGGCTAAAATGGCCAGCATTAATACCCACAAGTGGCGTGCGTGCTTAGTTTGTAACACGACTTTACCATCCTGCAAGAAATATTAGTCTTGATAAATCAGATCTTCGCTCCAGATTAGACAAAATCCTGCAAACAAATATTTCCTCACCATCGAAGATCTGCGGTCCTTGTCATACAAAACTGGCAAATGTTGAGAAGGTGACAGATTTGACCGAAAGCTTGAAAAGCACATTAAAACTGCCCCATTTGCTTCACCGACTTGGAAAAAAAATCAAAATGTCTATGTTTAGTTAAAACCATTTTCACACAACAGACAAGTTACAACATATATCAAAAATATTTTTGTTGCAAAAATTAATCAAGCGGTTACTATTTTATGCTTGTTAAAATGTGTCAAATTTACGTGCGGAATCGTCAATGAAAATTATTTGACAGCAACTTAAACAATTGTGATGTGATGCACGTTATTTGTTCTTGGTTAGTCTGAAATTCAAGCGTTATATTTTTATATTGTCCTTCAAGAGCAGACTGTAAATAGGGCTGACAATCAACTGACAAAGCGGTGCCAAGTAGAGCATGATAAGGGCACTATAGGCGCGGGCTTTGTTATGCCTTAATCATGCCTGTATTGGTGTCTTCAATCAAGACTATAGGTAGTTGACGGCGCCCGCCAACTGCCGATTTTGGTGATATTTTGAGGCGGAAAATCTCACCACTGCACAGGTTGATTTGCGTGATATTTGGCACAAATACAAAGAAAACCAGCCCCAATAGGCCTGTACCAAAAATAAATCAGCCTGGCAGATTAAATAACAGAAACTAAAGGCAGCATGATTTACAGTGCAATTTCACGCAGCGGTCCATCAAGCTTGCAAACTTCAGTTACGGATCTGACCAATAATAGTGTCACGACTGCGTGGCTGATGATGTCACAGATTTCCAAGTCCCTAGGGCTAGGGTTCGGCTTCAACGAGGCCGACAACCCCATTCTTTGGCGCCCATGCTCGACAGCACTGTTCAAAATGTCAGCTCTATCTTTCTCCATAACCACGATCTGACGTTTGCGGTTATATTTTAAACAAAAACCATCGATAATCGCAAATTCGCATAAACTGATCAAGTCGAATAGGCTTACATGTACATGTAGCCTAGCCTAAACACATTTGCACTTCAAGCTTGCTGCATGCGTTTGATGGAGATTAAACCCAATTCAAAATATTAATGTCGTCCTGCGTTTCGACCAATCAGCTCTCTACGTCCAATTCTGGTAGCAATCTCCATAGACCGTGTACAAAACGGAAACAGGTTTATCAAGTTTGTAACTATAGGTCGATTAGACTTATCCCCAGTCCATTCACGACTACGCTGCTGCCGTTTACGAAACAACCGGTCTAGTTACAGACTTGACATCAAGTCTACATCAAAACTAGCCACCGTGCGGTCATGACTTCCACACCAACCCGTACGGCAACACACTTGCTGCGTACATACAGTACTAGCTGCGTACGGTCTACCCTAGCTCGAAAGAGCGCCTTGTCGGGTTTGTCACTTCCGGGTTTAATGTCTTTCTTTATTTTGTTCGGCCGGTTTTGGCCGAAAATGGGCGGGCTTTGGATATGCGGGTATATACCCAAATGTTAAATATGCATACCTTGCATACGTATGCAAGGTATGAATATTTAAAATTTGTCTTGAGCCAATCAAGAGCTTCATGAGTAGCACGTAATGACGCGAAGCATATGCATTATGCATGTAATGGCGTCCGCCATGTTACGAGTACCGTGGCATGATCGATGGACGAAAAAAAAATTATTCTCAGGTTCGTGGCATTTATTGTGCTCATCTGTTTACGTATTTGATTACACTTCTCGGGACAACGGTCGTAATATAACTCTCCTGAATGATTTGTGGGAGCTCAATAATACTGCATCGGACGAACAAACTGAGGATCCAAGATATGGTGTACGGTATTTATATCTCCACTTGATTAAGTTGCGTATACGTTGATTTTATTTGGGCTTCGGAAGGTATATTTAAAATATGCACGCAAAACGAGATCGAGTCGCTCATTGTTATTGTTCTGACGATGTTCCCTCGAATGGATAAACATTCAACGGCGATATTAATTTTATCATATTGTGGCAAGATTTACCAGCTGCGTGTCATCTTATTTCCCCTATTTCAAGTCAAGTTTGCTGTATATTGTATATACGTCTCTCTTCGTTCGGGTTCGACGTTCAATCGACAACTTTAAACCAGTCTCATAACCCGAAATGGTTACTCTTTTCTTGAATTTATCATGCACAGATTGGGAACGATCCAGCTTTCAAAGTTAACGTCAATTTCGAGTCAAACAAGACGTTCTAACTCGTTATTTTGACGAAATTTCATGGCGAGTACATGTTTCAGCATGCTCATTTCAACATGTAATTTCGGATGGTCCAGCTTAAAAATGCATAGAGTAATGTGCGAGGTATTTCAGGTACCGTACAGACTTTCGCGCCGGCTAACATGTTCTAGCGTCCACCCCCTTGCCACTTGGCAACCGTTTCCAACGGCCTGGTAGTCTGGTGCATGACTCTCTTATATGGCACTAGTGAGATTCTGGCCTACAATACTGGTCCTGGGGCCGTATTCATAAAACACACTTACCCTAAGGGCAACACTTACACTTAACTTTTAAGGAAATCACTTTACTAAGAGAATCCCTTAAGTGATATTCAAAAACGTTCTAAGTGCAACACTTTACTAAGAGTGTCACTTAAAGATAGTTGTAGATAAGGGAAACCCTTAAGTGAATTATTGATATATCATCCAATCACCGCACTCCATCCAAGCTCATTTGCATACGTGTACATGGCAACAAAATGGCTGACAGCAAAATAAGTCCCAAATACATTGAAATATGGGGAAGGAAATGCTTGTGGCAGAACATGGAAAGAGAGAAATCCTTTGTTACCGCCCTCAGTTGGCTGAGACAGTCAGCAATTTATTTACATCTGCCAAAGTATTGAAGAGTGTCCAGAAATAATGGAAAAGTTGGTGATTTTGACCATGGCTACAGGTTTGTTTTACTAGTGACCTCTAAAGTGTATGTGTTGTCTAATTGGATTTCTGAAATAACTAACTACCGTAGGCTACATCATTGATTCAGACGTAACTTGGACGTAGGTCTATCACAGGCCTATACTCGGCAGATAGTCTGAACCTAGGCGTGTGTTCACCTATACCAAAATACACAGCTAAAAATGTTCAATGCACAAGATGGGAGCACACATTTAAACTGTCGCAGGACTTGTAGGACCTATTAAAATAGTAAATTACATGCAGCTACATTTTGGACTGGTGTACGTGTATATATGTAGTAACTTCAGAATTTGAGCAAGGCCTAACGCTAGGACTAAAAATGCTAAACTATAGGCTACACGTGATTTACATGAAAGTTAATTATTATTAACTGGGAAAAAAACGGCTTACCCCAAATTCATTCCTTTCAACTTTGCTCTAAATGCTTCCTTTATCTCCATGTGGGCCTACTTTAAAATATTTACATGTCAAATAATGTACAAATACATTAGAAAACACGTCAGTAAAACAGTCAAAGACTAAGGTTAGGCTGGGCCTACTTGTGCAAAATATACTGCCATGACTGTCTATAAAGCACTGTCTGGCATGTGTAATGACTGTACTGTGTGTAGTATACTGTACATGCAGTACACATACACACAGTGCATGCAATGTCCAAAAAGTACAGTGTACAAAAATGACATGCATGTACTGCATGCACTGTATGTGACATGACATCAACAATGCACTGCATGCACTGTGTACAGGTCAGTGTGTGAAAGGTCATCTATGGAGAGTCATAAAAGCATAGATCAATGTTTATTGTTTTATTCTTGAGTATTATTTCAAAAGTGATTTGGCATTTTCTGTAATACATGTAGTTTCAATAGTGGTTATAAATTTAGGTCTTTTTGTATTTGTGGTGATGCATGAGTGTGGAGTAAGTGTTTAAGGGCAACTTTTAAGGGACCTCAGAGGTCCCTTAAAAGTTGCCCTTAAATATTGGAAAGTTAAGGGATTCACTTACCCTTAAATGTTTGGTGAATATCACTTATTAAATTGTATTCCTGAAAAAATTCCCACATTTAAGGGAATCCCTTAGCCAAATCGCCCTTAAGTGTGTTTTATGAATACGGCCACGGGACCATAAGCCCAATTTTCTCATTTTTCTTTAACACATTTAACACTCAGAACAGAGACTACCATTTTTTTCTGGCTCTTTCAAGCTTCTGACTACTTTATCTTTTAAAACAAAGTAACGAGTATTGCACAAAATTTGTCACAAATGGGAATCGAACCAGGGACAATCACAACATAAGTATATCACTCTAACCACTACACCAAACGAATCGCTGCAAGGTCATCACTTTTTAATGAATTCAACCCTAACCCTCAACCTAACCCTTTACCCCTACCCTAGTTTCTTCTCAAGACGTTCTCATATGGTCTGCAATAACAACGAATAATGCTCCAAGACCATTATTGTAGGCCCGTGGCCGTATTCATAAAACACACTTAAGGGCGATTTGGCTAAGGGATTCCCTTAAATGTGGGAATTTTTTCAGGAATACAATTTAATAAGTGATATTCACCAAACATTTAAGGGTAAGTGAATCCCTTAAAGGCAGTATACATCATTGGTAAATCGAAAATCAGAAATGTTCACAGATTTACGCCTAACTTACACAATATAAACATGATGACCGTAGAAAACTTCCCCTGAAATGATTTGGTCTGAAGTGTTATAGTCTTTGAGAAATGAGCAAAAGAAATAGTTTTTGTCTCATGAGACAAAAAGCCGTTTTTTAAAAACATTTCGTTGAATGCTGCCCTCACACGACCGATAATAGCGATGGAATTACAACCTCGTCCTCTGCAACACAACGATTTCTACCACCCCCGGGACAAGGTTGTCAGGTTGTAACTCTGCAAATGGCCCTTTTCTATATCTGAACTTGGGCTGAGGCTCCGGCTCTATTTGGCCATACACCTTTTTGCAAATATCCTCTGCAACAGTACTGCAATGTGGGAATGATAGTTATTCAACAACCTTTGCCCAGTGTAACTCTGTATTTTGTCCAAGTTCACTCAAGCAGTATTTGCGAAAAAGTTCCAGTTTTAGCCCGAGCTTCAACCTCAGTCAAAGTCGAGATTCGCGAATGGTATGCATGCACGCGCGTCTTTGCTGGTTTGGTCCGGTTCATCACGCATTGTTCACGTACGTACGTGTTTGTACAACGCGAGGTTGTTTTATTCTGAGTTAAAAGCTGTCTCCACATGTCCAATGCGAATCTAGCCAGAATGTTTAATCTGGATATGCATGATAAGTAAGTATTAAAAGTAGCCTAGCAGGCCTAGGCTAGTCCTATTTTATAATTTAGAAAGAATTCCATTTACTACTGGTCTCCACTTTATATTGAAAGGTTTACAGTCAACTCGACCGTTTGCCTGCCAACTAAGTACCGTCGTACCAACTCGACCGTCGTACCTACTCGACTTCACAGTCGAGTCGGTATTTTTTTAGTTTATGCCACAACTCGAATTTAAGGAAAATAATTATTGGAATTGATAGCTTTGACAATTTTAGAATAAGTTGCATTTCCGTCGCAAAAGCTTAGTTTTAGAGAAAAATCACGGGAAAAATATTGCATATGATTGCACGCAAAGCGGCCGGCCATAAACCAAACGGATCATCACGCGCACGCCTAGCCCTAAAAGTTAGGGCTGTAAATTGCTCGCTTTTCAAATCTGACTTATACAGTCGCAAATCACAGCGCCCCTAAGGCAGGGTAGTACAACAATACTCAGTCTGAAACTGCTCAAATCTGACAAAGTTCTACTACAAATATCGTCCGAAGCACATCAGACCGAGCACTTTCACATACACCATTGTAATCCTGAGAGTCTAGTGTTTCATAAAATAACAGTAACGCTTACGGAATCGTAAATTTGGCCATCTACGATGTCTGGAAACATTGGACAAATTTCGGACAATGTTCTGAGCCGCATTCCCTGGGTGACGCCATCTTAGCTGATATGCTGGACGCGTGGTGGCGCTTCTCGGTCAAGGAGCCCGGCTGTGCAATATGCATAATTCATATTGACGTCCGTGTGTTTATCCCAGCTGGCAATACGTCACTCGCACAGTTCGATAACTAGTAGACTGGTTCCCGTCCACATATTCCACACAGGAGAATATAATATATATTTTCGCAATAAGCGAACCAATCTATAGGGATCGGGAACCAATCTAGATAACTAGCTGCACTGCGCGCGTGACGTACTTGCCAGCTGGGATAAACACGCGCAACGTCAATATGGATTATGCATATTGCACAGTTAGCCGGGCTCCTGTACGTCTCATGATCGAGAAACGGCAGCATATCAGCTAAGATGGCGTCACCCAGGGAATGCGGCTCAGAACATTGTCCGAAATTTGTCCAATGTTTCCAGACATCGTAGATGGCCAAATTGACGATTCCGTAAGCGTTACTGTTATTTTATGAAACACTAGACTCTCAGGATTACAATGGTGTATGTGAAAGTGCTCGGTCTGATGTGCTTCGGACGATATTTGTACAGTGTAGTAGAACTTTGTCAGATTTGAGCAGTTTCAGACTGAGTATTGTCGTACTACCCTGCCTTAGGGCTGTGATTTGCGACTGTATAAGTCAGATTTGAAAAGCGAGCAATTTACAGCCCTAACTTTAGGGCTAGCGCACGCCCTATTTCTTTACACACTGCTCGGCCGGCAGCAGTTTCACACACTTTTGTATGGAGGCGGGCGTGACAAAAACACAGAATGTTCATGGAAACGCAACATTTGCGACGGAAATGCCAATGGAAAAGGTATTTTAAAATCGTCCAAGTTATCGATTCCAATAATTATTTTCCTTAAATTCGAGTTGTGGCATAAACTTAAACAAATAACTCGACCGTTTGCCAACTGGAGCGTTTATAAGAATTTAGTACCGGCAAAAGTGGCACTAAAACTCTTGCCAAAAGTCTGAATGTCCCGACAAAATGTCCCGGTAAATTCCTGACAAAGGTCGCTGCAAGTTGTCCCGGGTACGATTTGTCCTGTTTCCTGCGAATTCCACATTGGCAGGGGGCTTTCCAAGGCTGCGGAACTCTGTCTTCCGCATCATGGGTGAACATTTATATTTTCTACCGGAAATAGTAGCCTTGAATAGCCCTCATGCGCCAAAATATTATATGAAGCACCCGAATCTTGAGTTTTCCTTGCGACATTGTATGCTTCTATCAGTATCAGTTATATCGCCCTATATCATGATGCAGTGATTTAGTGTGTGTACAGGTACAAGGTACAGTGTTAAACAAATATGCATGTTAAACAAATATGCATGTAGTATTACAAACCAGTACCGGTACTTTTGTTTCATGTATTTTGTTGTCTTACCCAAGGTATAAAGTAATGAAAGTAACGGCAAATAAAATACATTTTGATCTTGTTTCTGAACTTGCATATTTAGCCCTGGCAAGGAGGAAGTTGAGCCACACGTCTGAGGCATTTAAATTTGGCTGTTGAAAAATGGAACTGTCATATTGTAAAAATAACATTTAGGGTATTCTGACTGTAATAATATGTCAACTCATTCTGTTTTGGGGCAGAATGGTTTGTGACTGGTTTGTGACTGTGGCTCTAACCTCCAAATCGATGTCTTTCTGAAAAACATGGGACAAGGCAAAGTTGGAATCTTGCATGGTTTAACTTTTTGCTAACATGTTTTACTGTGCATTTAGGAGTTCTTCACCAAGCATTCCAGGACCAAGTTCATCTGCAGGACTAAAATTTGCCACATCCACCCCTGCACATCTATCCGGTGTAGCTCCCAGGTAAGACTATGAGTTGAAGAAAATCAGATAATGCCTTTTCTCAGTAAACACTTAAAGGCGGTATACATGATTGGTAAACCATTACAAATAGTTTTATCCCTCTGTGTCGTTATTAGATATTCATGATAAAAACCAACCTAAGCAAAAATAAGCTCTGTACTTCGTCTAACTTTTGAGAAAACTGTCAAAAAAGGGTTAACCGTCCCCAAAACCACTTCGCCCTGAACTACATGTACTTCATCCTAAACCACGGCCTGCACCCCTGATTGTCTGTGCACGAAGTTGTTTTGGGGCAGACATAAGGAAAACAGATTAAGAATCATTGGTTATTTTCTAACAAGTCTACATGTTCACATTGCACTATGCAAGGTTGCAGGTTGGTGAATGCATAATTTAAATTAATTGAGTGGGATTGTGCTACAGTGATTGAAACACATAGCTGACAACAGTTCATTAAAAATTTATGGGTTTTTTCTTTGTAGTCCCATGATAGGTGTATCGGCT
The DNA here is from genome assembly GCA_037783545.1 of Henricia sp. BOLD:AAB3569. Taxonomy (NCBI): domain Eukaryota; kingdom Metazoa; phylum Echinodermata; class Asteroidea; order Spinulosida; family Echinasteridae; genus Henricia; species Henricia sp. BOLD:AAB3569. Next base: position 685,939 of record JBBELK010000403.1, on the reverse strand, counting down.
TTGAGAGCCAACAACATGGAGGAGAAATGGCCCACTCTACTGACAGGTATTGTCTTGTCTGTATTGTATCATGTTTATTCCAGTTTTGCTGATGGGGGCATGTACATGTAGTTTGTATGTGGGCATGTTCCATATTCGCTGAATTGGGCATGAGCACGTGCCAAGCTAAAAAGGGTTTAAAACTGTCCAGTCTTTGTCTAAAAAAACTGTCTGATGTATATTGTGTTTCGTAGGCTTTTATCGAGCACTTGGACCTCTAACTATATTTGAGAAAATTATATGAGGTATGCTTCAGCCAAGCTCTCTCGTTCTTTTAGCATTTGCCAAAGCTCAGTATTTCCAAATATATTGTCCCCTTACAGCTCAGGGATGTCTGGAGTGGAACCCTTCCGCGAAAAAAAGACATCTGCCAGGTATGTAAATCAAAGGGCAAACTGTATTTAGGATTGTTATAAAGAGTAGAATGCATGTGCTATGCATTTCATTCCAAGTCAGTGAACACATTGCAAAATTTGTCAGAGACACATCAGTCATTAGTGAATGCCGCAAAAAAATACAGGAATGTATGAGTGAATTTACCCAACATCCACTTTGTACCACATCCACTTTGCACCATTGCTAATATGCCAATCACTTCTTCACCCCCATCATCACTTTGCCACCTTGCCGAAACAAAATCTGCAATCAGGCCCTTACAAAGGCCAATTTAATCAGGATGTAAGGTACTTGCAATCCTTAACCCCGAGATGCCCGGGGGCCACTACTGTTTTTCCGCCCCGGGTTAAGACAAAATAAGACCGTTACCCCGGGGTTGGTTAACCCTACCAGTGACCAGGATTAAGAAGGGCAATCTCGGGGTTAACGGCCAAAACCCCAGGGTTAGCATTGTAGAGGGAAACCAGGGGTAACATGTAAGGGTTCACAGGCAATTTCGGGGTTAGCGCGTGCTGCGCTGGCGTACATCATATAGTTACGCACGTGAATATTTTTGCTCTCCCAACAAAGGCATGGCTTCTAAAGCACCGCAAAGCTAAATTTATTAAGAAAAAACAAATTTTTTGAATAAAGAAGAAAAGCTCTTCATCCAGGCACGGTCGATAGACAAGTTCAGTAACAACTCGATGGGACTACTCGAAAATCCGAATTAAAGATGTATCATGCAAATTTTTGTTCCTCCAATTTGTATACAGATACGAAAATGGTTTTTGCACCCCTATGGGGTGTGTGCCCGCGCCTGCGCTAACCCACGGCAAGCTTATATGTGTATACCGTACACGTAATACAAACAGACTGTTCAAAACAGTCCCAAGGATCACCTGCTACGAGGGTTAATAAGTGAATTTTCCCGTACCTTTCAGGAGAAATGGAGGGGCCTACTCCACCATGTTTGTGGAAAACATGAATGGGCGTTGGGTGGGTCTGTTGGGAAGACTACCTGACACCAGGAGAAGCTCCCCATTCAGCACTGATGTCTATCACCATGGACAAGCGGTTCTTGAACAACATGGAGTACTATGTCAATTTCCGGTATGATGCCTATTTTGTTTGCGCAATTTTTCTGCATCTTTCTTACAGCATAATATATAATTTTCATAATGCAACATAACTCTTCTAATGCAAACTGGCCACTAATTGTTAACGTTTACAGATGCCATCTTCGTAGGAAAAATGCTACTGCGTATTAAACGCCATCAAGTACGCGCACGCACACCCTGAAAATTGTTCCAAACATGCGTGCGTGTTGCTCGAAATTTGTTGGAAACACGGCGCAACCGAAGCGCGTCACCAAAAATTACGCTGAAAATCCTGATGCCATGACATCTTGTTGGAAGTGACGTCATTTGAACGTGATCAATTGCAAACTTCGTAATCGATGGAACACTGATAATACGAGGTCCTTGGAAATAATCTTGTATTATAAGTCTTGAAAACAAAAGACTTTGGACTTAAACTTTTGCTTGTTATAGGCATTACTTTGTATTAACAGTGCTCTAATTATCAGTGTTTGACTGTATAATCTCTTTTCCTTTACACAATAACAGTACATGAACATATGCTTACAAAATCTTTGCTGTGCATCTTCGCCTCATGGATCCAATGACACGCGCATGAAAGTCTTGTGGGATGTCATTCCACACCTGGACGAGATCTCTACCAAGCTGTTGCAGGTTTGTTGGCTGCTGAGGAAGATGACATAATCGGCGCTCCATCTCATCCCAAACATGCTCAATGGCCTGATGACGGTCAGCTAAGGACAGACGCGGCATGACGTTTTGAGTACTGGACACAATCTTGCAAAATGCTCTTCTGGCATTTGGGTAGTCCTTTTATACGGCTTGCTAACGAGACCTGAACTTTATGGAATTCTGTTACATAACAACCTGTAGGACCCCTATTGTGAAATCAACACCCAGGCATGCCTAAGTCCTGCACTATGCCATGAGCAGGTTTTGAGTGCATAACCTTTTTCTAACAATGTCAGAGAATATTGTCTGTGAATTTGGTGTTTATTTTCTACCTTCTTGAAAAAATACAGCAATTTTTACCATGCAGTTTCTTTTGTTGGAGAGTATATATATGGTATATATATGTTATAACATGGGAAATTCTGGGTGTCCGTACAGGGTTACAGTAAACTCTCATTATAGCTTTCTTCAAGGGACCGAAATAATTTGAGCTTTACATCCAAAGAGTGCTATAACCAATGCATACACGATGCGGAGAATAATGGCAGGGCGCTTTATATCAAGAAGAGCTTTATATCAGGGGTGTTATGACAAGAGTTTACTGTGTTATTTCACCCAGTCTAAGTTTTGCTTACTCTTAGTCTTTGCCGTCGCTGATCTGGTAAATCGATGACTGGTTGGCCTTGTCTAACAGGTTGGAGAGCAGCTCTTCTGCCTCTAGGCCTTCTCTAGCCCTCCCCTGGCTGCCTTTTTGACCCCTTCCTCTGGAAGGCCTACCTCTCCCCCTTCCCCCTTCCCCTTCCAGTGACGGATTTAGCACCTTCAGGCTGCCAAGATAGGTACAGATTTATACATAATTCAATACAATTTTCCAGATGCAATTGATATGTGCATAAATCTACTCAAGTGAAAGCGCCACCCTTTGTGTGTTACCAAATACAGTCTAACACTGATAAATTACTTTGTTATAAGAGTAATCAAGTATTATCAGTCTTAAAAACAAACGAAAACAAAGACTTGGGACCTAAATGTTTCCTTGTTAGAGGCATGACTACTTTGTATTTAACAGTGCTCTTATTATCAGTGTTTGACCATGTTGACTGTATAATACTAATTGGTGTTTCATATTTTCGGCTAATCAATATGGCAATTGACATCATACGTTCTTTTACTTGGGACTGAACACAACATACATGTGTGGTATGTTGCCCGATCACCATTGATATGAAATACTATATGGTAATACCCCCTCAGGATTAATATTAACTGTGCCTTATAGCTCAGCTAGTACAGCATCTGTCTAGCGAGTCAGAGGTATCGGGTTCAAATCCTTATTAGGCCCTCGCGATTTTTCTCTCATCTCAAGTTTGGTTGTTTCCTTGGGACTGATGATCTGGATTGCAATCAATAACCACTAATATTAAAACATGTACAAGCACCTATCATGCCTATCTCAATAGACGGGTGTGACTTGGCCTATTTTCCGCAAAACAAACTAAATCGACATTTCCAGTGCACTAATCTACTGGGAGTGCACAAACTTTACACAGGAATGGGATTTTGTCACGAGTTTGAATTTTAGTCCCATATGGAGCTTAGTAGACATTGTGAACCTTCTATCAACAATATGAATGCAAGTCACTCTGTATGTAGGTTAGATAATGCATGGCAGATAGCTATACGCGCGTGGATTTTGAGCTTGCCGAAACTGTCTATTACCACCAAGTTTTTCCGAGCCGCATACGTTTCCCGTACGCGTGACATCATCGCAAGGGACCATGATACGCGTACGGGAAACGTATGCAGCTCGGAAAAATCGGGTGGTTGTATCAAAATGTTGCGTGTTTATTCAAGAAGTGAGCGAAAGTGTACATGTACATAGGCCTATATTGATGTGAAATTCTCAGATTAATAACCACGCAATATTTTAGGACAATAACGGCCCGGTTTTTGACTTTTCTCAAAAGTTAGACGAAGAAAGGGGTGATTTTTTTTACTCAGGTTGTTTTTCAATCACACAGGGAGATTACACTATTTGACCAATCATGTATACTGCCTTTATTTGAAATAAACACAATTTAAGAAAAATCAAGAATGTCTTTGGTCTTTGTCTCTTTTTGTCAGCGGTGCAGAAGTACATGTAAGTGTTTTGTGAAATTAATTTACCACTTTTGTGAAAATGTCACAAAAATTGCCAATATTCTACAAAACCGGCCGAGAGTTTGAAATTCACAAAAACATGCGTTTTTCAACAAACTCGTCACCTTGTTTTCACAAAAGTTGTAAAAAATTCACAAAACCTTTCAGTTGATCAGCTGTTTCTCTTGTTTCCTCATATCCCATTGAAAATTGACTTCATGCACTAAATCTATGGAACATATGGCATACAAATTCAAAGAAAAACATTAAATTTTCACCCCTAAATTCATGTTTCCTCGCCATATTTACACTTTCTCAGTAGGGTGTTATGTCATATTATGAAGGATTAGTGGCGCGGGTGTATGGTATTTATACGGAAAATAAAAAAAAAATCCTGCATTTTCCTCTTTTTTGTAATGACACACACACATTTACTAAAAAACACGTACCGTGTACAACGAATACGGTTTACTATACTGTGCATGCCATATACAGTATATATAATTGACCTCGGCTGCCAACTGCCGGCCAGCTAGCGCGCGTACAGACGGTGTCGGATTACTTGATTTGCGCACATATCAAACGGCTGTTGTATTAGAAGAAACTACGTAAACATGAAACAGTGCCTGCTTATTCCTGCAGTAATGTATTTTATCGCAAGAGGGCGCTAGTACAAAAACTCGCCTCGACATTTTGTTTCACACAATTTCGGAAGAAAAACGACACGGTTTTTCACTGTTTTCTCAAAAGTTTGACGAGGTATGGAGCTAGATTTTACTGAGGTTGGTTTTAATAATGCATATCTTTATTCATACAGGAAGATGACACTATATGACACTGTTTGTAAGGGCTTACCAATGATGTATACTGCCTTTAACTTTCCAATATTTAAGGGCAACTTTTAAGGGACCTCTGAGGTCCCTTAAAAGTTGCCCTTAAACACTTACTCCACACTCATGCATCACCACAAATACAAAAAGACCTAAATTTATAACCACTATTGAAACTACATGTATTACAGAAAATGCCAAATCACTTTTGAAATAATGTTTAGTCCTAGCGTTAGGCCTTGCTCAAATTCTGAAGTTACTACATATATACACGTACACCAGTCCAAAATGTAGCTGCATGTAATTTACTATTTTAATAGGTCCTACAAGTCCTGCGACAGTTTAAATGTGTGCTCCCATCTTGTGCATTGAACATTTTTAGCTGTGTATTTTGGTATATGTGAACACACGCCTAGGTTCAGACTATCTGCCGAGTATAGGCCTGTGATAGACCTACGTCCAAGTTACGTCTGAATCAATGATGTAGCCTACGGTAGTTAGTTATTTCAGAAATCCAATTAGACAACACATACACTTTAGAGGTCACTAGTAAAACAAACCTGTAGCCATGGTCAAAATCACCAACTTTTCCATTATTTCTGGACACTCTTCAATACTTTAACAGATGTAAATAAATTGCTGACTGTCTCAGCCAACTGAGGGCGGCATCAAAGGATTTCTCTCTTTCCATGTTCTGCCACAAGCATTTCCTTCCCCATATTTCAATGTATTTGGGACTTATTTTGCTGTCAGCCATTTTGTTGCCATGTACACGTATGCAAATGAGCTTGGATGGAGTGCGGTGATTGGATGATATATCAATAATTCACTTAAGGGTTTCCCTTATCTACAACTATCTTTAAGTGACACTCTTAGTAAAGTGTTGCACTTAGAACGTTTTTGAATATCACTTAAGGGATTCTCTTAGTAAAGTGATTTCCTTAAAAGTTAAGTGTAAGTGTTGCCCTTAGGGTAAGTGTGTTTTATGAATACGGCCCCAGAATCTCATACATGCTCCTATAGGCGAGCGCCATAGCACAGAGGCAGGACTCTAGGATGTATGCAAATCTATCACGCAACTGGCTTATTGAGCCTCGCGTGGTAGTCTGGTTCTAGATCAAGAAATGCCGGTAACCAGCCTATTTGCCGTTGGCTACAGTTGGCTGCGCGTAGGAGCGCTGCATGCAACCGCGCTGGGGATTTCCTCATTCAGGCAAATTCCCTGTGGATTTACACACTATTTGCACAACCGCCGACGTTGAGGGCTGCGTAGGAATCTACGCAGTCTCGAGTATACCAACCCGTCGGGTGGACGTGTGTGTGATCGCTCGGGATAATCAATGGTTTTGAATTATCATCCATTAGCTGATATATTTCGAGGAAAATGAAAGTGCAGCAGTGTGTTACCTAGCGTCGAGTTTGGGATGTTTTGTAAGGCGAAATCAGGTAACCAGAGTAATTTAGAGGCATTTAAACATTTGCGAGGTGTGGGCAGCACCGCGCAACAGTATCATTACGCAGCTTCAAGCAATCGCCGTTACCGCACGCATGGTTGGCACTACGTTGGGTAAAGCCTATACGTACGTACATAGTCAAATTGGCTCTTTCTCAACAATGGTAGAGCGCGCTCCAGTAATTCCTTTTGAATTTTCGCGTGCCTTAAGCAATGCACCCCTCATTGGGCTTGCGTGTGTATTATACTAGCTATTGTGCCAATGCTGTGTGCGGGTTATGCTGCCTCGTCGTGTTTTATGTACCGGACAAGTTTCCAACTACATGTACTCGTTTGCTGAATGTGCTGAAGATGGACATGATTTACGCCTTAGTTGAGGTACGAATTGCTTCAATGCTTTATATGTCATAAGATATTATTCAGTTTTGGTAAAACATCTGTCAGGCCCATAAATATGGCGAATTAGGCCTAGTAGCCTCAGGCTCGTATTTTATAGGTATCACCCGTGTGGCGACGGGGGCCCAGCCATTCCACAGGTATACAGCCAAATATTTTGTACGTATACAAATGCATACGACTCTTTAATTAAGTTTGGGCTACTAAGCCCACCATGCACAAGTACGCATTATAACAATTAACACACGCGTCTCCGAAGCAGTGCTTTTCTCCGCCTTTTCATGGAGCCAGGCGGCCAAGGTACAGCGTGGGTCGGAGAAGGCATGGGCAGGTGAAATGCTTTCGATAATTGGCGTTTACACAAACAGTTTCCGAAATTTCAATTTTCTTTGTTGCTTTTTTCGTGCTCCCTATAGGAAAAGGCGGATGCCAAGGATGGTTGGCAAGACATCGACCAATTGCAAGGTCTGAAAGACCGCTGGAGGGAGAATTTGTTCACCTTGGCGTCCTATGGATCTATATGGAGGACAACGCCGAAATCTGGAGCGAATGCTCCAACGGGTAAACAAGGCTCAGGGTGCAATGCTAGCATGTTTATAAACGGGGCACGCCCTTGAATCGTGGGAATTAAAATACCAGTTTGGCATGTTCGTTAGATGATAGAGGGCGGGCCTCTTTCAAGATTCGTAGTTCGGAAAGTGCCCTCACAATTCTTGTTTTGTTATTGCTCGAGCATGTATAGCATGTAAAGGAGTCAGCCTAGCATTTGGGAAATCTGGTTCTGGCCTTTTGTTTCAAGGTACCTGTGTTAGCGCCCTCATAGGTAACGGAACAGGCCCTAAGTGGCAAGTGAATGGACTCTTGCTTACTAAATGTATGAAGTGGAGGACGGGCCCCCAAACGCGCAGTTTAAGCGCATCTTTTGTTAGGCAATTTACGAAGCACGGGTTGGGCTTCCGAGTATCAAGGCCTAGATCGTATTTCTATGGACCAGGACTGGTCCCTGAGTACATGTGGGCTATTTCACAGTGGGTGGTCATTTGAGTAGATTACAGTTTAACCCATCCTGGATAACTTTATCAGTGCATATACATGTTATGAGTGATTTTATATGACGGGTAATATGAAGGACAAGCTACAGAACTATTTTTACATAATTCTACGAGTTATTCGTTTTTAATTTCTCTATTTACATGCACTTTTAACACCATTTTGGAGTCTCATTTCAAGTTTTGCATTAGTTTAAGTGCAATCATTTGTTGATGATGCATTATTGTGGTGATCATTTGGTGATCAATCATGGATATATAGTGTTCAACAATATTGTGAAACTTGGGTTGGTGTAATTCGGTCAACAACAAAAAAAACAAACAAACAAACAAACAAACAAAATATGGTAATGTCCTCTCCAGGTCAAGGTATTCCACACAATGGAATAGTTTGGAGATATGTACTCACAAAGATGTTTGTATCATCACATGACACATTTGATGGAGTAAATATGACAATTTGATCGTGGAAGAGATTTGAGTAAATTTTATCAAGATCATATTCAGGGTTGTGGAAAATCCGTTAAACATTTGTCCTCTCCAGGACAGCATTCAATTGTAATATAACATGTCAACCATGATTGAAATATTTCGTTGTTAGGTTTGTAAAATTAACAGTACCATTCCTTCTAACAGGACAGTGCATGGCATTACCATTTCAACATTTAGTCTGGCCATTATATTGTGATATTCTGTGTTTAACAAAATGTCCTCTCCAGACAACCAATTACAAATTATTATTTCAGTGTAAAAAATAAACACGTTAATCATAATGCCACGCTCTGATATTTTTTATTTTTATTTTTTTATTTTTTTATTTTTTTGTTTTTTTTGTTTTTTTTGAATTATTAGTATACATCCTGAAGTTTTTAGATCAACAAACTTTTGTGAGTTGGACAAGTTTGAAATTTTACCCCGATTTGCCAGTGAGACTGAAAGTGTACACTTATTGTGAAATAGCCCATGTCTTAATTTCCAGTTCCTTCGAGGAGGCAGAGCATGGGCCTCTGAATGCTATGCTGTTGTTCGTGAGCACGTCAATTATACTGAATGATAGATATGTGTCGCCATTAGGCAGCAAGCATAGATGCACTGGGGGTTTGGCTTGACAATACTTAAAGTTTCGTCATAACCCCAGTCAGAATCTGTATAGGCCGAGGACGGGCCTCTAAAGGGCAAGTTCAAAGTACCCATAGATTACATGTGTACTTGCCGAGATCGGGCCTCTGAATACTAAGTGGTAATACATATTCCACATGTACTCGGTATTGGACAGAGGACGGACCGAGTAAATATTGCCCACGTACTCTATATACTAGATAGAGGGCGGGCCTCCCAATGCCAAGTTTAATATGCTCATAGTTTGCATGTGTACTAGGCAGAGGAGGGCTTCTAAATGCCAAGTTGAGATGCCAAGTTCTGATGTGACGCTAATTTTGGCATGGGTACCCTTTACTAGACAGCCGACCTCTGAATTAGCGTATCCCTATTAATATGCACTCTTATTTGGTATTGGTACATAAGGGCGTGTACATAGGCAGAGGACGGGTCTCTGAATTCAAAATTTCAATAAAAATCAATTTTATGAATGCCAAATTTTAATGTGCCCATGTTTTCTATGTGTATAGATACAGGTACTAGGCACAGACGGGTCCCTGTATGTCAAGTGTAATATACCCATAAATGGCGTGTGTGCTAGAGGACGCGCCTCGGGACACCAAGCTTAAAGTTGCATTGCCCGTGTTTCGGTGAAAGGATTAAAAATAAAAATTAATTTACACAAGCGAACGAATTTATAAAGCTTACGTGTCTCTGTAACGAAAAATATCAAAAACTTAAGTTTCCGACGTCGGGAGTTGGAGATGCAGGCCTTTTTCTTGAAACGTGCTTTTCATGTTGTGCATGTGCGCGTGCGCTCGTATGTACATGGTGTGTGTGCAATGTGCACATGTGCGCGCACATGTGCATTTGCGTCATGGCCCTGTCGATTGGGTGACCTGCCAGCCATTTGGTCGTTTCTTGTTTTTGATCGACTGGCGTTGGTCCTTGACGGATTTTTTACGTTCTTGGTGCCAAGTGGGGGCTGATAACTTTTTCTATTCGGAAAAGTTACCTATTTTAACCTAAAAAAAAAAAAAAGAAAAAAAAAAAAAAAAAAAAAAAAGGGCAGTGCAACTTTGATGAGCATTTATATTGCAGGTGCGATACACAGAGGGCGGGCCTCTGTATGAATGTACCCTTGATTTGCATGTGTACTCGGTACCAGGCTGAGGGCGTGCCTCTGAATGCCAGGCTTATGGTACATGTGCAATGTAACCATATTTTGCGTATTACAATCGGGTCATGGTCTTAGATGAGAGACATTCTATGATTTGAAGCAAAAAACCCCCTTTTCCCCTTGTCCAATCAAAATGTTTCATATATGAGTGGGACGGGAATTTTATGTAGTTTATTCATAAGTGCGAGTTGAATCTGTGTGTCACAGAGAACGACCGTGCCGTTCAATTCAGTGAGACAACCTACTGAAAAATGATCAGTAATCGTGTTGACCTCCATTGACTTTGCCGATTTTGAGGTTCAACACCCGTTCTTTGAGTGAAAAAAGCCCCTTTTCCCCGTGCATCATATATTTTATGAAATAATAACCAAACTAAAGGTAATACTCTGTACTTTGAAATGCATAGCGAGTTGGGGAGAAACATAGACGTACTTTTTTTATGTACTCACAAAAGTTCGCAGTGAGGGGCTGTTTTCCGTGTCATTTTCCTGCGCTGAGCGTAGGGTCACGGAGCTCAGCGAGCAGATGCGCGCAAGTTCATGGTGCAAATGTACTTGGCAGAGGACGGGCCTCTGAATGCTATGTTTATGGTGCAATGTACTTGCCAGAGGACGGGCCTCTGAATGCTATGTTTATGGTACAAATGTACTTGGCAGAGGACGGGCCTCTGAATGCTATGTTTATGGTGCAATGTACTTGGCAGAGGACGGGCCTCTGAGTGCTATGTTTATAGTGCAATATACTTGGCAGAGGACGGGCCTCTGAATGCTATGTTTAAGGTACAAATGTACTTGCCAGAGGACGGGCCTCTAAACGCTATGTTTATGGTGCAATGTACTTGGCAGAGGACGGGCCTCTGAATGCTATGCTTGTGGTACAAATGTACTTGGCAGAGGACGGGCCTCTGAGTGCTATGTTTATAGTGCAATGTACTTGGCAGAGGACGGGCCTCTGAATGCTATGTTTAAGGTACAAATGTACTTGCCAGAGGACGGGCCTCTGAACGCTATTTTTATGGTGCAATGTACTTGGCAGAGGATGGGCCTCTGAATGCTATGTTTGGGGTACAAATGTACTTGGCAGAGGACGGGCCTCTGAGTGCTATGTTTATAGTGCAATGTACTTGGCAGAGGACGGGCCTCTGAATGCTATGTTTAAGGTACAAATGTACTTGCCAGAGGACGGGCCTCTGAACGCTATGTTTATGGTGCAATGTACTTGGCAGAGGACGGGCCTCTGAATGCTATGTTTGTGGTACAAATGTACTTGGCAGAGGACGGGCCTCTGAATGCTATGTTTATGGTGCAATGTACTTGGCAGAGGACGGGCCTCTGAATGCTATCTTTATGGTACAAATGTACTTGGCAGAGGACGGGCCTCTGAGTGCTATGTTTATGGTGCAATGTACTTGGCAGAGGACGGGCCTCTGAATGCTATGTTTAAAGTACAAATGTACTTGGCAGAGGACGGGCCTCTGAATGCCGTGTTTGTGGTACAATGTACTTCTATTTTGCACATATGCGCGCTTTACTTGGCAGAGGACGGGCCTCTGAATGCCATGTTTGTGGTACAATGTGCTTCTATTTCGCATACTCTGTATTTGGCAGAGGACGGGCCTCTGAATGCCATGTTTGGGGTACAGTGTACTTCTATTTCGCATATATGTACTCTGTACCTGGCAGAGGGCGGGCCTCTGTATGCCATGTTGATGGGCCTTCGCTAGCACGCTGATTTTAATGTGGTCCAGGGGCACCTCTTTGTGCCATTTTGTGAATCCCAAAGTTCAAGTACCCCGTTCGCAAAGTTTTGCTAAAAATAAAAAAAATAAAAAAAATAAAAAAAATAAAAATAAATAAAAAAAAAAAAAAAAAAAAAACCAGTACCATTGAGTACCAGTGGTATTTGAAAATGCTGGAGAGTCATCTGTGTGAGAGAGATTTTGATCAATCTTTGATCCCATCGCTACGCACGCAGCGAAGCGGAAACGAGGCACCTCCCAGTGGGTAATTTTCAATGGCAAACCAAGTGGCTTGCCAGTCCCTTTTACACCCACCCCGCCTGAAGTTCTCTCTGGTAGACTACAGGTAGATTTATAGGCGCTCGGATTCAGAGATCCAACTATTTTGTAGCCGGCACATTAAGCAATGATCCTGGTGCTTTGGGACGATATCTTAGCAGAGTCACCCAATAGGGACGAAGTTCATGGTTGGCTTCATCATGGAATTAGTCTGTATAATTTTTTTCCAGTCGTTTCATGGCTGATACAGGGGCAGGAATTGCTGTTTATAATTGCCCACCGAAAGGTATTTTAAATGCGCTCATTTGTCAAGATTATGTCGCCCTTTTCATAGACACAATCACCAGGCGGTGGATAGAGGGCTCTATATACGTTGTGGGTAGGGTCAAGGAAGTACAGCCGCCGAAATGTGTGACTGCCTTGACAGTCTGCTTCTATATCAATGAAGGGACCTAATCTTTGGCGCAAGGACACACCCTTCAGTGTGGTACCTTTAGGCAATGTTGTCAGACCCATAACCAAAGGCGATATTTTCTCAAGTACCGACAACAGCCAGGGATACAAGCAAATCTTCTTGACCAAGGAGTCCAGAACCTTTTCCGGCTTCGAGTGGGATTGGTTTAAAAAAAAAAAAGAACAGAGGTATACATACAGAAATATGGATAGACGACCGTTTCATTGGCAAGTGCCATCCCAGCGATGGAGGGCCAAAGTATACGAAGGTTTAAAACACTTCACTCGTGTTTGTTTTATTGCGGTGTGAACAGGACATGCATGGGGACGGTTCCTACATCAGAGCTCTAAGGGCCGTTTACGTCGTACGCTACATACACTTAAAGCTCGGCTTGTTCAGCAACTTAAAGAAAAGTCATCGGCAGCCATCGAACAGCATGGTGCATCTCGGGTTCGGCATCTGCTCCAAACCCTATCATTTCCGATTCCTGAGCATAAAAAGGTATCATTCGCTGAGGTACGAGAGACAATTTTGCGGAAGGATAAAATGCTCTAAAACAGATGCAACGTTTTGTGGGCAAAGGCCAAAGTTTTGCTCTGGTGTTTGTTTGTTTCTGAGGGAATGCTCCTCCTTCATATCTACACTTGATATGATCTCGTGCCTACGCCTCTGTCACCACAAGTGCGGAAGGAGATTCTATTTTGGAGGTTTGTCGATAGCTTCTCGCAGCTGATCCCTTGAAGTCAAGGCCGCCACCTTGCTATCGCATTGCACTGTCGGCAGACGCATCTGGCTATAAATAGGGCGGTACCCTAGTCTTACCAGACGATGGCAAACAGGAGCAAGGGCAGGAGGAGACTAACTTTCGTAGATCAGCTGAAGAGGGACGCAACACAACAAGAAACAACTGAGCTTAGGACGCTGATGCTGGACCGAGATGCGTGGAAGACGACCATCAGAGTTTCCCGAGAAGGCGTCGGCTGAAGACAACCTCTCGCTCAACTAAGTGTAAGTTTCTGAGATTACTGGTCCGCAGACATTTTGGGACACACGGGTATATGTCGCAAGGAGGCCCTTGATCTATATTTTGTGTGGCTCTCAGTCTTTGATTCGCTATGGAACTTGATGGTGGATGTGGTTGGAGATTCCAGAAATGTAGTGGATGCTTGGACTGGCCTCCGAGCTTGGTCTAAACCGCTTTCAAAAATGTTGAAGTTTAATGTTTTGTTTTGCCCTCTCCTTGGAGGCAAATTTTTCGCTCAAGTTGACCTAGGTCTCATCTGGTAATCCCACAGGTTTTCACCTCTGATTTGATGTCACTTTCGTCAAATGTCCCGGCGCGCAGGAACGGGTCTCCACTCAAGTTCTTCCTTTCGCCTGTCAGAGGCAGGTCAAGCAGGGGTTTTTAGAATGTCCCGAATTTTTCAAGGGCTGGGGTTTGAGCTCTGGGCCTTCCAGTGCTACTTCCCACGTATTGTCACCCCCCGAATGGATATCGCTTACGTTAAGCGTCACCATGTTCTCCTTGTGTCCGACTCAATGTTCAGAGGATTCAAAGGATTCGGCTGGCCCAAGGCATTGAGCGTGAAAATGTTAGCCAACGGAGGCACAAAAATGGCCCCGTTATGTAGACATCTGGTGGTATCTTGCAGGGCTTTTCAGCCGGAGGTGGCAGTTCTGCGCGGAGGCATAAATGATTTCAGCCGATTGACCGACCCTTCGCAGGGTGTACTTGACGTGGTAGGGGTTTTTCGCGCTGTTGCCCAACTGATCAGGGAAAAAATTCCCAATATGCATATTTGTTCTTTCCTCAAGGTGCCAAACCAAGATGGTGGACATCAATCGCTCAGTCTCCGTAGTCAACTCATTATTGAAAGAGGTCTATCATGAATGCTAGCTGGCAGTTTTTTCTCGAACGATTACATCGTGGAGCAGGATCTTGCGGACATTGTGCACCTATCGATGATGGGATATCTAAGCTCCAGCGCAGGCTGCGGCTGTTTTCAGATCCGTTTCGGGCTTGCCCTCGGGAATTCCGATACAATGCTAAATTTCTTCTTCAATCATGCCCTCCCCTTCACGAGAGCGTTTTGGTATCTTTTTCAAGATGATCAGTGCGGCAACCAGGCTGACAAAACTAGGAAACGAGTTGGATACGCAGGGATATGGAGTGCAAAAGAGCGGACTTATTTGCAGCATATAGACCGATTTCTGCGGAAGCATCAAAGCAAATGATGCTGTACTGAAGGGGAGGATCTGGAGTCAGTGACACCACTTGACATCCTATGCTTTTTGATCGATCGTGACTCAGAAGGTCGCACGCAGATTCACGGCTTAGGGTGAAAAAATTTGGGTAAGCACGGGATCTGCAGCCGATTTCACGAATCCTTACGCACTGCGTAAGTCCGCTTGCGCAACATTTTATTGCGTAGGCTGCGCAACATTCCTGTGAAAATTACACGCAAGCTATAGGGCTTGCGCCATTTTGCAAAAGTTGCGCAAGCTGCGCACTCTTTCGTGAAATCGGCTGCCGCTCTTGTGGGTGCCCGCTTATATTAGCGGCATGCACCGTGGACTCTTATGTTGGGCAGATAAGGGCATACTTTAACTCATTCGGTAAGACCGAAGTCTGGCGAGTGGGATAAAAGTTCGCAAACCCTTGCATCTCTCACCAAGTTCGTAGATACATGAATGCAATGCAGCTGGAGCAGGCTGAGTCTCACATTACTTCAAAGCAGGCAATTCCATTGTTTTCTGATAAGTTACGATGGTCGGTGAAAGAGATCACTGACCGATCCTGGAGACTTGGCAAAGGCGAAGGTCTTTTCCCCTAGCGCTACGTGGTACAACGAGACTTGGCCCTTTTCCTCTGCCTATAATGGGCCGGAGACAGAGCTGGTGACCTAGGAGGAATCAGAACCTGAAAAATAACAAGGATCGAAGGAGGCGATATTTTATTCAGCCACACTATTGGCAAGACGGTAAGTGAGGGTGACTCATCATTGATAATGATTCCAAAGTTGCAGGACCAAGGAAAGATGGATCCAGTCGGCGCAGTTCAAAGTCTGGTTGATCTTTCGCCCCTTGGCGGCCAATCGCAGAGTCCTCGTAAACAAACCCTTCGCCTGTTAACGGACCGAATTCACGGCTGAAGATGTATTTTGCCGCAACAGACAACCCTGAAAACCAGCTTTTGAGAGCGCACAACAGCCGTGCCATGGGTAGCAACCACACTGCGGCTCCTGGATGCATCGGACGAGCAGGTGATGGACCACTGCCAATGGGCGTCGCGGAAGACGTACAAGCACTATACCCAGGTTGAGAGAGTGATGAGGCGTCAGAGCACGGTCCAGGTATTACGCGACGCCGTCTCCACAGCTGAACAAAGTCCAATGGCAGATATCGTCGGACAATTCTATAGGCGTCTGAACTCGGGCCTCGGGGCCCGCGTAGCTTTCCCGCCATCTACATGCAGCTGATATGTCTAAAAATGCCATCACCTACTAACAAAACTACCCATTTTGTTTTTTAATCAATTTTATAGGCAGCGACAGCTTGAGAAAAGAAAAGAGAAGAAAATAAAATGAAAGAAAGGCAGCAAGACAACTAGTCCAGTTTTTCTTTCCTTTCTATCTGATACAGTCTCCCGCTTTCGTTTGAGGTTTGGGTAAGGATTGGGGTGTATTTGGGCAGGTTTGGGGGTTCTCGGCGGCCTAAGAGGGCAGGTTTTGGCGAAATCCATCTAACCCATATCTAAACCCTATAGATGCCGGAGTCGGACGGAAACAAAGGCGTTGTGCAAATAGGTTACTATTTGCACAACCGCCGACGTTGAGGGCTGCGTAGGAATCTACGCAGTCTCGAGTATACCAAGGTGGCAGGTGGGGAGTATTTGGACGAGAAGGAACGAGTCGGCAGAGGACGGTATACGGTTGTATGTCTCAACGGTGGTAAGATAATAGTTTGGCCTCGGCGGCCAGCTTCTGGTGAGTATTATTATATATATACCTTTTTTTTCCCCGCCCACCCGACCTCCTTCCTCATTGCTGAGCTTTCCTATGGCTTCGGTTTCTATGCTCAATCCATCTAACCCATATCTAAACCCTATAGATGCCGGAGTCGGACGGAAACAAAGGCGTTGTGCAAATAGGTTACTCTGCACAGCCTTGACAGGGCTAACAGGATGTGTGCACGTTGATTAGGCCCGGGGATTTTTTTTGGGGAAGGGTGTGCGGGGGGGGGGGGGGGGGGGTGCAGTCAGGAAAATACAAGCACCTGTATACTCCCCGGGAACATTCCTATAGATTTAAGTTTTGTAAGGTGTAGCAGCACGTAGCCCACCTCAAATAAATCTCATTGATATTTCGATATTCCGTTAGCGGATCGTCACATCACATCGCAAGTGTGTCAAAATATCTTGCCCAAGGGCACAAATATCATCATGTAAGTGAAAATTGAAATGAACATGGATCTCACCAAAGGATTCTGGACTTTGTTCAAGTCGTATGGTATCCCGGACACGGTGAAGGCTCGTTTGGTCACATGATCGAATGTCCAGGGTCGGTCAATCACCGCACGGGCGAAATATCGCACGTATCCGAGGGTTCCTTCGAAAGAGCACGGGAGCTGCCGGGCCGGAAGCTGAAATCTGAACGGGAGACAGTGCTGCCCGGCTGGTAGGTCTAACCGGGGCTCGTCGCTTTCTGATCTGTCTGTACGGTAGAATGTCGAGATAAATAAAAACATATCATGTTAGATTACTTTAACAAAATCCTCACAGAGATACACACGCCTTTGACTGGTAAATTGAAATACAGAACTTTTACTTCTTTGATATGCTTTGTGAATCGATTTCACGTACATGGGTCACCTGCTCATGCAACAATTCCTCCAGCATTTGACAATCAGAACATCAGTCAACCGCCACCATAAAAGCACGAGTTGGTGAATTCGGGAAACTCTGGAAAACTCCTGGGACAACTCGGGATGAGTTGTTTTTTGTGTAACCAGAGACCTAGAGGAAATATCAATGGACTAACCACTGCGGGCGCGCTCAAATTATGTTGCGTCGACCGGAAGCGATTAGGTCACCGGTACAAACGTTTTCCGGTTGACCTTTGAAGTGCTGTTTACGCTGCATTGAAAACCTCTTCTTTTTTTCCTTTCAAAACACTGTAAAATTGATGAAATAGGCAACATACAGGTATGCTCCAATATATATGAGTGCATTATCTACAAATGCTGTACTTTGCGGGCCATAAAGAAGGGCAAAGTGTTGTAAATGCATGACAGGGTATGTTGTGCGTTGCGTACGGTAAATACAGATTAGTATTTCCGTATTTTCCTCCTCAAAATGCCAGCGAATATTGTGCAGTTGTTGGTTGCAGTGCCTGTAAAGGCAGAAATAGGAGGTATAAATTTCCATGGGCGGAAAGAATTGGGAAGTTGATCATGGCTTCAGACCTTGTGTGCAAACATATGAGACAGGCTGACACATGTTTCCTCACAAAATCTTAAATTGTTCCCACTCAAAATTTCGTGTTTTTTTTTCATCAAATCTGCACATTCCAAAGAAAAATATTTCTGATCAACTTCCCAACTATTGCCCACTTCCCGCCATTTAGTCTCTTTCAAAGCCGCTTGTAACTTCACTATTTCTTCCAAGTGTTGGGATTTCTCCCACTCCAATAACTCAACCTCCGTTAGGGACTTGTGCAAGTCCCCCTCCAACTGATTAGTGATTTCAGACTTTATTTCAGTGATGCAGTCATTAATGTAAATCAATTAAATTGATTATGTATGCAAATTAGATGACAAAAAGGTCCCATGTGATTTTACTGAACCAATACGAATCCCACTTCTGACACCTTGCGTGGAAGCGAGTGATGCGAGGGCGCAATCCTCCACAGGGAGTGATCATTGGACGGCACGACGGGAACATCCCTGAGCGGCTAGAGACGCGTCCGTTGTGATGGAAGTATACCGTCCCAGTATAGGTTGCTGTATTTCGATTGATCGAGATGAATCATAAGCAGATTGATGATGTACAGGATGATTTATGCCTTGACTGGAGACTAGCACAACGCTAACTTGTGTACAAGATCGATTGCCCCAACCTTTGATAGAAGGCTTTCTTGTATAAACTTATACAAATGACGAGAAGTAATCAGACTTTATTATTTAACAGAGTCAAGCTTACACCCAGGAGTATGGTAAAGGGCGTCTTTAGGAACACGTGACGCTGGGAGTCAGTTGGAAATTCCATTGACGGGAACACGCGCGTTAGAGACTTGAATCGAGTTTAGGGCCTTAATCGAGTCTGGGGTCTGAACGTTGTTTTTCCGTGTAAAGGTTTTTCTCAGCTGAATATTACTGGTCAAGGAGTACCTTTTGAGAATCCACCTGATGACCACCTGTCACCTTTGAGCAATTTGCATAACATGCAAATTAAGTCCGCCATTACAAAATATATGTTTGTCCATAACTCGGTAACCAGTGCTGATAGCAAAGCAAATTTGGTGTCTAGGTATAGGTTGTCATAGTCAATGATTCAGATAAGGGCGTTTCCAAAATTATGAACTGATTAATATTCAAATTACTGGCCACCATTAGGCCAAATTCCAATTTTCAAAGTATCTAATCCTATGTTTTCATGGTGATAGTACATGATAAACATGTTTCTAAATTATTCTTGCCATTAGTAATGCAGTCAGTCATGCAATTAGTCATGGGAAAATAAACCGTCAGTCGTTGTTTTACGTGACAACACAAATTGGTCAAGAGACGATCATAACATGTCAGTCGTTCATATTAGTCTTCCGCTAATATTAACTTGTCCTGCAAATTTCCAACCTCGTAATGCAAAAGATTTAATTTGTCATGCACCAACAAAGATTTGTCGTGCACCAAAAAATAGTTGTCAACTGACAAATTGTACACATTACTAAACATTTTGACTAAGTTTGACTAATTTTCCACTGTGATTGACTAAATAAAGTTTTCAGTGTACTTCCCACAACAAGTGAGGGCACGATTGCCTCTGAGTACTTGGCACACTTGACACAAAGTACTTGACACACTTATCACAAAGTACTAGGCACACTTGGCGCACAGCACTTGGCAGCGCTTTCTGCAAAATACTTAGCCTTTAGTCAAGGCGTCCGTGGCGAGGTTTGTTTTGTGCACCGTTTAGCTAGCGCTTGAGGAAAGACTAACATTCATACTGCAGACTGTTCGCCCCGAACGCCTTTACCATCTCGTTGTTGTGACCTCTGTGCTGAATAATTCAACAGCAACGGAGGTGATGATTTATTCATAAATTGTAACCAACCAGCGGCTGCGGCGAGCTTCTGGAATCGTCCATATAAATATAGGTAGCATTCACGAAAAAAGCTAAAGTTATTATTCGTACCAGGAAAACAAAATACAAGAAACATTATCAGTCAAAGTTCTATAGAGTAACTCCACATAAATTTATTGATTAACAATGCTTTTCGTGTGGCCAAAAAAACATACGTAGTACCTACCTCCATGGTAGTACGTACATGTACGCGAAACGGGACAACTCGTCCCCGAGTCAACTCGGGGACGAGTCAACTCGCCCCCTTCAATTAACACCTAGGTCAAGTCGTCCTTGCACCCCGTGTACAAAAGCTATAGCCAATATGACAATTTAAACAAAATCTGAGTTTTCTCCTAGGTTTTTCTCAAGTTGCAAGGATAATCGGTTTGGGCCTGTCGACTACATATCCTCAGTTGTATTTCAAGATGTACAAGTGTGGCGGTTCGTCCGTCCCGGTACACACAAACTCCCTTACGGTTTTGTGTGGAAGACAGATATTCCCACAATTCTATTTATTATCCTCCAATGCGCATGAGCGGAATACACACCAGAGGGGGGAATTGTCACGAACGAAGAACTGATAAAGTCCTAGGCCTGTCCGTTTGTTGGAAATATACCAACGAGCAAGGATCAAACTATTCTGCCTGGTACAGTTATTCAATTAAGGGCACAAGACGCCAGGTTATACAGAACTCAACTGGTTTAATACTAAACCTCTCAGTATGCGGCACAATAACCAGGATGATGAGGTTTACTACAACCTCTAATCAACCTTAGAATATGGTAGTCAACAACAACAATGATATATGCGAGCGAGGTTTATAAATAACAGGTCTGATGTTTACTTCACCTGGTTTATGCAAAGGAGTAAACCTCTTGTGCTACACAACACCAAGGGTTATTCAACCTCAGTTATGAACACAGGGTAAGCCTCCAAATGTAACTCTAGATAATTACGTATTTACTATACGGAACCCCAGGCTAGTTGATTTCCCACTAACCTCTACTGTCATTAAGATTGTTAAGGTCCTGGGAGATCTCGGTAACCCTCACGGGTCGCAGGCCACAGACCACACATACTTAAACCTCGATACAGCGTTACCGATAGGCAACAGTATCGCACGTCTGGCAATCTAACCGCCTAATTAACCACTATCGTACACGAGATACGCTCAACCCTGACTCCACACAATCCCCTGCACTTTAATATCAAAGTACACAATAACACAGTTTGCTTCAGTATGTTTCCCTTACCCAGGCAATGAACTCCGACGACACTCGGTAACTCGTGCCTGTCCACGTAGCACAGTACTTCCCCGGTTGACTACAAACTGGTCTGCTTCAGCTCTGCTATGGGCACACCGCTCACAACCTCCTGCCCCGGGCAGAGGTTGTCTAGTTCAAGAGAATAACCCTCTCAATTGAACCACGCGATTAGACTGACGCCGGATGCTCGCTCCTCGACATCAGGATCGCAAGTGTTCAGACCGTGTAGTTCGTACAGCGCTCACGCGAGGGCGCACTCCGCCCTCTCCATAATCATAACAGAATTTGGGTTTGCCACCCAGGCCTTTTGACTGACGGCTAATTCCGTCACACAGGCCCAAGCTAAGCTGGAAACGTCCCCGTTTCAATAAGCTTAATCAATATAACAATAACACAAAAATACTTTCTTAATATAATTATTGAACATACTAATCATAAACCTCGGGTAAACCTCTGCAATTACTTGAGGTTTACTAATGTTTCCTTTTATGTGTTTTAAACCTCAAAACCAGTGCTTCGCAACAATAACAAAAATTTGGCAAAAAGTACACTTTCATATCGGGTTAATACAAAACTTGTTTTTCTCTTTCGTGACGATAAATATCCAAGATGAACTCAATTATAATATATACACTGATTTTAACGCGATGTTTCCCACTCTAGCGAGCTCTACTGTCCATTAATGTCTGGCAGTCCAATGAGTGGCCAGTTGACGTCACGGAACTCTGACGTAACCTTGACGTTGTCTTCCCGCTCGACGCAGATTCCCTGGGCATAGACCTTGCGGACAACTCGGTCGTGGATGACGACTCGTGGATGACGACTCGCAGATTCCTCTTCTCTCCGGTCTTCACCTCCTTCGGTTGGGTAATCTCCACCGGCTCCAAGGGTGGCACCGATGCTGGGGAGCTCTCCGAAGAGGATGCGGTCTGCCTCATCATCTGTAGGAAGCCACGTGGTTTCCCACCCAGCACGATTGGGGACCTAACGGGTGACTTCGGTGTGGCTACCAGGGGTGAGATGGGCGTCGGGGACAGGCTAATCATCGCCACATTCTGGCTTGGGTTTTCTGGCGGTGGGGGACCATCTTCATTTGACTCCATCCTAGGCGTCACCACTGCTGCGGTTGGAGGGGCTGGTGCCTCTCGACTACTCACTCGACGGGTCATCGACCTCCTTCCTATGCCAGCATCGGGCCTTGCCCCACGACTGGAGGCCTTTCTCTCAATTCGGCCCACTTCTGGCAGGAACGCCAGATGGCTCTGCTTGTAGTGGCGACGAAGGTTGTCGCGTCTGTTGAAGTGGTAGTGACATCTCCCGCAAAAATAAACAGCTTCCGGGCCATGGAGTTGTTCCTTATGACGCCACAGGCCTTGCTTCTGCTCGAAACCTTGGCCACAAACGTTGCAGAAAATCTTCCCGGTCTTCGCTGGACTTGCCTTTGGCGGCATACTGATGTTGTTTGGCTGCTTCCTGCATCAGGAAGAACAAAATAAAACAATATCAATAACAGCCTTTACATGCATTTTAACCTGTGCATTAGCACTCTCGGTACCTGGCCGGCAACCGGTGCCGCCTCTTAGGGTACCGTCTCGGTGTTTCACCAGATTCATCCACCCTTTTCGGCGTGACTTCACTCTGGGGTGGCTCTTCGGTCCACTCATCAGGACTCGGCTCTTCTTCTAACTAATTTGTCGCATTCTGCCTCGTTAGGCAACTTTTCGACTTCCTGGTTGGTCGTTGAGTCAAGCTTAGGCTGTTGGTTCCACGGCTCAATAGCTTCCCCTTGGTAGGGCTTAAGCCGGTCTGAATGAACCACACGAGGCTTGCTGCCCCTTTTCAGCTGGACTCTAAATGTTACATCTGACAGCTTGTCCAGGATTAGATATGGCCCCTCCCAACGTAGCCGGAGTTTAGGGCTCAATCCCTTCTTTGTTGCTGGGCTGTACAACCAGGCAAATTGCCCTTCTCGTAACCCACTTTCTGCAGCTTTTCTGTCGTACTGCTGCTTCTGCCTTCGAGAACTGCTCTGCAGGCATTCCCTGGCTCTATCATGAGCCTGTTGCATCTGTCGACGCAGCTCGACTGCAAAATCAGTTTGGACACCGCTGGGTATGTCTGGACTCTCAGTTATCAGATCCACTGGCAACCTGACCTCCCTACCTAACATCATTAGGTTGGGCGACTCTCCTGTAGAGTCTTGTGGCGTACATATGTACGCAAACGTAGCGTAGGGGAGATTTTCATCCCAGTCCCTCTGCCTACGTTTCTCATCAATCAGCATGGCGACGACATGGATTAGAGTCTGGTTGAATCTCTCCACCATGCCATCTGACTTGGGGTTGTATGCTGTGGTTCTTGTCTTTTGGATGCCCAACAGCCTGCACATTTCTGTGAACACTGCAGATTCAAAGTTGGCACCTTGGTCTGAATGCACCTCTTTCGGCACGCCAAACCTGCATACAAATTCGTTGACGAACTTCCTCGCAACTGTCACGGCAGTTGCATCCGAAAGTGGGTAAGCCTCCATCCACTTGGAGTAGTAGTCTCCCACGACCATGATCCACTTATGACCATTGTTGGTGACCGGCAGTGACCCAAGCAAATCCAGAGCCACTCTCTCCATCGGCTCACCTACATGGCATTGCTGCAAGGGTGCCCTCCGCTTTTTCACTGGGGACTTCCTCCGTGCGCAGCTGGCACACTTGCGAATGAGTGACCTTACATCCGCTGCGATTCCAGGCCAAAAATACCTGAACTTCACCTTGGCAACTGTCTTGCTCACGCCAAAGTGGCCGCTGAGCTGACCACCATGAAGCTCGGTTAGAATTTCATTCCGAAATTCTACAGGCAAAATCATCCGCCATCTGACGGACTTGCCATCGGCAGACTCCCATCGTCTCACCAACATTCCATTTTGGACTTCCAACTGATCCCAAAGTGACCAGTATGTCTTACCGGCGGTAGAGGTATGGGAAACAGTGTCCCAGGCCGGACGACTGTCCCCTTTTTCCTTCGCCTCCAAGACCCAACACATGGTCTTATCTGCAAGTTGTGCTTTTCGCATAACTCCCCACGATATACTCGGCTGGGCAGTCACGCCTCTTACGACAGGCTCTGTCACTGGAGTCAGGCTCTCAGACTCTTTCGACTCCTCGATCTCCTCCGTAGTCCCTTCTCGACCACATTGTCTACACGGCCTTCTGGATAGGCCATCAGCATTGGTGTGCTGTTTCCCAGGTCTATGCTGGATTGTTAAGTTGTACTCGGAAATTACTTCAAGCCACCTGGCCAGCTGTCCTTCAGGATTCTTGAATCGCATCAACCACTTAAGGGAAGCATGGTCAGTTCGTACGGTGGTCTTCTGGCCATACAAGTACTGCCTGAAGTATTTCAAGTAGCTCACTACTGCTAGGAGCTCTCTCCGTGTTACGCAGTAGTTCCTTTCTGCCTTGCTTAGCTTTCTGCTTGCGTAAGCAAGAACTCTCTCCGCACCAGTTTGCACTTGGGATAATACAGCCCCTAATGCATCTCCACTGGCGTCTACATCCAGGATGTAGTCCACACTTGGCAATGGATATGCCAATATCGGTGCTCTCTGAAGCCTCTGCTTCAGTTCGTCGAATGACTCTTTGACATAAGTCACTCCAATCAAACACTTTGGCTTTCCCCGTCAATGCGTGCAGTGGACTTGCCACCTCCGCAAATTCACGAATGAACTTCCTATAATAGGAAGCCAGACCCAGGAAGCTTCTCACTTCCTTAACATTCACGGGCACTGGCCACTCAGCCACAGCTCGTACTTTCTCAGGGTCAACTGCGACTCCATCTTCTGACACGATGTGTCCTAGATAGGTGACAGTCCTTTGGAATAAACAACACTTGCTCGGTTTCAACTTCAGCCCAGCCTCCCGCAGTTTTGAGAAGACTGTCCGAAGACGCTCTATCTCCTTTGGAACACTCTTACCAAAAACGATTACATCGTCCAGGTATATCAGCAAGATGTCCCACTGCAGGCCTGAGAGAACCTTTTCCATAAGCCTCTCAAAGGTTGCATGGGCATTGCAGAGCCCGAATGGCATGCAGCTCCATCTGTACAAGCCGTTCCTCACTACGAAAGCGGACTTCCGGCTAGCATCCTCATCCAAGGCTACCTGCCAGTATCCCGATGCTAAATCAAGCGTTGAAAACCACGTGGCACCTGCCAGCGCATCGAGTGTCTCATCAATCCTCGGCACGGGGTATGCGTCCTTGACAGTCACTGCATTTAATGCTCTGTAATCGACGCAGAACCTCTTGGTCCCGTCTTTCTTTTTGACCAACACGACATTTGCCGCCCATGGACTGTCCGTTGGGATGATGACCCCTCTCTTCTCAAGGTCTTTCACTTGCCTCATGATTTCCATCTGATTGCACAGGGGATGACGCCGAGGCCTCTCTTTTATAGGCCTTGCATCCCCTGTATCGATATGGTGGTTCACCACATCTGTGTGACCAATGTCTTGGTCACCTTTGGAGAAAACATCCTGGAAGTCAAGAAGACACTTCAGGATTTCTCCATGGTACTTTGTCTCCGCATTTGCCTTGCTCTGTTCAAAAAATTCGTGCAAATGGTTTGGGAGGGTTATCTCAACCCTGGTACTGTCAACCTCTGGCTGAACCTCATCAACCTCAGCGGGTGATATAGTGCCAACAGTTGTTCCTTCTCGGACAACTCGGTTTTCTCGGCTAGGGTTAAAGATTCGCACCGGAACGTTTTCCTCTCGTACCCGCACCAGTGTTCTGGCTAGCACTAGCCCCCTCTGGGCGAGCTCTCCTCCACCCTCAACAGGTTCAATAATGGCCGGCCCATCTTCCAATGAGCACCATTTGTCAACAGTACCTAGTACCACGGCCTCATGGCCTGGTGGAACCCTTACGGTTTTGGCCACCACTACTCGGCCAACGAATGACTGACCGGCACTGCTCGTGCACTTTATCCTCTCGCCATTCAGCCTCAACTCTAGAGCCCGGAAATCTAAATTTCCATACGTAGGCAATAGGAAATCCATGCCTAATATCCCAGGGCAATCCATATCAGCAAACATTGCTCTGATTGGAGAAGTCGTCTTTCCGACCTGCACTTCCACCCAAGCCGCTCCCAGCACCGCCAAAGGAGTGCCGTCGACTTGTCGCACATCTACGCCCACCGTTTCTAAAACGGGTCTTCGCTCTTTGGCGATATCGTGATAAACAGAACTATTTATCAACGTGTCGGAAGACCCTGTGTCAACTAAAAACAAACACTTCGTTCCTCTTACGAAGACATCAACATACAAACCACATCGGGGTTTAGACATCGGAGTCTTGACCGTCACTGTTCGGTCTTCTCCCTCAGACCTTCGTCTTTTCTTGGACCCTGTTGACTCCCCAGCCTGTCCGCGGGCCCTCCGGTCGGCTGGTTGGCGTTTCCCTGCTTCTCATGGCTACGCCTTCTCCGAGGTTGCGTACAATCCCTCGCCAAAGTGACCCGCTTTGCCACAGTTGTAGCATTTTAGCTCACTTCTCTCATCGTTTCCAAGCTTTGGCGAACTTTTCGGAGGGTTCCGGCTTCGAGCCTCCTCCCCCTGGCCTTGTTTGGTCAGGTTCGCCAACATCTCGACTATCGTATTCAGCTTCTCCGACTGAATATCAGCCTTCTCCTCTAACTCTCGGATTCTCTGCTCATTTCCACGATCAACCGCCCTTGCCAATTTGGCAGGCCTGCGATCGAACTTCCTCTGTTGCTCGCCCTTGTCAAAACTTTCTGTTTCCAACGCAGCCCTGATAGCTTCATCAAGACCGGTCGGACGTGCTCGGTAGATTCCCTCCCGCACTGTCTGACTTTCTACAGCGTCCAGGAAATGATTCTTGGCTAGTCTATCTCTGGCCTCTTCCTGTATCTCGGGATAGGCCTTCACTGCCAACTCTCGAATCGCTTGTCCCAACTCTTGTAGGTTTTCGTTCAACCCTTGACGGCGATGTCTCAGCTCAACAAGGTAGTTCTCTGCCTGTCTGGCAGGCCCAAACCTCCGTGCTAACAGCTTCACAAGCTCATGATACGGGTGCTTGTGACCTTCAGGGGTATGATCCCCCAACAACCTCAACGCACTGCCTTCCAGGCTAGCGGCCAGGTATTTGGCAGCCTGCTCATCAGTCCATCCATTGACTGCTCTGCAAGACTCAAAATGCTGGAAATATTCAATCCACATGATCTTGCCACTGTACCGATCTGGCACAATGTTCGGACGGCGAGGCATTCCACCCGGAGGGTTACCGCAACCCTCATTACTAGTAAACCTCGATTCCATCTTCAGTGGCCACGGGCCTACTGACTTCGAATCAACCTCAACAGGTGACTCCTTACGGTCCACCACGGGAGGTTTAGTTGCAAAACGTATTACCTCACTGTGTACTCGCCTAGCTTCATCCAGTGATGGCACAACCTCAAATGGGTTTTTGTTGGGTAAACCTCCCTCGCACAGTCCCAAGCTTTCCGCAGGATCTGGCACGGTAACCCTCAACATATCAGGCACCCTCTCAGTGGGCCTCTTCACACCATGAGAAGAAACTACTGGTGTGGAAAGCATAGCCGCCCCCATAGGTCCAGGGGACTTTGGAGAGGAACTCTCCCAATACTTTGATTCCGTTCCTCTGGCCACAGGAACTAGTTCCGGTGACTCGCCAACATTTACCGAAGGCCATGCCCCATACGAAACATAACCAGATGTTTCATCGGGTAGCCTGAACTCAATGTCGGGGTCAACCTCAGTAACCCTCTGCTGTGACTTTTTCACAGCACCTTCCAGCTCAGCAATCCTCTTGGACAGCTGGTCTTTCTCCCACTGCAGGAACTGATTTTCCATCTTCGAACTATTCAATTCATCTCGTAGCGACTCTCCGTCAACCTCACCTGGTGTGGTGATTTTTCTCTCTCGTCGCCCACTCATGGCGACCAGCAGCACCTCAACTGAGGGCTATTCAGTTAACCTCAGCAATTATTCTCCTCTTGCTCCTCAAAAGGAACACTCAGGAATATCTAGCGACTACCTGCAGTGTACCCACAATTCTACTGAATGTGTAATTACAGGCAGAACAAAACAATGTAATCCTTACTCATCCCACTTCTGACACCATTGTGGCGGTTCGTCCGTCCCGGTACACACAAACTCCCTTACGGTTTTGTGTGGAAGACAGATATTCCCACATTTCTATTTATTATCCTCCAATGCGCATGAGCGGAATACACACCAGAGGGGGGAATTGTCACGAACGAAGAACTGATAAAGTCCTAGGCCTGTCCGTTTGTTGGAAATATACCAACGAGCAAGGATCAAACTATTCTGCCTGGTACAGTTATTCAATTAAGGGCACAAGACGCCAGGTTATACAGAACTCAACTGGTTTAATACTAAACCTCTCAGTATGCGGCACAATAACCAGGATGATGAGGTATACTACAACCTCTAATCAACCTCAGAATATGGTAGTCAACAACAACAATGATATATGCGAGCGAGGTTTATAAATAACAGGTCTGAGGTTTACTTCACCTGGGTTATGCAAAGGAGTAAACCTCTTGTGCTACACAACACCAAGGGTTATTCAACCTCAGTTATGAACACAGGGTAAGCCTCCAAATGTAACTCTAGATAATTACGTATTTACTATACGGAACCCCAGGCTAGTTGATTTCCCACTAACCTCTACTGTCATTAAGATTGTTAAGGTCCTGGGAGATCTCGGTAACCCTCACGGGTCGCAGGCCACAGACCACACAGACTTAAACCTCGATACAGCGTTACCGATAGGCAACAGTATCGCACGTCTGGCAATCTAACCGCCTAATTAACCACTATCGTACACGAGATACGCTCAACCCTGACTCCACACAATCCCCTGCACTTTAATATCAAAGTACACAATAACACAGTTTGCTTCAGTATGTTTCCCTTACCCAGGCATTGAACTCCGACGACACTCGGTAACTCGTGCCTGTCCACGTAGCACAGTACTTCCCCGGTTGACTACAAACTGGTCTGCTTCAGCTCTGCTATGGGCACACCGCTCACAACCTCCTGCCCCGGGCAGAGGTTGTCTAGTTCAAGAGAATAACCCTCTCAATTGAACCACGCGATTAGACTGACGCCGGATGCTCGCTCCTCGACATCAGGATCGCAAGTGTTCAGACCGTGTAGTTCGTACAGCGCTCACGCGAGGGCGCACTCCGCCCTCTCCATAATCATAACAGAATTTGGGTTTGCCACCCAGGCCTTTTGACTGACGGCTAATTCCGTCACACAAGCACAAAATCACTGCAATTTTGCTAAGATTATTAGTAAACACACTACTCAGCTTTTCGAAGGAATTGACACGGAGTATCATGAATCGCATAATCATGATCGCAGACATTCGTATGTTTCTGAACAATTCGCAGATGTGGTAGATTCATAATGTCATCGTAAGGAATCGCAGACATTCGAATTCGTATACTGAAAATGCATATCGTAACATAAGGTATCATAATGAATCGCACAGTGTGATTGTGATCATGATCGCAGACATTTGTATGTGTCTGAACAAGTCGCAGATTTGTACTGTGTTATCGTAAGGAATCGCACAATGCGTGATCATGATCACAGACAGTCGTATGTGTCTGAACAAGTCGCAGATGTAGATTTGTACTGTTATCGTAATAAATCGTAAAGAAACGCAGACATTGGTATACTGAAAATGCATATCGTAACAATACAATTAGCACTAAGCGTTACAATTTTCTAAGATTTGTAACAACCCGCAGATGTCGTCACAGTAGATTTGTACTGTGTCATCGTAAGAAATAGTAAGGTATCGTAATGAATTGCACAATGTGTGATTATGCATGATCGAAGACATGTGTCTGAAAAAGTCATAGATTTGTACTGTGTTATCGTAAGGAATCGTAACAAATCGTAAGGAATCGCACAATGCATGCTCATGATCACAGATATTCATGTGTCTGAACAATTCACAGATGTCGTAGATTCGTGCTGTCATCGTAAGGAATCGTAACAAATCGCAGACATTGGTATACTAAAAACGCATATCGTAACAATACAATATAAGCACTAAACGTTACAATTTTCTAAGATTTGTAACAACGGCCCGCAGATGTCGTCACAGTAGGTTTGTACTGTGTCAACGTAAGAAATAGTAAGGTATCGTAATGAATCGCACAAAGTGTGATCATGATCGCAGACATTTGTATGTGTCTGAACAAGTCGCAGATGTCGTATATTAGTAGTGTTATCGTAAGGAATCGTAGGGAATGCGTGATCATGATCAAGTCGCAGATGTCGTAGATAATTTGTACTGTCATCGTGAGGGAATCGTAAAGAATCGCAGACATTCGTATGTATTTATAAAAACAATCCAAATAGCAACAATACAATAAACGCTTAGCATTACGATTTTCTAAGATTTGTTGAAGTGCAATCATGTCTATAGTTGTAGAGTTTTTCGTAAGTTTATTCAGAGTATTTAAATATCACTAATAAAGTCTTCTAAATATGACATGATAAATGCCCCAGAAAGTTTAAATTTGGTGACAAGGAAGCAATTTTAGCAGTAAGAAAATGTTCTTGCAGTAAAAGATCATGGAGGAGGGAAAAAACTTCCTTCCGTTCCGGTCCTCCTTGGTAAGATTTTGTTGAAAACAATTTTTATGCCATACTTCATTGACTTAGTACATCATACGAGGGAATGTGTTTTATGGAATTTTTTCCTTTTGACATATTTAATTCACCACGTGCAAAACAACAGTCGTTCACTGCACCGTGCGGCATGGCCGGCTGGCCATGCCCTAGGCCTAGCGGCAGACGGCCGGCGGCATGTACCGGCACGGTACCGGTGTAGAGTGCGGCCTCGGTGAATTGAATATTCCCCTGTTCACGAATAAATCGCGATCATCTAGAGCATTTTCTTGGCCTGAATATGTTGCGACCCGAAATATTTAGCTCTTTTTTCTTCGGAGATGTCAACTGGCATGCCTAATTTCCTATGCGTATGACGTCATTCAGTTTAACAGTTCACCTTCTCATTGGTCCATGGGAAATCCTGACCTCATGCATTATGCACGTAACCCCTCTACCAAAACGGTAGACAGAAATAAAGAAAAACATAAGCTCTAAAAAACGAGATGTTAAAAGCTGTCTGGGCGGACAGTCCGTGCGTGCTAGTCTTTCCTCAAGCGTTGCAAAACTGACTGCGCGCGAATATATAACTCGCCAAGGCAGCCTTGACTAAAGGCTACAAAATACTTGGCCGGCACACTTGCCACAAAAGAGGTTGTGCATGCTTGCTTCAAAAGTACTTGGTATAATTGCCGCAAAGTCCTTGCCATACTTGCCACAATGAAGGCACGCTTGGCCCAAGAGCCCAAATTGCACTCTTGTCACAAACAAAGACTTTGGCATACTTGCCATAATGAGGGCACGCTTACCACAAGAGAAAACACGCTTGCCACAAGTCCGTGTTATATTTGTCACAAAAGAGGGCACGTTCCGCTCCCCCTCCCCCTCCCCCACACCCCCACCCCCCTAAAAAAAGGATATTTGGCACGATTGCCATGTTAACAAAGCTTTGAAACTTGTATTCCACGGAGGCTTGCCCCAAGATTACGTACTTGGCACGCTTGCTACAGATAAGCCCATGTACATGCCACAAAAGAGGACACTGTCACGAAAGTTCCAAAGTTTGGGCTTTGCGATAAAGTATAAATTGTTGTTTATTGCGCATGTCTAATCCGTATTTGCATATGTACCGCCTCCGCGATTGTATACCGGTTTTCGCGCCTCTTGATCATTAGCAAATTGGGTCGCCTTACGTCATTTTAAAAAAAATACATTATTCATAGTTTCTCCTCTATGTAAATTTGGGCCATATCTTTGTTGTTGAATGCCATGGGTATTGTTCTGAAATTCTTGACATACTTTTACGATGACGTAGAACAGAATGTTCAGAGGTAACAAAAGCATGCACTAATCTAGAAGTCGATGTTTGATCAAGATATTGTCGAA
Source organism: Henricia sp. BOLD:AAB3569 (assembly GCA_037783545.1). Classification (NCBI taxonomy): domain Eukaryota; kingdom Metazoa; phylum Echinodermata; class Asteroidea; order Spinulosida; family Echinasteridae; genus Henricia; species Henricia sp. BOLD:AAB3569. Next base: position 653,454 of record JBBELK010000403.1, on the reverse strand, counting down.
TCTGTCCAATCTTTCTTAATGCATGCCAAGCAGCCTTACACAAGTTGTTGATATGATTGGTCATTGTGAGAGATGAATCCATGGAAACTCCAAGGTTGCGAGCATGTACTGACGGTTGGATGACATCATTGCCAATAGTCAAACCTGGCAAGGAATGACAGACCGCTTTACTAAAATCTGAACGAAAAAACAGTATCTCGGTCTTCCTATCATTTAGCACAAGCATGTTGAATTTACACCAAGATCTAATGGCAGATATACATGCTTCCATCCTCTTCACAGCAGTATCACGCTCATGAGGCTTAAATGACAGGTAGAGCTGGGTATCATCGGCATACATGATAGATTGAATACCATTTATGTCAATTATGTCTTGTAAAGGGGCACTGAACAAAATGAAAGCCAGTGGCCCAATGACAGAGCCTTGAGGAACTCCACAGTCCACAGCAATTAGGTCAGACACGACATTTTTGACAGAAACAGATTGTGTACGACCAGCCATGTAAGATGAAAACCACTGTTCCACTAATTCCATAACGTTCCTCAAAACGAGCAACAATACTAGAAGAGCTTCATTACGCTTATCAAGAGCCGTCAGGATGTCATTCTGCACACGCAACAATGCAGTCTCTGTACTGTGGAAAGGACGATGCAGATTGCACTGAAGCGTGAGATACGACTGAGCAGTGAGATACGACTGTAGCTGGTTGACGGCAACTTTCTCAATCGCCTTCCCAAGAAATGGCAGATTAGAAATTGGGCGGTAATTGAGGAAGCATTCGGTATCCAGACCTGGTTTCTTCAACAGTGGAATTACATGCGCATGCTTATAAGGGCTATGGTAAAAATACCAGAACATAATATTCATTTCCCGCGTTTCGCAGTATAGCGGGAAATAATTGTCTTAGGAATTCGAGACACGCATAGCACATGTTGTATGAAAGGAATGTCAGACACGTATAGAAGGTCAAGTGTTACGTAACACGTGTTTAGAGAAAAGGTATAAATAGGGAAAAGAATTGGGATCAGTTCTAGCAAGCATTCCATACAGACACGTAACTTTTATGGGTTTTTTTATTGAAAATAATTTCAGAGTGAAGCCTAACACTCTCGCCGAGGAGAATTCTGAACTGTTTTTGGGAACAGGTTTTCAGAGCATTTTTGTTTTATCTCTGTTTTTTCCTGGACGTCGTCTTCTCCGATGAGGCGTCGGTATAGTAAGAAGTTGAGATTTATAATCCCAAGTTGTATGATTCCGTTCACAGTTAATTTGACAAGATTGCCTGAAAGTCCATGCTTTTTTCTTGTAGATATGTAACTACATGTACACTGGCCGTGACTGTAAATAAAGGCGACTTCGTGTCTCCTGTGCTTGGCTATCACCAATATAAAGTGTTGAGTGTTTTTTGGGTATAAGTGGAGTAAAGATAAGACGGAAGAATTCACAATCTTAGTGATAATAGGAAGAAGATCATGAATGCACATTTTCAGAACGTTGGCTGGGAGTGGATCTAGCAAGCATTACTTAATAGGTCTAGATTTAATGGCACTAAGAACATCCTCTTCAGAGACTTCGGAGAAACAACTGAAGGTACTGGAACATGACTCATTCAGTTTAACAGAGAGGGGCCCACTAATAGTGACATCCTGCCCATCACGAAGTTTCATAATCTTACTGTGAAAGAACTCCGCAAAACTGTCGGCCAGGTCTTTAGGGCAACTGTGCGCAGGTAATGCTTGCGACTCCTTTGGAGACGACAGCTTATTGACTACACGAAAAAGGTCACGTTGATCAGATGTTGTAATTTGATCACTATGGTACTCTGTCTTTGCTTTGACAAGAATAGAGTTATACTTGATACATTGCTCCCTATAGGATTCTCTATCCACCGTAAGCCCACTTTGTATCCACTTGCGCTCAAGGCGCCTGCGTTCTTTTTTTTCTACATGCAGGACTTCTGAGTACCATGGAGCATGAGGACGAAGGACGACGGTCCGATTGACCAGAGGAGCATGGTCTTCAAGAACCTGAGATATATAGTATCGTTAAAATAAGTGACAGTCCAATTAAGGTCAGCGTTTGAAGACAAAGAGAGGACAGCAGACCGAATATCTGAACAGAAATCGTCTCTGTTGATACTGGAGATTCTTCGAGACTTCAGACACATCTTAGTTGGTCCAGGGCGACAAATGTTGATAAGACACTTGACTGCACGATGGTCAGATGGTAGACCATCCTGAACAGAAAGGCTACTCACAAGATTGTCAAGCTTATGAGTTATCAGCAAGTCTAGGGTATGCTCACCAGTGTGGGTTGGGCCGTTAACATATTGTTTCATGTTATGCATGTCTAAGATACTGAGAAATGACAACGCTTCGCGATTGTCAGCTACATCAACATGGATGTTGAAATCCCCAGTGATTAATATGTGCCTGGAATAAGTTGTTAGAGTCTCAAGAAGTAAGGATAATTCTTCAAGAAACTTTGATGAGGTGAGTTTATTCTTGTTATTTGGTGGTGGCCTATAAATGACAACAAGCTGAAACGATGATGATAAGGGGCGGTCGGGTTGGCGTACGGGTTCTTTCCTCGCCTTTCACCTCTGGGGTCCCGGGTTCGAATCCGGGGCGTGTATGTGGATTGGGTTTGCAGTCCCTACTTGACCGCGTGGGTTTTCCCCTGAGGCATTTCTCTTGGGGTTTTCCTCCCACTTCTAAAACTGCAACTCCTTCTTCGTCATCTCAAGTTGATAATATAGTATAGTTAAAGCTAAAACCGTATAGTTGATGGCATAAAGGGCCTTAGTTGCCGAAGATGCCATAAAATATACAACAACAACAACAACGACGATGATAATGAAGATATTGTAACATCCATGTATTCTATTGAGTCCAACGTAAGGATGTCGTTAATCCCGACTTGGAGACCGTCACGAACGAGAACCCCGATACCACCACCTCTACCTCGTTGGCGATGTGAATGATGAAACCTATAGTTGGGCAAAGTATTCTTAATGTTGGCCAGAACAAAGTCATCCTTACTGTCACCTGTCAGCCAGGTTTCAGTGACTGCTGATGACAAAATCACACAATGCAGTACACTTGTTCTTGGCCTTGATAGACCTGGCATTCCAAACAGCAAAACGAACCTGAGAAGCACAGTGATTAAAATTTGGAACTAAAGGTACAATATGCAAGTTATCAACATTCATATTATTACCAAGTCTTGATGCCCTACAGATCAGTCTTCTAGAACAAGTAATATAACTTATCGCACGTTTTTTATGCGTACCCCCACGACATCCCCGGAATCGATACAAACCCATAGAAACAGAGTAATAAAAACGACCAATGCACATGTACACAAAATACAAAATACAGACAGTACGCCAACTTAAACAACACAAACGCAGGATAAAAAGGATAAAAATACACCAAATGTGTAATGTGCTGCAGATCAGGATCAGCGCAAAAGTTAAAAACTGTTAAAAAGCGTGCACAATTTAGTTCACCACGGCCAGTGGCTATCCAGGGGGCAGGTGAGATCCCTGCTGACCCAGGCAATTGGTCCACCCTACAGAAGCAGAGCTTTTGGGTCAGTTCAGGATATCTCGAAACCAAAGTAAAACAGACAGCTAAAAAAGCAGCAAACACCCGTGCACAAACTTACAATTTGCCCCTATTTGGTGGCCCCAAAAGGTACTATAATGCAGTAGCAGCTAGTGTCCGCTAAGTTGGTTGTGGTGGTTGGGGAATCCATATCTGAACTTATTCATGTGCTTTAGGGTCCATGTTTTGTGATAAGCGTTAAATTTTACGTCATATTGGGTCAAATGATGACCTCCACCGCCCCGCCCACGATGGCGGCTTAGCACATACCGGTACATGCGATACAAATGGGCTTTCTAGCTAGGTTGTCTAACACCTTTGTTCTAGGGGCAACTTAAAATTAAGTGATTTGGATATGCTAAATCCGAATATGCTTATTGTTAACATTGCCGTCATTTGCACATTAACGCAGAGTGGCCCGTTTCGGGTGTTTTTTGCCCGTTTTTGGTCAAAAATAGTGTTTTGGCCACAATGCCACCATTTTAAATTCAAAGCTTTCACATTTTGATTTAGATACTAATTCGATCGTGCAGAACCCTATTCTGCTTTTTCACATTGCGGAATATGGCACATTAATGAGGATGACTAATTTTAGGGGGATTTTGATTGTTGCCATATAATGCATTTGTTTTCAGTTCAAATGCAATCAGTTCAAATGCAATATACTAAATAAATAGTGCTAAAACCGATTCTGAAACTGATTCCAATCCATTATTTTTTTATATTGTCGCAGTTTGCTTACTAATGGGAATTTGTTGCCCATCTTTTGGCCAAAAGTAGTATTTGTGCCAAATGCCTTCCTTTCAAATCTAAATGCCTTCAAATTTGGTAAGGATACTAAATCGACAGTGTTGAATCAAAATCTGGTTTGTTAAATGTTTTCAGCTTCCACGCTAAGGCGTGATGACATTTTTGTGATTTTTAGCCCAATTTGGTCAAAAATGAAATTTTTTGAAGTATTTTGCCATAATTAATACCTTTTGTTTTAAGTTACATGTATTTGTAAATCAAATACATTTAAATTTGGCACGATACTGAATCAATAGTGCTGAAACTAATTATGGTTGAAATTATTGTCCCAGCCTGCTTATTAACACAGGAGGGTCATTTAGGGTATTTTGTTTTTTGCCTAGTTTTGGTCGAAAATAGTATTAATTTTTGGTCAGGTAATATCTTTGTTTTGAGTTCAAATTGTTTTTTAATTCGGTAGAAATGTTAAAACAATAGTACTGATAATATTGACCAAGCTTATTAACACAGGGAGGCCATTCTGGGGATTGTTTTGTCTATTTGTTGGGCAAAAATAGTATTTGTGCCATGTTAAAAATCAAACGCTTTCAAAGATGTTGGAGATACGTACTAAACCGATAGTGCTCCATTCAATACTGATTGATTTAATGTTTTTAAAGGCAGAGGGTCGTCAATGTGCGCGTGAGGCCAAATTCTTGCCACAAAATACGCAGATCCATAGCAAAGGCATGCAGCTGCGTAATTCGTGGCATGAATTTGTCCTCACGTGCGCATTGACGAGCCTCTGCCTTTAATGTGCGGTGTGAAATGTTGGTTTAAAAAAAAATAAAAAGGAATTTGATTCAGCACTGTCGATTTAATATCTGTACCAAATTAATTTGAAGGCATTTGGGTTTGAAAGGAATGGCACAAATACAAAATTCGGCAAAAAATGGGCCTACAAATCCTCCAAAAGAAGCCACCCTGCATTAATAAGTAGGGTGGGACAAGGTATTATAGTCAGTTTCAGAATTAGTTTCAGCACTATATAATATATTTAGCATTTGTACGGTTCTATTGCTGAATGCATTTAAACTGAAAACAAAGGCATTACACATATGTATGGCAAATATCGCCATTTATGACAAAAAAATTGCAAAAATCCCTAGTTTTCCTAATGACGGCCAGTAATTTGCATATTATGCAAATTAGAGCTAATTCCCCTTTGCGGATTTAGACGGACTCTTAATAGAGTGTTATGTAGACTTTCCCCAAATGCCCTACAGTGGAAAAAAATATTGTTGCATGTCCTTTATGTGTTGTTTTTAAGGCATTTGATGACAAATTGCCAGGTTTTTATTTTTGGGAACACCCTGATTGTTTTTTGGGGTCGGCTAATGAACCTAAAGTTGGTTTGGTTTAGTCCGGGGTGCAAATGGTCCGCAGCTCCCCCACTATTTTGCGCGGCAGTAGAAACGACTGGATACATTTGTAAGAATCAAAGCGCGGTGGTGCAATTAAGGTAATGCGAGTTGCTCAGTATTAGCACGTTTATAACATGAATAACACTTAAAATTCACGAAAACAGACGATAAGGAGTTAAAGCACTCAAGAGTGATTGGCAGTCATCAGTTTAATTCCTAATTAAGTTAGACCTTGTGGCCAACAGGAATTTGACAAGAAAAACAGGCATATATTTCAATACTTTTTGACAATGGAGGCTGTCATTTGCACAATTTGTCACAGTCTGTATGACCAATCAGGCCACAACTTCAAAAATGTGCTTATCTGAATCTTTGACTATGAAAACCTAAACCTACACACTCAAACTTGTAATGTTACTAGTTGTTGAGTTATGAATAAAAATAGGGGTTTACGTAATGGACTTAATTTGCATATTACGCAAATTGCTCAATAGTGACAGGATTCATAAATTGGATTCATAAATTAGACCTATCGGACTGCAAGAATCTGCAAAGAAAAAACTGTAGACGCAAAAACGTGGTTCGGTAAAATTTAAAAAAACGCATTTCGCTGCCGGACTAATATGGTGGACGGAACGGCTGTACACGAGTATATCAGCTCTCAGCACTACATGCACGTAATCGATGTATCAGAGTTACCAGGCAAGCACCATTCTAAAAGGCCCACATGCAACACAGTAAATACCAACCAGACAGGCACCATCCTAAAAGGCACTTGCCCAGCAGTAAACCACACGATAGCGCCGCACACACTAGTGAAACGTTTCCCGAACGTTTCCCGGTAACCGTACGTATAAAGTGTACACAGAGCCCCCAGCAGTTGTGTTGGATTGCCATACGTGCCATTATACCAACAACCACACAACAGCAGTTGTGTTACCTGCTTGCACCCCTGTTGCGTCACAATATGTTCATTCATGACTTAACTCAGTGCGCATGTTTGCCTAGAGGAAAAAATGGTTCCTAGCAAAAGCCAAAAGGAATATATCACCGCGCCTTTTAGCTCAGGTGGTGAAGCAGATGTACGCTGTGCACGGCGTGGCCCGCCTATGTCAAAAGTTGAAGAACATGAGCGCCATTGGATGAAAACGGATCCAAACTTGAAATTGTACAAGGAATTCATTTTTTTGTGGTCTCGCTTTCCGGAAAAACCGGGAAATGTGTCTAATTTGCAAAGATTCGAAAAATCCACGCAATCCATTGGTCTTTCAGCTATAAGACCATGTTGCACATCAGCTATAGGGTTTCAAGGGTCGGAGGTTCTATTTTTCACATCATTTCAGTGATTAGATATTGCAAATGAGCGGATATAGGGATACATCGATTCTAATTAGATATTACCGCAGATGCTTTGTCCCAAGTGACAATGATCATTGTAAATTTGACTTTAAATGTTGCCATAGGAATCGGGTCGCCAGGGTCTACCTGGCAAGCTTCACGGGTAACATCTTAATAATTGAATACCCTTACTAGCAGGTGGGTGATCACCTGGGCATGGGAACTTGTTAAATCTACGAAACTCACGTGAGATCGCGTTTAACAGCTTTCTCCCAAAACTGGCAGTTTCATTGTTTGTAGTTGTGGGAATCGGGGTCATCCAGATGATGGGTGAAATCCAGTCAGAAAATTATAATTACCGCCGGGTGTGAAAATTAATGTCAATTGTGTTTCTTCTCACGCAGAATTATATTTAAGTATGGCGAGAAAAAGTGACATTTGAATATTCAAAGTAAAGGGGTTGTTTTAAAGGAACAACTACGGAGCTATGGAAGTGCCATCCAACTTGTTGAAATCCTAAAATCCAGGATGACAACATATTCGGTGCAAAATGCCGTCATCCTACATTCTGGATGTCGTTCTCCTCAGATAATTATTACAGGATGACGACACTGTGCTCTGAATATTTCGTCATTCTGCGATAAATTATCTTAGGATCTTAACAAGTCGGGTGGCATTTCCAGAGCTCTGTAGTTATTGCTATCGGAGTACACGAATTTGTCCGCGAAAATGTAATTCTTCGTGCCCGCGTTACGCGTACTCCAAGCGTGTTGTACGCGCACGCACATGACCGGGTACTTGTAGTGCACATTTTGCTTTCGGGCGCGTGCAGTTTCTGTGTGAGTGTGCATGTTCCATAAGCGCTGAATAGGGCGCGGGCGCGTGCCAGCCTAAAAGGTCTTTAAGACTGGCTGGTCTTTATCGTCCGTTTAAGACTGGCCACATGACGTGCTCTCAGCCAATAGGGATGCGTAAACTGTCCAAGGTATTTATAAATTGTATTTAAAGATATCTCTATAATTGAAAGCCTCAGAAGTTTTAAAGATAGCTTGAAATAATTAAAAACCAATTACTTTCATTTGAATAAATGTCACTTTTTCTCGCCATTATTCTGCGTGGGAAGAAACAATGACATTATTTTTTCACACGAGATGGTCATCATTTTCTGAGAAATCGTCCATCGTCTCGATATTACCCGGATTCCCAAAACATTAATGAAACTACCAGTTTTTGGAGAAAGCCATTAAACGCGATCTCACGTGAGTTTCGTCAATTTGACAAATTCCCACGGCCAGGTGATCACCCACCTGCTTGAGCACATTTAATGGTTACTTTTGTTACAGAATGATGTTTACCGAGATGCAGGTAGACCCTGGCGACCTGATTCCTATGGTCACATTAAACATGATCACTTGTCACTTGGGACAAAGGATCCAACAGCACCTGCGGTAATATCGCGAGTAAATAAGATATTTAGACTTGATGTATCCCTATACCCGCTCATCAGCATCGTCTAATCACTGAAATGAGGTGAAAAATAGAACCTCCGACCCTTGAAACCCTATAGCTAATGTGTAATATGACTTAATACGTGAGAAATAAATGGATTTATGCAAATTTATCAAAATTATGTAAATTAGACAACTTTCCCGGTTTTTCCGGAAAGCGAGACCACCAAAAATGAATTCCTTGTAAAATTTCAAGTTTGGATCCGTTTTCATCCAATGGCGCTCATGTTCTTCAACTTTTGACATAGGCGGGCCACGCCGTGTGTGTCATAGGTCTCAGGTGTCGAATCCCGATTATGATCGTTGTTTTAAATTCAATAAAATTATATTTGCAAATATCAGTGATCCTAGCAATTCAGGAGTAATGCGACACACATGTTTCAACAAAATTTGGAATTAGAGAATCTCTAATTCCAAATTTTGTTGAAACATGTGTGTCGCATTACTCCTGAATTGCTAGGATCACTGATATTTGCAAATATAATTTTATTGAATTTAAAAATTATATTTATTAGGCAAAGGTATTGATTTGACTATTATGTAAAAAAACAAATTACAAGCATTAACCTCTTGCATAATTTTCAGCATTCAGGAAAAGAAGTTAAAATTAGTAGGTGATACTTAACAATATATTTTCCATATATGTACTACTAAAAACAACTACCCGTGCTAAAATGAATGACTGTACGAATTTTAAGAAAATTGAGTTACAAATGGAAAATTCAGAAAAAAATTGATTTACTCTATATACCTTTGCCCCAAATGGTGATGTACTGGTCGAAGTAAACCTCCCCTGCTACGTACATAATAGTCACTTTGGATTTGCCTCTCGATTCGATTTCTGTCCAACTAACTACCGCTCGGCCCTTCCAGTGCATGTAGATTCCTGACGAAAGAATGGAGAAGCAGTTGATCATTAAAAATATTATAAACACATGACATGGGATTTTGCGTTTACTTTTTAATTCGCTACAAAAATAGCTTCCCTTTAGTGTCTGCCATTACAGACAAACCTGCTATTCAGGCCACCTTGATAAAGAGGCCACCTGTTTGTTGTGGTCTAAAATGCCATGTGTATAATGCTAATGCTACCTTTGTAAAGGGGCCACCTTTGTAAAGGGGCCACCTGTTTAAAGGGGCCACCTGTTTATAGTGGCCAGTTTTTTAGGTGATCGGGTTGATCCCCGATCACCTATTGCTTTTGTATTGGTTCTTTGTCTTTTTTGTTTAGGTGATCGGGCTGATCCCTGATCACCTACTGTAAAGTAACAGTGTATTACTTCTGTACGATTTCTTTGTCTTTTTTAGGTAATCGGGCTGATCCCCGATCACCTATTACTATTGTACGATTTCTTCGTCTGTTTGGCTTTTTCGCTAGGACGAAACACTATGAGCAACTAACAATGGAAATTGAGCACAAACCATTGTTATTAACAATGGTTTGTGCACAATTTCCATTGTTAGTTGCTCATAGTGAAAAGCCTTTGTTTTCATTTTGAAGTCCGAGCGCCGAACTGCAAAAGATGGCGACTTACATGAAACATACAGAGTTAGGCAACCCGTTATTTTTTTTTTTTTTTAATCTTCCTCCTTGTTCGCAGGATGTCGTGGGTTCGAATCCCGCCCGAGCACGCTATGAAGTTTTTCATAGTGTCTCGGGAAAGCACTCAGTATACAGTGCTAATATACGTCGGTTAAGGGCAAAAACAAACCCTAATTAACATTCATTCTCCCCGACGCAAGCTAAACCAATTACTGATTAATTGCAATCCCGTTGCTAACTGATTCGAACCGGCCATTCAATACCGGCTAGCTCGGTGGTTGAGTGGTTAAGACGTCTGCCTTGTTTGCAGGAGGTCGTGGGTTCAAAGTTGTTCAAAGTGTCTCGGTGAAAGCACCGAGTATACAGTGCTAATATACGTCGGGTAAGGGCAAAAACAAACCCTAATTAACTTCTGACATTACATGTAAAAAAACATTTGTCCTGGTCAAGACAAAAGCTCATAAAAACTGTCATCAAAAGATGTGTCTGACTATAATTTGTTTAATTTGTTATGGTGTTGTCCCTTCCTTTAACGCGCAGACGCCCTACCAATTGAGTTATAAAGCCATGGTCTCGAACCAAGGTAGTGCAGTTGTTCCTCACTGATTGGAATTGGCTATCACGTGAGCTTATAGCAAGCCCTACACTGTAAAAAAGTTGGGTAAAAAAAGTTGGGCAATGTCTCCGTTACCAATAGTTGGTAATGTTTGATCCATTGTTGGGCAAATTTTCCCATGGTGTTTAAATCGTAGTTGGGTAAATAAATTGTGCCCAATTGTTTTACAAATATTACCTAATTATTGGGCAATCGATTACACACAACAAGGTTGGTTAAATTTGTCACATGTGTACAATTTGTTGGGTAAAAAATATTGGGCAATGTCTCCGTTACCAATAGTTGGTAAGGTTTGATCCAATTGTTGGGAAAATTGTCCCATGCTGTTTAAATCGTAGTTGGGTAAATAAATATTCCCAATTGTTTTTCAAATATTGCCTAATTATTGGGCAATCGATTATGCACAACGGGGTTGGTTAAATTTTCCACATGTTTGGAATTTGTTGGGTAAAAAATATTGGGCAATGTCTCCGTTACCAATAGTTGGTAAGGTTTGATCCAATTGTTGGGAAAATTGTCCCATGCTGTTTAAATCGTAGTTGGGTAAATAAATATTCCCAATTGTTTTTCAAATATTGCCTAATTTTGGGGAATCGATTATGCACAACAGGGTTGGTTAAATTTTCCACATGTTTGGAATTTGTTGGGTAAAACAATTTGAGCAATGTCTCCGTTACCAATAGTTGGTAATGTGTGATCCAATTGTTGGGCAAATTTTCGCAAATATTAGCCTACCTAATTATTGGGCAATCGATCATGCACAACAGGGTTGGTTAAATTTTCTGCACGTGTGAAATGACCATTAAGAAGATGGCGGCGAGCAGGTATGGAGTGCTTTTACTTTATTGTAACGTCGCTTCGCAGAGTGGAAACTCCCTGAGATTTCAGGATGATTAACTATACATGACAGAGTGTTCATCAAGTGTTCCAGAATCGAAAGGTTAGTTGGAAAATCTTTCAAAAAACGTGTTAACATGTAGGCCTACATGTTTCATTTTGATTATTGTGCATTTTGTGTAGGGCGTATACAAACATGTCATGCATGTCCTTCGAACGTATAATGCACCTACCAATTGTTAACCCCCACCAACGCCCCCACCCCCCCCCCCCCCCCCCCCCCCACCCCGGGCTGCCCCACCTAAGAGGTGGGGATTGTCACTTTTCGCGTGACAAAATCCCCTACCCTGGGGAACAATACATTTAGGTGACAAAAATCCCCACCCTCGGGTGCAAAACGTGCGCGCCTTGATATTTATGCACAAAACATTGTATTTCAATGGGTAAAACATCCCCACCATGGGGCACGAAAAATGTGACCAAACCCCCACCTAAGGGGTGGAGCAGCGCGGGGGGGTGGGGACAATTGATAGATGCATTTTGCCTCTGATTCTTGTTTTGTTTTTTTTGAAGCAGACTACTAATTGTCGGAACATGAGTTTTACAGTGTATATATATGTAATGCACCTTTCAATTGTTTCTCCCCCCCCCCCCCCCCCCCCGGGCTGCGCCCTACCTACATATAGTACATGAAGGGGATTGTCATTTAATATCGCGTGACAAAATTCCAACCCCTGGACAAAAAATAAATAGGTGACAACATCACCACCCACGCGTGCAAAACATGCGCGTCTTGCTATTAGATGCACATATATTTTTTATTTAAATGGGTCAAAATCCCCACCCTGGGCCTGGGGCATGAAAAACATAATCAAACCAACCCCACCCAAGGGGCGGGGCAGTACGGGGAGGGGTGGGAAAACAATTAATGTGTGCATAGGTATCCTGAACATGCTGAATTAGTTTCAATTGCCTAAAGTAATGCCCACTACACTGTGTACATGTACATTGTATGTTTATGTTTTAATTATAGAATACATGCATGAACAACAGGAATGGTTCACAATACTTAATAATAATAAATAACCTTATGGACTTTCTCAAGGCATCATGGGATTGGATGACAAATCTTCACACCAACCTACATGTATGGGGCTCTGTGCCTTGTTTGTCATCCAATCCCATGCTGCCTTGAAAATGTCAAGGTTTATTTTGGCAGTAAAATAGCACAAGTTCCACATTTATTGTTTTTTCCCCCTGTCTCTCTCTTTCTGTTTCAGACAGTACTAAACTACAGGGAGGCAATTAAGAAACTAAGGTTCTGGCTTTGACAACCAACACTGGCAAGAATAAACTACCAACTTGCACGATTCATCATGGAGTTTATGTGCTGTGGATTTTGCATTCATGAGTGAGGACCAGTGACATTTGAGATCATGCATCGGACAGTCAACCCCGAAGGTTGAACATGAACTTGATGGTAATTAGTCTGGCTTGGTGAAGTCAGGTAACTGATCAAATCAGCACCAGTCAACCTTGAATATTCAACTTTTTATATACATATTTTCTATGAAATGAATTAGGGATTAAAAGTAGGTTTGGTCAGTCTTAAACATATGTTTTAAAACCGGCTAAAGTCCCGGGCGCTGATTATCAGCGCCCAGGGACCCTAGACAATTTTAAACAAATTGTTTAAAATTGGCCAAACCTACTTTTAATGCCATTCATAAATACCTGTTCGTGTAAATCGGTGAAACTCATCAAAATTAGCTTGTCGTTTTACTATGTTTTGCATTCAATTTCTACCGCGTTCCTTGTAACTGCCAGCTGTGCGTCGTGTTGTTTTTGTTTGATCGCGCGTGTTATATACTAGTATTACGTGTAATGCAAGTATGTCACTGCACTGCACACTTTGCTTTCGGAAGCGTACAGTTTCTGTGTGCGTGTTTCATACGCACTGACTGGTCTTTATCTCCCGTTTAAAACTGCCCACGTGATGTGCTTTCAGCCAATACGTAAACTGTCTAAGGTATTTATGAATAAATTTTTTTAATGAAATGTCTTCATTGCTCTGTGATAAACAGCAATTTAGCCGTTGTACCTACCCAATTATGTAATGGGGGAAATAAATATCATGTAACATGCTTATATACTCTTATTTGTTTCTACTTAAAAGTCCCATTATAATATTTTCAATGACTCCAAAATTTCACTCCATAAATTGATTCAAAGTGGTTACAAACACCACATTTATTTCTGTCCAAGATGATACTTTCTGTATAAAATTAAGTACTGAAGGTAGTTTTAAAATGTGTATGCACACATTATTTAATACCATTCACTTAATTTCACAAAAAAATACATGCATTTTAAAGGTTTTTCTGGAGCACTGATGCATGTAGCTAAAGTTTCTGCATGCTACTTGTAAACATTTTTTTTTATGGCCTTATTCCAAAAATTTGTGACAAGTTTCATCCTGCAAATGATACATTGGGACTTTAAAGTGATTTTGATTTTGTATAACTGGACTGTTGGGATTATTAATCCCCATCTTCAACCTTTTCCCGATAATTATGTTTCAGTGGAATATTTGTATTGCATTGGCCATAACACTTAAAAACACAAAACAAAAAATGATCATTTATTTGTGTTGGACCTTTTTCAGGTGTAAACATTATTTAGGGAATACAAGTGGGTTTGGCCAGTCTTAAACATACGGTTAAAACCGGCTAGGGGCCTGGACGAGTGATAATGCCCGAGCCGCAGGCGAGGGCCATTATCAACATCCAGGCCCCTAGCCGGTTTTAAAAAGATTGTTTAAGACTGGCCAAATTTTATGATAAAGACTGGCCAAAATTTATGATAATCTTGTTGTTTTGCCATTGTACTGTTACATGCATGACGCGCATTCATTCAAACTGCTGTTTGTTGGATGTGTGCGTTTCGCATATTGCACGCACACGACCGGGTACATGTACTTACCACATAGTGCACATTTTGCCTTTCGGGCGCGTGCAGTTTGTATGTGCGTCTGGATGTTCCATAAACGCTGTAGTGATGGGCGCGGGCACGGGCCAGGCTAAACAGTTTTTAAGACTGGCCGGTCTATCATTCGTTTAAGACTGGCCACGTGACGTGCTCTCAGCCAATAGGGATCGCAAACTGTCTAAGGTATTTATGAATTACACTTATGTATAGGCACTTAACCATAATTTTGGTTTGTTTTGTAAAACAATTATATTGACCCCTTTCGAACACGTGCGAATATGCCATTTTGGGAGTCAAATAATGCTGAGTCATTGTGGAAGCAATGTGCGTGCGCGTTGTGTGTGTCTCTGGTTGGCGTAACGCGGTTTAGTTCACCAATGGGAGCCTCATCATAGCGCGTTACGCGTGCTATGGACACACACAACGCGCACGCACATTGCTTCCACAACGACGCGGCATTGTTTTACTCCCAAAATGACGTCATTGGCACGAGCTCAATTGCATTTATTTAAGCGGTATAGTATACTTTAATTTGTACTTTGAAATTCTTCTTCCCCATCAGTTTATTTACCATACAATGCTGTAAAAACATTGCTCCAGTATTGAAATGCAGCACTTTTTGCAGATCCAGCCTCATTAAAATACACTCGGGAATACAAGGGAACCGAAAGTTCTTAAAGTACTGTATATTAATGAGGCTGGATCCTCTACTGGAATGTTTAATTAGTTTAATTAAATTTGACTATTAAATAGTGCAATGTTTTTTATGTTCAAGAAAATGTTTAACATTTCTGTCAGTAATTATGTGGAGAATAAACATTTTTGAGGAAAACATGTTCTTCTGTGGCTTCCTTAGTTTATTTTGCCCATTAATTGGGGATTTGGCATTAAAACCAATTATTGGGTAAATTATATAAAACCAATTATTGGGTAAATTATATAAAACCAATTATTGGGTAAATTATATCAAACCCAATTATTGGGTAAATTATATCAAACCCAATTATTGGGTAAATTATATTAAACCCAATTATTGGGTAAATTATATCAAACCCAATTATTGGGTAAATTATATTAAACCCAATTATTGGGTAAATTATATCAAACCCAATTATTGGGTAAATTATATTAAACCCAATTATTGGGTAAATTATATCAAACCAATTATTGGGTAAAATATATCAAACCAACTATTGGGTAAATTAGGTTAACCATGCAACATCTAGGTAGTCATTATCAACCCAACTGTTGGGTTGAATTGATTTAACCAATTTATTGGGAAAAGAAAAAATACCCAACAGATGGGTAAAGTAAATTTGACCAACAAATAAGAATAAGTGATACTACTAACTGTTGGTTAAAAAAATTTACCCAATTTATTGATCAATCAATTTGCCCAACCCCACGTGGGAAAATCTGCCCAGGAAAGTGGGCAGTTGGTATTTTGACCAACGTTGGGTACAAAGTTGGGTAAATTTTAACCAACTTTTTTTACAGTGTACAGAGGGATACACCTTTCAATAAGATAACCACCCTCCCACAGACCATTTAAGATACGCCCCAAACCCCTGCCCGGCCTGCCCCAATTATTAAATATGGATAAGTAATTATATTTTTTAGGGATTATGTATGACCCAGGGACCGCCGGGGTGAATAAATTCGAGACAAATGTCCATGAGTGACAAAATAATAATTGTCATTTGTTTATTACGTGAATTATTTTAAAAGAATTATGCGCACACATTCTTTCTTTTTTTGGGGTTAATTTCAATGCCATTCTGAAGAAAAAAAAATGTGTTAGCCTACTTGTTACCATTTATATCAGTTGAACATGTATGTTCTTGTCAACTCGAAGTAAAATGTTGGGTCATTGCAAATGATCCAATGAAAATTGTAGGCCTTCAGAAGGCCTTTAAAGTAAATGATCTAACTTATG
Source organism: Henricia sp. BOLD:AAB3569 (assembly GCA_037783545.1). Classification (NCBI taxonomy): domain Eukaryota; kingdom Metazoa; phylum Echinodermata; class Asteroidea; order Spinulosida; family Echinasteridae; genus Henricia; species Henricia sp. BOLD:AAB3569. Next base: position 636,926 of record JBBELK010000403.1, on the reverse strand, counting down.
CCTATTAAAACGTGTTCTTCCTTCTTCGTATACACGCGGCTGCTCATCTTTATTTAAAATATTTGGTAAACCTTTCTTTTGCATTATCAAAATGTCATAAAGAGACGATGACCTTAAAACATCCACGAAGCGCGGAATGCATGCTGGCTACCATTAACGCTAAGCCATTAAGAAATAGATCCATATACCCGTGGGCTGTATCACTGAAGGAGAGTATAGCAATGTCCGTTATGACAGGTCTGTTATTTGTACCGGTTAAAACCAACAGGGAGATTTCATTCGGCGCTCGCATACTCCAGCTAATAGGAAAATAATGACAACATTAACGCGGGCGATTGAAGAGGGATATAATTAATCGTATTCGAGTTAACTCCCCGCTGGTTTGCCTGCAATGTGCACTTTTTGATTGCAGGAAACGTACGAGCAATAAAGTCTGAGAGGGACGTTGGCAGATGCTAAGTTATAGATGGGGAAGACATGTGCTTCTGATAACGAACAGTTAATTTTCTTCTCGGCGATCAAAATAGATAGATTAATCATGGAGCTCCATGGATTAATGAAGCCAAATTGTGGTTAGAGGGGTGTAATTACTGTTAATTAATGAAATTAACGTTTCATGAGTAAATGCATGCTTTGCAGCTGCCTTGAAAGAGATCATGGTGTTGCACTTGTATTGCAAGGATGCTTCCGAATAAACGCCCGTTGTATCATTTACAGTGACCCAAAAAATTACTTCATGACAAGAAAAAAAAAACTTTGTTGGTGGCATGGATTTATTTCTGTCCAAGCTTGTAACTGAACATGGTTTTAAAAATGTGCATGCACAAATTTGTTTACCATTAACTTTACCCAAACAACATGCAGGAGGTTTTCTGGAGCATTATAGCTATTTTGAAGTATTATATGGCGGACACAATAGGAGGGCGCACTTTGATTTGGGTATAATCGAAATAAACACAAAATAACTGCAGTTTTTACTTTGCACTTATTTATTTTGTTAATAATTCTGTCTCTGTAATATAATTACAACATGTAAATCAAGTTTTATTAAACCCATCTCATTAATATATCAGGTTACAATGTACATCGAAAACACTATTTGCATCACAACGTTCCCCCATCCGTTTGCAAAATGAATGAGTGCGTCTATCGACCTGTTATCCCACGTGACTCGCATGGTTTCGACCGCTTGAGTGCTCTATATTGAGTACTGAATGTGTTTAGGCTGGCCTGGGGTAAAGTTAACAACTCGACAGTTAGGAATGCTTGGAGCGAATCCTTAAAACCATCATTAATAGCTAGACGGCGACGAGTATATATTTGAGGAAGGCTGGGTGGGTATTCTGCCTGCTTGAAGATAGAGTACGCAATTTAAAAATTGTTACAAACGGTGTTATCTCTATGTGTGGTTGGGGATGTACTTGACAAGAACCTGTGTAGTACGTAATTTCAGTACCTCATCCATTTAAGCTTTCAAGAAATTGTGCAAAGCACCGTCCTATTTAGGCTGGTTCCCTGGTTCCGATCTTCATCGTTGTCGTTTATAAAGAATAAAAAATAAACATATTAGACTGGTTCCCGCTCCACATATTCCACTGCGGAAAATACAAAAACTTTCGGCAATTTCAATATGGTGAACTGACGGCTGCCGACCTAAAGATGATCTCAGAATAGTCGGAATCTTTTGGTCTGGGAACCATATCAGGCAGTTTTCCCGTCAAATAAACCATATTGCGAATCTCGTACCTGTATATCGGCTTTAAAGATGAACATATTTTAAGATCATTAATCTAAAAATGTTGTGTGCGCCGTTAACTTTGGATGAAAGGCGCCAATGGCCGATGCTAAAATCATTCCATGGATGGTGCCATATTTTTTTAAATTTTGTTCAGTACCTCATCTACGTTCCGACAAAATATTGAAAACTGTCTGTGCTCTCAAGAAAACAAAATATGCGCGTGCGCTTAGACTGATTCCCTACTTATACTGTATATAGAAAACGGAGCCATAATACTTAAATAGTCGGAGTTAGGGGCCTAGTTTGGTTCACACGAGGCCTGCGGCCCTTATATAACAGCACAAATTGATCTTATTTTTTTAATGAAATAAAAAGAACTGTGTAAGAAATCTGAACACAACCTATACTTATTATTCAGAAAATGAATAATGTTCATCTCGCGTCTTTTTGACAGTAAGTACCACTGATGTCAACCATATCGACTTCCGTGGAATGACTTGTATATTTATCAGCAGGATTTGTTTGTTTGTCCGAGCTGTGGGAAAGGGCATCTCATATAAATATGTTGTGACTGTTATTTTATGTCGTCACGAAAGTAATGGACAATTAATTTTTATTTCAACTTAGATTCGTATTTCCTTCAGTCACAGGAATTTAAACAGAAAACAGTATCTTTTAACAATTGTACACATGTGATCGATGACGTTAAAGTAGCGGGTCCAATTGTCAGGATTGTGATCTATTGTTGCTTTCACCGCGTGTTTTTGAATGGGGTCCCTGATGAAGATACTAAACTAAAGTCATGATGTCACTTTTTGTGCATTATAAATATTATTGGATCTACACCACTGATTTTTATTATATTGTCAGTATATCAGAGATTAGTGGCCTTCGCTAAAATCGGTCAACCGTTTCCTTGATGTTTCTCAATGGGCGTTTTAGCCGATCAGTGAGTGTTTAGACCTTACTACATGGCAACTACCACGTGTCAAAAAAACATTTTTTTCTGAAATAACTGTCATTTTCAACGGATTTAAGCAAAAATTTCACATTATGTAAATGAGGCCTGACAAGTTTTATTGTGACTTTCATAAGTTTTGTCCAAAAGGTTAATATTTAAATGCCATACGAACAAAAGTCAATTTCAGAATTCGCTACTTTCGAATTGGCCTCCTTCAATGTCAATACGTCGTTGGAGACGGTGGTAGAATGTGTGTGTTGAGCGGAAAGCTTCTGAGGAAAGTCGGGATCACTCCAAATGTTACGCAAACCATCGCGATCATTTCGCGCAATTCATCAAGAGGTGCAAAGGGACCTCAGACATTGACGATATTTAGTACAACTTGTTCCTTAACAATAGATGGTAAACTATTCCATTATCTTGAAAACCTAACAAATAAGGAATGGTGTAAGCAGTTAGTGCGGCCCCCCTTTTGAAGAAACTTGACAGAATCACAATGCCTAGATATAATTACCAGTAACCTAACTGTGGATACTTACATCAAACATTTCACAACAAAAGAAATTGGCAAACAAATTAAGTCTGTTGATCAACAAAGGAATTCCCAATTGCTTACATATAAGGCCTTTTCCCGCTACCCACCTCCGACCCGGGTAACTTTTCTACCCGGGTAGCGCTAAATAACCCGGGTTACATTTAACCCGGAGTTTCTTTTCACACGACAAGCGTTAACCTGGAGAAGCACTTACCCGGGTCGTCTCTTATACTCCAGTCACAATTAGCTTGCGATTGGTTTGCGAGTAGTTTGCGACGGATTTCTAGGCATTTTCGGCCGGGGCCCCACGGGACCCCTTGCGGCTGCCGGGTCATTTTTGGGCATCGGGCGGCCTCCGCTTTAATTGTGACTTAGGTATTACACGGGTACAACAGCGACCCTTTTCCCACGGCATTTCTGCAAATACCCAGAAACCATTGCGTGTGGAAAATCGATCAGGTTGCGCGTGCACACACCAAGATGGCGGACGATACAGCAACATTGCTGGCAATTTTGCTGTTAATATTTCGCATGTTTACTCAACAGGAGTCGGGTGTTCATGAATGAATGAATGAATGAATGAATGAATGAATGAATGAATGAATGAATGAATGAATGAATAAATAACGCGCGCGATCGATAATATTTATTGATGTGTGCTTTGTCACTGGCCCATCGCGTATTTTGTTGTACACTATACCTTTAGAAGAGTACCAGTTTGACAGTGCCATTCAAGCGCGGGCGCACTTAGACTGGTTCCCGTCCACATATTCCACAGGAAAATATAAGTACAGGTAAGGGGCGCTTCATTTTGATCTGTGATTGGTCGTCTTTGCGCGTGTGCATTGAATGCTTTATATTTAAAAATTGGCGAAGCCCTTTGCTTCATTTATTTACATTTGGATATGTTCGACACGCACGGCCGGGTTACAAATGTCAATGCAAAATATACGCACTTACTAAAAAAAAAATATAATAATAACCACGTGACCACGGGCAGATTTCTGCCAGTCATGGCTGCCCTTTACCGATCCTTATATTTTTGCAATAAGCGATAGGATCGGGAACAAATCTAGGGCGCACTTGCAACCATTGACCCAATATCATTATTGCGGCAAGAAATTAACTCGCTAAATAGCCTACATTATAATGAGGAGGAGTTATAAACTCTACCAGTTGGTTGAAATTAAGTACATTTGGAAATACCATGTAGTCGTTGTGGGTCATTCCATGTCAATTCAACCAGATTTTGGACCTGACCCTCACAGATTGAAATGAAATTTGGTGTGCTGATTGGACTCCTTAAAGAAACCCCGGAGACTAAAATTGTATATCCTTTGGTCAATTATTTTTTGAGATACGGGTCAACGAACTTTTACTGATTAGCATGACCTGCTATGTTTGGACAGTTATATATCGAGTTAATTTCATTCTTTTAGAACTTAAATAAGTGTATGCGATGGTAAACATCGCACTAAACAAAACACATGCAAAACTGTATACCATTGATAAGTGCAACAAGTACATATCATCATGAAGCTATCGGATGCCTCCATGATTATGCAGTGCCTGAGTAGACTTGCACTGATCCACAATACATTATAGTGTTGCTGAGAGTGCAGTACTATATACTGGTATAGTACAGTGTACATGCATTTATAATACAGCGTGGCTCTGAAATAAACAAGAGAATGGCGCAAGTATAAAAGTCTTGGCCAGAAACCACAGATACTTAATTGTTGCCTGGGCAATAAAACTCTTGGTCAGTCCCAACATGGAGCTATAAAAAGGTCCCAGTCCTCTGCATTAAAGTATGGGAATTGCTTAGGAATGTGACCTTCATTAATATGCAGCAAAATCAAGAGTTAAAAGTTGCAGTAATTTAAATGGATCTATGGCGGGTTATATGTATGCACTGCAAAAAGTAAAAATAACAGTTCACACAGGATAGTCATTAAAATCTAACTGATATTACATGTAGTAAAATCATTACCTATAAAAACTTTAACGTGAGTAGGTATATACATTCACACCACAAGATTTCCAGTTTGTGGCAAAACTATTGAAGCGTAACGTACTTGCATTATAATACAGGCAAGTACATGTGTCTGGAAATCAATGAGCGTCACATAATATTTTATGTGTGTGCCAAAATAATTGCAAAAACCTCAAAGCACAGCAATGGTCGTGCTTCTCCAATAAAACATAAGACTGGGCATTAATAATTAAGCACACTAATAATAATTTCCAAATAAAGTCACGTGCTTTCCTTGGCTGTTTTTACAGGTAGGCCTATGTTACATTATTTGTCTTATTTATAAAAATCATTGAGGCCTACAGGAAATATTTTTTTTATCATTATAAGTTCAGGAAAGCGACAAAATGTGAAAATGGTTACACACATGCATGTCACTTTTTTTTTTTTCATAAGCACATAGCCCGAATGTTACGAGTGCATTACTTGTATAAAACTGTTGCTGATATTTAAAGAGATACGTAAGCAGGACATGTTGAACATTATCATAAAAATCAACCATACCAGAAAAGAACAGTATACAATTCATGATTAATTTGCGTTTGGAAGAATTAATTTTATTTGGGATTTCCCGTCAGGAAAGGGAGAAAAACAGAACCCAATTAATACAATTTATGAATCAATCTATACAATATAAAAAGACGTAAAATGCAAAACTTTAATATCTAAAAGTAGCCGATCATTCAGATCCTTCAAGTTCAAATTCATAGACAACTTCTATGAATTTGTAAACCAGTATTATTAGGAAGAAAGCTACTCCAGTTTTGGTTTAGTTGAAACCTGTAAATACGATGCGCACAATCTAAATTAATATTCGTGATCAATTTCGAATACACTGTATATGTATTTGGACTCATGTATTGGTAGGTACCACCAGATTAAACAAAAAATCAAGAAAGATCCCCCTTCCTCCATAGGTTTTGTGGCCTTGGTGTAAATCACTTCTCAGGTGATTAAATGCTGATATGTCTGTCACAGTTTGTGGGAGCCGGTGAGTCGTTAATATTCATGACTGCCAGGCCAGTCATGAATATTAACGACTCATCGGCTCCCACAAACTGTGACAGACATATCAGCATTTAATCACCCGAGAAGTGATTTACACCAAGGCCACAAAACCTATGGAGGAAGGGGGATCTTTCTTGATTTTTTGTTTAATATGGTGGTACCTGTGGCATTGGTCTCTCATTTGACAAGGGATTATTGTGCTCAGTGACTCCTTCAGCACTGTTTCCATCGGCTCCGATGGAAATGCACGGTAAGACTTAAAGGGCCTGTGACATGCTAAACAACTTTGTGCCTAAGCTTTGCTTCATAATGACGGATTACTTGTTCAGCAAGACATACTATTGTTCGTTTGGATGTAAAATCAATAAAAGGTGGCCTTTTTCAACTTTGAAGATTTCACTGCAATAAATCACAGACAGAGGGCGCTGTTTTGAGTGCATCACAAAAGGAAGACAGAAGGGAAAAGTTAAGAAAAAACATAAGACTTCAAGTTGGACTTGTGGCAAATTGCTGCAGTTTCTACCCCCAGTTTTGTCATGGCTTACAGCAGGCAACATGTAAAACAAACTCAAACAGCCATGGATTACAAAAGTTTCAGGAAAATTGAGAAAAAAAGTGGAATCATTTGTGCACAGTTGAATGTGATTTTCCTGTGTTTGCCTCTTGTGACGTAGTGACCTTGGTCATAAATATGCATATTTTCATTAGCATAAAAACTAAAAACCTTTGTTTTAACCCCCAAAGCAAGCTCCAAATAGGATTTTTATGACTTTAACTGAGTAGAGTGGTTTTAAAGCATAGATTTCATTGATAACAATCCTAATCAAGGGGCCCTTTAATGACAGAAATAATCGAGAGTGTACGAGTATATGAACAGTGGTGTTTACATCGATATTGAAATCACCCAACAAAGCTATGGCAAGGTAGCTATGGGCAAAGGGTAAAATCGATTCCTGTACGGTGTCATAATAATACAAGAATTTGGAGTTAGCATTACGATTAACGATAACGTCCGGACGTGCATTCGGGTAACTTCGGGAACCTTCGGGAAAAGGAGGATTTCCTCCCGTTTCAGTATGGCGGACAAACATGTATACTGGCGGTTGCCGGACCCTAAAATCGGTCTAGTGATCGAATTTTTGGTCGGGGAACCAGACTACTGCCGATAAATCTGTGTTTTCTATGAAGGCGTGGATCCAGGGGGGTGGTAAACCCCGCCCCCTGCTCCGACTAACAAACAAAAAAATTCCTGTGTGTCCGGCGCCAGTGTCGGCAACATGCTGATATAAAAATTAATGGTAACCCCCCGCCCCACAAATTTGTATTTTAATGACACTGCATCCGCCACCGATTTGCATGAAATAAACCTGTCGCAATTGGCGGGCATTCAAGGCTGGCAGCAGAGCATCGGAGCGACGATATCCTCGCAGAGAGAGTGCATGTGTTCTGGTAGAAACCTATCCGCTATTTACACACTTTCAGACATTGTCGTACACATGTCATAATAATAATAAAAGAGTGGTAACACGTGACCCATAGCGACTTTATCCATAGCGTGACCCATAGCGACCTTCATCCATAGCGTTCCTTTATCCGACTTATTTATAGTCTGGTCCGGTAAAGTATTTGTCACGGCTAATAACCTGCGATTCGGAGTACAGACTACCTTTCGCACTCACTGAATGACACGGAAACGCTTTACCATTTTGTGAACTGTTTGACTCAGATTAAAATATAAAACAAAAATTTTCTTTGGCCCGCTGGTAAACCGACAGTCTTTGCCGTTTGTCTTTTCCGTTTGTTTTGTCTGGTAACTTCGGGAACCTTCGGAAAAAGGAGGATTTCCTCCTGTTTCAATATGGCGGACAAACATGTATACTGGCGGTTGGCGGACCTTAAAATCAGTCTAGTGATCGAATTTGTTGGTCCAGGAACCAGACTATGTAATGTCCCGGTCTTTTTCAAACAATGGAGGCCGGCGCTATCTTAAAAACGAAACCTCACTCTTAATTTTCATCGATACCAACTTCATGAGGTTTTACAACGTTTTCCTGGTGTATTTTTGACGTTTTAAAATGTAACATTTGAGAATGATCTCACACAAATTGTGCCCTAAAATTGTAAAAATTCAGCATAAAGGAAACCACGAAAGACCATTTTTGTGGGAAAAACTGGAGTTTGAGGAACATTTTTCACCCTTCAAAGTTGGAGAATTTTGTTTCGCATGGATTCGCAAAGTATTTGTTTGTAAACACAGACCGTTAGCACATACACTGTGACTATGCGGACTTCTTTTTGGCCGAAAATATTTGTTTCTCAAAAACGAAACGAAGGATTTCGCCCTAACTTCACAATTCGTTTAAGGGCATCGTTACACACCTTATACTTTTTTTGAATCCCCCTCCCCCTCCCCTTTTTCTTTTTCATATGCTAAGACAACTCGTCTGCGAACCTGTGCAAGTCCACACAATTACGGGGCTACCTGGTTTATGCGGACCTCTTTTGTCCGCAGGTTCGTATAGTGTACTACACGCTCAGGAGTACACAGGCGCAGGCGGCGGCCGAGGCACTCTTTGCACATCCAGCATAGCCTCACCTTGGGATTTTTCCCAAGATCTTTGGAATAATACTTTTACTTGGAATTTTACTTGGGATTTTTAATTTGGGCGAATGGTACTTTTTTTTTTAATATGTCGAAAAAAAATTTCAAATAAAGCACTATAAAGATGAATGTTAGAACATGTACATTTTTTACAACAAATCGCATATTATAAACAAGATTAAGCAAAAAACTTTGGTATTACTATTCCTGGATAAATGTACTCGGTTGGAAACTGTTTTTTAATTTGACACCGACGACCAAATATATACATACAAACTACTGGATAATTGTAATGTAGGGGACCTCCAGATACTTGTCTAAATAGTAATTAAATGGTGACTTTGAAGCTTGGTAGACCTCATAATAATGTTTTGAACTTCAAAAATTGATTTGCGTACCTGCAGTGGCTTGTTAAAGTTTTACAGCCAGAAATTACTCATTTACAAATTTAAAATGAGCATAACCCAAGCATAACTTTATGCTATTGAGCTCATTTTAGCAACATCGGATTTCTTATTTGATTATCTTTTCAGCGATACTACATTTTGTTAGGGTTGCTTTATTGTGAAAAATTGCCGGACTCCATACCTTTAACTGGTTGGGCAGATTAACACGATGTCAATACGTCCTGAAATCGAAATACATTTACATGTACATGCTGTTAAATATATATATATGCACGCTGCTAAATTCGCACACGATTTATATTAAGCAAGATGTAACCTTATAATAACTCACCTCTAAACTGTTTGGTTTCGTGCAAATCAAGAAACACGTGCCCCTGGATGACGTCCCCGCCATTAAACACCTCTTGGTTGTTATCAAAGACAATGTGGAATGCTCGGACTTTGCCCATAATGTCCAAATAACTCCCAGCATCACACGGGATGCTGATGCTCTTTCACCCCAAATTCACCGCGCACTGCTGGGGAAATCGAACCTATAGATGTGTTGCTCTTTTGTCGTTGATGTATTCAGCTTTCAACGCTAAGTAATTTTTCCCAAACAGATTATAACGCGTCAACACAACCCAGCTCGAGGATACGATGAAAGTGCCATGCCATCAATGGCTTCAAGCTGTACACGCACGGCACTCATTCCCTTGCCTTCTTTATGTACACGGCATAATTTGTCTTGATCGCTGAAACGTGTCTGCTACACGGCGACACCAGACGTGTATATTACTTCCACATTATGCAGGTTGCATCTTTCCAACTGTAGCCCATTTCGTGCTTGGCATCGGGTCACGGACGGAATCTCCACAGGCTCTGTGCAGGAATCTACGTAGTAGACAAAACCATAAACATATGGTAATTAGGATATAGGCTACCATTCACGGAACGTTGAACATCCAGCCAGTTTAGAGATTTACAGAAACCCATGCATCATGCACGGTGAAGATATGGTGTAATGCTATTCTATAAACCGTATCGAGTACTAGTAGCCGCCATTTCGTGGGGCAGTTTCTTTGTTCCTTGAGGACATGCATGCATGGTTACACATATCGTCACCGTCATCACGAAGAGACACAAGTGGCCAAATATCGCGTTTTCATCGATTTTGAGATTTTGGCCAAAAACGACTTAGTACTGCACGGCCTACAACCTGGGGCCAATTTCATGGCGCTGCTAAGCACAAAAATTTGCTTAGCACAGGATTTATTTGCTTTATAAAATGGATTACAAGCCAAGCATATTCGCCAACTTGTGTTCTTCGCCATGAAATTGGCCCCTGGTGAGGTCTATTTATCGAAAATATAACGAGAAGTCTGTAATTAGCCAAGTAGAGATGAATTGTCAATCATATAATATACCCAATAAATTAGCCAAGTAGAGATGAATTGTCAATCCTGTCATATACCCCATTATAATTTACCCAGGTGGAAACATTTCACAAAAGTCCCATTTTCCGTTTTCACGAAGAGAGAAAAGATTACTTTGCCTGTCTGTGAAGGGGGAATTAACACAGGCGCGCTGGAACAAAAACAGCGTTTCGCGTTTCACGAAGAGACAAATGTCTTTGGAAATTAATTACCACGATTGTAATGGTTAAATTAATATTATATTGGTACAGATTTTAAATTCAAGATCCCAACTTTTCATACAGATCACATAGTAGGCCTACCAAATAGACCCTGAAGAAATGCGCAAAATGTTAGTTTCAAAAAGTGACCAACTTCAAACTCGATTTTCTCAAAAACACTTTCTGACGCTTAGCGCCGGGCAAATGTGTTACTTCGCGATTACGGTGACGTTATTGTGCTTCCATTGTTGAACGGTTTAAGTAACAAAAGGTGCCCCACGAAATGGCGGCTATTCGATATGGTCTATTAAATCGGCTGTACTTCATTTTATGACTAGGTATAGACCGCCGAAGTGTATATACGTTATCTTTTGTTAAAGGACGTGTGAAATAGGGTTTTTATTACATAAAATATTAGTAGAGGATGTGTTTTACACATCTCGGTCAATTTCAGAGAATTTGATAGTTGCGTTTTGGTGTAATTGCACGTTTTCTATTTTTATGTTAATGAGAATTTCCATATTCATGAGCAAAGCCGTGATGTCATCTCAGGAAAAACAGAGGAATTCTCCATAGACTTGTGTACAAAAGTTAATGTCATTTTCAGTGGCTTCTTTATATCATGAACTATATAAGTTTACTGAGTTTGTTTAGTATGTCATTTGCAACAACCCTAACAAGTTTGTTTGGGTCAAAAATGGATCAGTGGGCTACTGCTACTGTTTGAAATGTAATGTTCTTTCTTTGTTTTTCCACTGTGGGTTCCCTCCATGACCAGCAACAAACAGCGCCCTCGTCTGACAAGACATTTTTAAAGTAGAGAAAATGACACTTCTTTCTGAAATGAAAACAAATTTGAGTTTGCCCCTTTGTCTGCAACACTTTGATCTTTTGATTTCTGTATAAAAACAGCTGGGTGATAATTTTCACCTCACAAAACCTTTAAAGTTGCCCAGGCACTGTAGACCATTGGCAGAGTTCAATTATTTTGTTCGTTCGTAGTAAATGCGAGGTCATAATAGGCAGATAATTATATGAATTTTAGAAACGAGATTGTTGTGATGCTTCGACGGGATGCCTACATAGCTCAGTTGGTAGAGCAGTTGGCCATGCATGCCAAGGGCATGGGTTCGAATCCCAGTCGGGGCATTGCAATTTTCTCATGTTTCTAAAATACATCTCTGTTATTGTCAATCCTATCATATACCCTCATAAGATAATTATATAGCAAATATTCTTGTTAACCAAAACGTGAATGTTCACTGTTGCAAAAGTGGCACTTTATGGTCCGAAATTTGGACCAACAGGGGCGGATCCAGGAGAGGGTTTTGCCGTCAGCTTCTTTCGGACAGGCGGACACACAACAAATGCATTACATTATATTTTTTTGTGTCGGAGCAGGGAGGGGTTTTGACCCCCAAAAGTCCCCCTCTGGATCCGCGCCTGCAATCAGCACTTCATACTTCTCGTATACCCATTCGTTGTAAACAGAAACCACAAAGGGAACATTTTCCGTGATTTGTCTGTTACAACATCACAAAATAACAGGAAGGACAGTAATCGCTAGAGTATTATTATTTGGTTTATTTATTTCCTTTATTTATACAGGGTAAAAGCTTAAACAGCATAAAGCTGGTTTTCATTGAGGCCCTGTTATAATGATAAAATAAAAAAAATATAAAGTACATCATTGTTTGTTGAAAAATGTCTAATACAAACTTTTAACAAGAAAGTAAAATACATGTAACGGTTTTAGTGATAGATAAATTAAAAACAAAACAAAACAAAAACGCACACACACAAAAACAAAACAAAAACAAAAAAAATGAAACAAAAACAAAAACAAACAAAACAAAAACAAGCACCATGACACCCCCAACAAACAACAAACAAACAAACAATCCAAAGAATACAAAATTATTAAAAATTAAAATTGATAGGCAGCAAAACAAAGATAGAGATAAGTGTAAATCTGGACCCAACAACGTAAAAACAAGATGACAATATACATTGGATAAAATTATATAGAATCTAAAGAGAAGGTGCTAAAATAAAAGTCGCACAGAGTTGTGATTTGAACATGGCTAGTGAAGCTGGGCTGTCTTCATATTTAAGTCACAATTAAAGCGGAGGCCGGGCGGCGTGTGCGATTTATAGGCATGCATCGGTCGGCGTGTAGAGGTCGGCGAAAGATCGCGCGATAGGGCGGTCACAGTCACAATTAAAAGTGCCTCGCACGCTGCCATGACGGAATGGGGTCGAATTCTTGGCCCGTTTATCGGCCGGTGTCCGACAGGCACTCGTCTGATGTCCTCCCAATGTCCTGCCTATGTCACTGCGATACCCCGGCCGATGTCTGGCCGATTTACGGCCGTGCGCCGCCAAGTTGGCCGGACGCCGCGCGGGGCCCGGCCGGCGTCTGAGCGGCGTCTGGGCGGCGCCTGGCCGATATATGGATTGTCTGGGTTGCCCAAAATTTGGCCCGGCCCCGCCCGATGTGTGCGATGCCCTGCCGGACATCGACCAGGCACCGATCGATTTATTGCAGACCGATTGATGCGAAACGCCGCACCAGGTTTTAAGTCCGAGTTAAACGTAACTCGATGCCCGCCCGATGCCCAAAAATTACCCGGCAGCCGCAAGGAGTCCCGTGAGGCCCCGGCCGAAAATGCCTAGAAATCCGTCGCAAACTACTCGCAAACCCATCGCAAGCTAATTGTGACTGGGTTATTACATGGGGTGGCAGTTGATTCCAAGTATTGGCACCACTGACTGAGAAGCTGGAAGCATAATATTCTCATTACTCGTACACTCTCGATTATTTCTGTTATTAAGTCTTACCGTGCATTTACATCGGAGCCGATGGAAACAGTGCTTAAGGAGTCACAGGGGCACGGTAATCCCTTGTCCAATGAGAGAACGTTGCACCAATGCCACAGCCTGGTAGTCATGAATATTAACGACCCACCAGCTCCCACAGACTGAATGGTTGAATGGTTTGGTTGTCTATGGTTTATTGATCTCTACGACCCCAAGTGGAGTATGAGAGCCAGTACAGGTTACAAAGTAATTAATATATAGGTTATGTAGGTTAAGAAAATAAAGTACAAGTTAGCTTTATATAATACATTATCAATATGTAAGAATTAGTATAACCAAATGACTTACGGAAATTTAGACAGTATGATCTTAATAAATTTAGCTAGATTAAACAATTGAAGGAACCTTTTACATTAAACAATAACTCCAATTTAACAGTGTTTGGGTTAGTCCAGTAAAACGTATTTATATAAGTGCGTCTGTCTTCGTGAAGTGCTTACAAACAAGAGTATAGTGGAATTCATCACAATTGGCTTCAATATTACATAACGGGCATACTACAGGTGATTGGGTTGGTAAGTAGCGGACTTCAGATGATAGGAGGTGGTGGTTTCCACAACGAAAGCGAGCTAATGCTGATCTACTAGAATGATTTAATTTGACAAGGTACTTCTCAGAATCTAAGTTAGTTTTAATAAGTTTATAAAAGGTACACAGTCTGTTATTTGAAATGTCACATTCCAAGTGCTATTTAGCAATATCCTACAGTCTACGATCAAAATCTTTAGAGAGTCTATTTTTAGAAAAAAACACTTATTTCAGTTTGATTCCATAAAACAGAAAATCCAGTATCATCTAACATTGATTTTACACACCCGATCCATTTAGGTCAAAAAGTGCTCTCATAAGACGATACACAGTGTTATAGAAAGACTATTTGGACGGGTAGTTAAATGAAGCCAAAAATTTAACATACGTAAATACAAAGTATATTTAAGTTCTATTCTACCCAATTCACCATAAGCAATACAATTAGCAGTCCGATAGTTGACCCGTAATAAGCTTTTCAAAAACTTTTTATGAACATTACCCAAGTAAATATAATCATGAACTACTTCTAGCTTATCCTCTCCAAATACAAAATCTGGGAAAGATCGAACTTTACCTTTTGAAAAAATTACAATATTTGTTTTACTTGGGTTAACACTTAGATGCCAAAGTTTACAATAATCGTATTCAGCATTTAAAGCACATTGTAATTCATGGGGAGATTCTGAAAGTACAACAGTAATCATCTGCATAGAGTAAGGTGTACAATTTCAAAAATACTTCTACATCATCATCGCTCAGAAGATTACTAATGTCACTAGCTACAGTGGAAAGACCATTATAACATTTGCTAATAAACTTTTCAAAGTCATTTAAATATATACTAAATAATAATGGCGAAAGGTTTTCACCTTGTCTAACACCTAGCTCACAGGGAAACCCCATTGATAACAGTGGAGATAAGCTTAGACCACAGTGAGGGTCTATGTACCAGGTCAAAAGCCTTTTTATAATCAATAAATGCACAATAAACTCTTTAGTCCATGGGCTACCAGAACCCCCCCCCCTTGGGATTTTTCAAGACAACTTTTTTTGGGAACCAAAATCCCTGTTTTTGACCATGCCACGTGGGAGGACGGGTTTTTCTTTTGGTACCACCGCTAAAAATGCATTGTAGAAATGGTGTCCCCCTCTTAAATGCTCAAAACCCCCTTAAAGAAATATTTTTAAAAATGGCTAACTATAACAGAACTCTGGAGGGCACTGTTGACACAATTAAATGACATCTTCCATTGCTATTGTGTGAGGTAAGTTGAAGTACAAATCCTGGTCTGCTTTTTCCAAGTTACAGTACGTCCAATTTAGATTGAAAAGACTTGAACTATATTACTTAAGATAGACAAGCGGTAATAACAACAAGACGATATACTACGGGTCCAGAAGTCCACCTCGATGAGGTCGTAGCGAGCAACAACAAAAGAGACACACTACCCGCCGCCTGGAAAGCTACTAACTAAGAGATTATATCGCGTTCAGTATGTTACAGCAACAGCAAGTCAGCAGTGAGCTGCCCACTCCTGCACACACTAATGTGGCTAAGCATAAAGCGAGGCGACATTTGAGCAACACGGGTCATGACGGTAAGACCGTCGGAGCCCACACAGCACTGCGAAACCACTGCCAGAACCCCCAGTCGTAAGACTCTAAGCGGTTTCAAGATGATGCGCAACGTTCACCGGCTTTTGGTCGGCAACATCAACGTAACGACGGCATCATGTGCGAGCAAGCTGGTTCAATGTGCGGTGAGTGTGAGACAACTGTCCCAGTCATTATGCTTCTTCTCGGAGGTGCGGATGGCGGGGGCGGGAGTCATTGAGGAGTGGCCGATAGGGTCGCTCTTGGAGGGCTGGAGGTTTGTATTTTAAGGCTTAGCCAGGAAGAAGGCGGCCGGAGTCGGTATATTGCTTTCTCCAGAAGCGAGTCTAGTTGACTACGAGATTATTGAGCCGGGCCGAATACTCTTTGCCCGAATAAAATATCGCGGAGTCAAACTAGCTGCTTGGTCGGTCTATGCGCCTACCAACATGCAGGCCGACGTGTCGAAAGCCAGTTGGTTTAACAAGCTTCGATGCTCCATGGCGGACAAGCAGAAGCCACGCACAGTAATCAAATCCCTTCGCGATGATCCGATCGTCCGCCAGCTGTACGCCGAGGCAATAGAGCAACACCTTCCGAGCTTGGACTCTTCGGACGACGAGCTCGATGCCGAGGCGTTGGAGTGCCGGCTACGCACAGCAATAACAACAGCGAGCGAGTCGGCGCTACCGAAACAGCTGGTGGAGGAGAGTGACTGGGTGACGGATGAGTACAGGGGCATAGTGGAGAGGCTAGGTGAGACCAGGGGTGCTCGCGGGCGTAAAAGGTTAGGCCAGCAGGTGAAAAAGTTAAGGTTAAAACTCAAGTCCGAGTTTCATCGCCTGCGAGCCGAGAAAATCAACCGGGCTGCTGAAATGCGCCAGGTTGAGGAGGAATACCGATTAGCCCGCGAGGAGCGCCTCCTATGCACTACCGACCGCCAATTCTGCCCAGTCGAGTCGCTGCACCAACATTTCAGCGAGCACTTCAAGGCGCGCCCCCGGCCGCCGGTGAGCGCACTCGACGAGCCCGAGTACCAGAAGGCCCTGCCCGAGGTCGATGTGGCGATTGACGATAGTGAGCCCACCCTGGAGGAGACGAGCAAGGCTCTGCAGAAGCTGAAGAATGGGAGGTGCTTGGGGGTTGATGGTATAGCAGGAGAACACCTCAAGTACGTGGACACTCCACGGCTGGCAGAGTACGTGCACGCTCTAATCCGACGGGTGTGGGTGAACGGGGAGTGTCCAAATGCCTGGACTAAGTCACGATTGAAATCGCTGTTTAAGAACAAGGGCTCCATGACTGATGCTAAGAACTACCGAGGCCTAATGATCAATAGCACGGTCAACAAGGTCTTGGTGATGGTCATGTTAGCCCGGCTGACACCGCACTATGAACAGGCGATACTCCCAAGTCAATACGGGTTCCGAAGCAACAAGTCAACGACGGATGGCGTTTTTCTCGCTCGTCAAATCTCGAGGAAAACCGCCGATGACGTCTGGGGGTGCTTCGTGGACCTCAAAGCTGCATACGACTGGGTGGACAGGGCAACACTCTGGAATTACTCCGGAGGCGACTGGGCTGGGCGATTCGGGTGGCAAATTGGTCGATATATTTGAACAACTATACAAGACCACTACAGCCGAGTTGGTCGGGCACAAGGACCCGGTACAGATCGAAGTTGGCTTACGGCAAGGGGCGGCGGAGAGCTGCATGCTGTTTAATTACTGGCTAGATACAGTAATCCGCTGCGCGCTCCGTGACATTGAGCAGCGATACCCCAATGCCGGCATAAAACACAATTATGCGGTCAACAACGAATGTACCAACCGTGCACAACGCGCTGATTTCCCATCACGCGGCACGGCGGTATCGAAGTTGATCATGTACGCTGATGACATTCTGGTGGTGGCGAGGTCCAAGGTGGAGTTGGAAGGGATGATAAAAATCGTCGTAGAGAACTTCGGAAACTTTGGACTTCGAGTGGCCGAGTCAAAAACGGTCACGATGACGTGGAACACACCGCTGGATGTCAAACAAGCGACAACACTGATCAACGTGAACGGCGCTGACCTTGACAACGTGCGCCAGTTCCGATACCTGGGTCATGTGCTCACCGACAAGCCGAAAGACCCCAAATACCTCCAGCACCAGATTGGTGCGGCCTATGGGAAGTGGAATGAGTGCAAGGGTGTCCTAACATATAAAGAGATACCGCTCAGGGTACGAGTGAGGATGGCAGAGTCACTCATACGGTCAAGATTGACGTATGCAGTGCAAACCGAGCGATTGAGCGCCGTCCAGCGTAGCAAATTCGACTCGGTGTGGGCGCGGATGTGCAGGCAGATGATTAGAGGTGGCTTCCAGCGAAGAGGGGCTAGAGCCAAACCCCCGGATGCTGACCCGTCTCGCCAGTACGCCTACCGATATTCAAATGCCGACATCCTGCGGATATGCAAGACCTCCACAGCGTCCACTTTCTGTCAAACCCAACATCTCAAATACCTCGGCCACATCTCAAGGATGCCCAACTCCTCCGAACTCAAACAATAGCTATTCACACCCACTGCACACAAAGGCATAGTATGCCAGTGGAAAAGACTAGCAGGAGACTTAGGTCTCGACCCGATCCAGCTCCGACGAGCACTTTTCGATAAGTGCAAACTAAACGCGTTGCTAAAGGCAACATACGCTCCTGGCTGCTAAGCGCCGAAGTAGCGTCAACCCTACGAACGAACGAAGCACTATATTATTAAAGTGAGAACAACATATTGGCCAGAAAGTCTTGCTATTTTGTGTTAGATTACAAGTGACTGCTAGACAAATACCAATATTGCACATGTAAAGATCACTCCAGTTTAATCCCGGAGGGGGGAGGGGGGTTAGCAAAGTTGTACTTTCAGGGGCGGATCCAGGCTTTTAAAAAAAGGGGGGGTCAGGTGAACTTCCCTCTTTTCAACCCTCTTTTTCTGGCATTGTACCAATGGCTGTCGGTTTTTGGTCCTTACCTTATTGCCTGGGATTCAACAGAATATTTGCCTTGAACAGATACGGTTATTTCGAAGAGGCCCTTTTCGGTGTTTTTTTTTTGAGGGGGGGGGGTGGGGGGGGGGGGGGGTGTGGGGGGGGGGGGTGTGGGGGGGGGGGGGGGGGGGTGGGGGGGGGGGGGGGGTAAGAAAGACCTCAAATACCAATATTTTATCCCCAGACCATTTGCCAGGTACTAAAACCATTATGGGGTGACACTTACATCCAAAATACATACATGTGATGTAAGTCTGTGCTTGCATAACAGCACAAATAGGTTTTTAGTGATTTTAAGGGGGAAATTTGCCCCCGCCCCCCTAACTCCTTATTCCACCAGTATTAATTTTGCAAACAAACATATATTGCAATGGTACACTATTCTGGTTTGCAAAACAATATTAAATAATTTAACAATTAATGACACAACACTTTCAGGGCAGTTTTTTAGGTGTTCATTTAAGACAGCGTCAATTCCTGCTGGTTTATTATTCTTAAGTTTTTTAATAGCTGAAACAACTTCTTCCGTAGTAAATGATTCATTAATAAACTCATTTGTAGAATGAGTAATATTTCTCGGATCGAAATTATTAGAGTCAGAAGTGTTGTTACTGGAGCTTAACTGTTTGAAATGCCGGTAGAAGGATGATAGAGATATGTTGTCAGCAGAATTATTTTTAGTATTAGTAGCTTCATTAAGGATGTTCCAGTACTCTTTAGGATTAGTGCTTCTAGGATTTTTTAATTGTTTGTGTAACTGCTTAGAGTATTGCTGCTGTTTTGATTTAATAAATTTCTCAAATTGTTTAGCATTAGATTTAATTTCTGAACGTGCCTCGGGTGCATCTAACTATTTTAGACTGTTTTTAACACGCAGATAAGTGGCTCGTTCGGATCTACATTCTTGATCAAACCAAGGTTTGTTTAGCTTCTAATTAACTGGTTTAGGTTTATTGTTACTTGCGGTATTTTTACACATTCCGATAGATTTGGAAGGATCGAGGCATAATGTTACTAATTGTTTAGTAAAGTTATCAATATTAGTCTGCGACGTTAGATCAAGGTTTAAATTATTCAATTGTGAATGAAGGTCATTAATGTCATCCTCGTTAAACTTTATCTTATATTCACCGGCAAGTTGCTGTTTCCACAGATGTTTAAACTGGCTATGGTTAGGATTAAGATACTTATCGTCATTATTAGTACCGGAATTATGATTATCGGAAGTGTTAATTAGATTACGATTTATGGTGAACTTTAAGGTTAATTCTAAAGGGCAATGAACGTCTGACAGACATGGATCAAAATCACAGATCCCAAAGATGGAAATACAGGTTAACAAGGCGGAGAAGCTAAGATTTAATCAACTACGCTGCTACCAGCAGCATTATTACATGTAAAATCTCCAACTAATTTGTCATTGCCAAATCTGCCATTAACAATCTTAAGGTCGAAATCTTTACATAAATCAATAAGCCTCTTCCCATTGTTGTTTACTGTAGTGTCCTTATTGAACCTACTCGTGGTTATACCCACATCATCTAAACATTCTTTGGTATTTACAAACGTATTGTCAAGTGCGCCAAGAAGTTTGTCATCAGTTGAAACAAAGTCATCAAGATTTCCAGTTCTTGCATTAAAATCACCGGCAATTAGAAACGGGCAATCATACTTAGCAGTGAGAAAAACAATGTCATTAGAGATTACATCAAACATAGTAGAATCAAAGTGTACCGATCCTTCATGAGGCATATGTATATATTACCAACAATAAACTGAGAACCAAAAGCATCTTTATTAATTAAAAGCCATAATATGTTTTCAGACTGGGTTTCCTTTAAAACGGTTACATGTGGGAAAAGAGTATTTTTCACAAGACAACAAATTCCATGTACGCCTGGATATTTGTGGCCAACACCCTTTCTATGCATAATAACTGGAGAGTGATTAGTAAAATAACTGCTGTCAATAGAGTCTAATTTAGTCTCAGAAAGGCAAATTAAGTCAAAATCGTTAATAAATTTATCAAGTACACCATACTTAAGTTTACTGCGTAAGCCACAGACATTAAGACTTGATAAACGAAACAAGACATTGGGTTTGAGAAAATAGCAGTGATCATTGTAAATTACTTGGCTCGATTTATTTACATCTTGGATGGGGTCGGGCCTGTCCTAGTGCCTTGAGTTGAAAAGGCCACACTCCTTGAGCTTGAGCTCCGACCAACCAAGATGAAACAAGTCATCGGGCGAGTCAATGACCTGCCGTCTCTCCCTAGCTGCCACCTTCTTCAACCACACAGTTGATGCGGCCGTCGATGGTCCACAATTTCTTGACTTTCGCATCCTTTTTTAGTTCCCCACGATTCTTCCGCGGAAGCGTGTCAAGTCTTCATTGACGAAGACTGACTGCCGGCTGACTTTCTCTCGCAGGTTCTTTTTGTTCTTCATGATCGTTACTTTCGTCTCCCGTCGAACGAACTTAACTATATGAATGGCCGTGGTTTGCCCTGGTTGTTATTCCGCTGCGAAGATAGTCGGTGGCTGACACTGATGTCTTCGCGGCGGATCGTTACGCCCATGTCTGCAGCGAGGTCAATCATCAGTTGACTGGTGTCTTCTTCCGGGGATTCATCAATGCCGAAAACTCTGACATTCTCCCTTCTGCCTTATACTAGCTCCGCCTTTGGAGAAGAAGACACGGGCTTGTTTCCCTCCGGTTTTCCCAAAAAAATCGGCCATATCCTCTGCGACAGCAGTCACGACAGCAGATTTGATAGAATCCACGTCAGGTGTTGAGCTTTCCTGGGAATTTTGGGCAATTTCATCTGACAGAACTGAGAAACGAGACATGCTTGTGCCGATAGGCTGTGACAGACATATCAGCAGTTAATCACCTGAGAAGTGATTTACACCAAGGCCACAAAACCTATAGAGGAAGGGGAATCTTACTTTTTTTTTTAATACCTACAAATACATGTACAGTGTATTTGAAATTAATCACGAATATTATTTTGGATTGTGCCAGCGTATTTACAGGTTTCAACCTCTAGTAAACCAAAACTGAAGTAGCTTTCTTCTTAATAATACTGGTTTACAAATTCATAGAAGTTGTTTATGAATTTGGACTTGAAGGTTCTGAATGATTGGCTACTTTTAGATCATTAAGCTTTGCATTTTACGTCTTTTTATATTGTTTAGATTTATTCATAAATTTTAATTGGGGTCGTTTTTTTTCCCTTTCCTGCCAGGAAATCCCAATTAAAATTAATTCTTCCTAACGCAAATCATTATAAATTGTATACTTTTCTTTTATTGTATGGTTGCTTTTTACGATAATGTTCAACCTGTCCTGCATACGTATCTCTTTAAATATCAGCAACAGTTTTATACAAGTAATGCACTCGTAACATTCGGGCTATGTGCTTATAGAAAAAAGAAAAGAAAGTGACATGCATGTGTGTAACATTTACACACTTTATCACTTTCCTGAACTTAGAATGATAAAAAAGATATTTCGTGTAAGCCTCAATGATATTTATAAATAAGGCAAAGAATGTAACATAGGCCTACCTGTAAAAACAGTCAAGGAAAGCACGTGACTTTATTTGGAAATTATTATATTAGTGTGCTTAATTATTGATGCCCAGTCTATATGTTTTATTAGAGAAGCACGACCATTGCTGTGCTTTGAGGTTTTTGCAATTATTTTGGCACACACATCAAATATTATGTGACGCTCATTGGTTTCCAGACACATGTACTTGCATTTAATAGTACGTTACGCTTGAATAGTTTTGCCACAAACTGAAAATCTTGTGTGAATGTATATACCTACTCACGTTTAAGTTTGTTTTGGTAATAATTTTCCATTTTCCATCTAGAGTTTTACTACATGTATTATCAGTTAGATTTTAATGACTATCCTGTGTGAACTGTTATTTTTACTTTTTGCAGTGCATACATAGTAACCCATAGATCCATGTACATTACTGCAACTTTTAACTCTTGATTTTGCTGCATATTTAATGAAGGTCACATTCCTAAGCCACTGCCCATACTTAACGCAGAGAGGCTGGGACCTTTATAAGCTCCATGTTGGGACTGACCGCAGTGTAGTAGATTTAATTGACCAATTTGGCACTAGTGCAGCAACACCCAACAGCTCACGCATGCGCTGCAGTTACATTTAGTGGTGACTTTTGCGGTTTCTGAAGCAAGTTGAAGCGATTTGGGGTGTCACATAGACAGCCGAAGTGAATACGTCACCTTTTGTTGGTTGCCTAGGCAATTGGATCTAAACTACAAATCACTCAGCCGTGTCCCAGTGCTTTTCCAATGGTACTTTTCCCGACGGCCATGATAGTTTAGATCCAATTGCCATGGCAACGCACGTCACACTTCGGCTGTCTATTGTAAACGCGGCAAATGTTCAGTTTTGTGGTCGCAATAAAAATGCTGGATCTGTATCCACCTTTGCCGATTCGAGTGTAAACACGGTGTTAAAGTATGGGCAGTGGCTTAGGAATGTGACCATCATTTAATATGCAGCAAAATCAAGAGTTAAAAGTTGCAGTAATGTACATGGATCTATGGGTTACTAAGTATGCACTGCAAAAAGTAAAAATAACAGTTCACACAGGATAGTCATTAAAATCTAACTGATACTACATGTAGTAAAACTCTAGATGAAAAATTATTACCAATAACAACTTTAACGTGAGTAGGTATATACATTCACACAAGATTTTCAGTTTGTAGCAAAACTATTTAAGCGTAACGTACTTGCATTATAATAAATAAAATAAAGTACATGTGTCTGAAAATCAATGAGCGTTACATAATCTTTTATGTGTGTGCCAAAATAATTGCAAAAACCTCAAAGCACAGCAATAGTCGTGCTTCTCCAATAAAACATTAGACTTGGTTCCAAGTCCGAGATCCTGGTTTGTTTTTCGCAAGCGTAGCGCCCTCTGTTGATTTGTGAAATGTATGGACAGGGAACTAGTCTATTTCGGTTCAGAATCTCGGACTTGGGACATTCGATCGGCTGTTTGTACACGGTCTATGGAAAATTAGTCTAAAACAGGACGGAACGATGTGATTGGTTGAAATCGCACGAAGCCTTCTGTGCAATGCATATTCATTAAAATATTCTGGAGGATGTGTATAGTACGTACGATTCATATCATTTTGAGTCGAAGTAATATAAATAATTAAAAGTGTTTACAAACCTATCGTAAATAAGAAGACAAAAATCGGACATTATCATAGATTGCGCCATAAGCATCTTTTTTGATGGATACCGGCGCAATAGCCTTTTAGGAGCTAGAAATATTTAACATTTTATCAGGAATGTAAAATGTTATATTCGTGGTTAAAAAAAAAACCACAACAGAAAATGTTATGGTGTGGTGGAGGGGTGCTTCTCAAGTTAGATTGATTTTCTATGATTTCACCACAATATTATTTATGCTGGGAAAAACTTTAGCTGTTAATTATCTCTTATGTCAGGAAAGACAAAGCATGCTAAATATTTACCAATAATAATTGTACTTGTATTTGTGCACAGAGTACAACTAAGGCAGGACTACTTTATCGATGGCTCAGCTTGAACTCTCTGGAGGAACCGAGGAAGCCTTGGCAATGCCTTTGTGATGCGTTGCGGACTCTCAGGGACTATTCACAAGTTTAACCACTTGATGCCGGAGGACGTTTAGAAACGCCAATATTTCCGCATATGTGTAACGGAAGACTTGTTAACATGTTTAGGGGAAATTCACTTGTTACTGATATTAACGTCTATATACTTGCAGTAATTGTCACTTTTGCGTGACAAAAATCCCCACCCTCGGGTGCAAAACATGTCCACAAAATGCACAGAAAATGGGTCAAATGCCCCACCCTGCCATGGGGCATGAAAAACGTGACCAAACCCCCACCTAGAGGGTGGAGCAGTGCGGGGAGGGGGTGGTGGGGGGCGGGGGAAACATTTGATAGGTACATAATAATGTGTTACAGCATGTATTACATAGCAATATTTTATGCCATGTAAGCCTCCTGAGCTAATGACTTGTCTAAGTCCAAACATAAACATAAGCCTGATCGCTGCTGGAAAGAGAAGTGTTTATTTTTTAATAATTTAAGATAGGAGGTCCAATATTTGTTTTCCAAGGCTATGGACACTATCACTGGGGCCTCTGGTTATTTAGCCAAATTTAAAACAAAAATCTATTTCACTCTGTTTCACCCATGGTTTCACTGAGGTTTTTAACATTTCTTTAAGTAAAATTTCCAGGTACAATTTGCTACACTTTGCTGTGATCTTTGTGTGATTTCCTATTTATTGTACTGTATTAGGTAGATTCACAAGCTGTTAATGAAACCCATTTTGTGCATCCAGATTGCGACCAGTTTTTAAACCTACAATTTCATGGGGAGGCATATTATAGCATAAGCAATACATGTATACAATGTTTGATGTAAAAACAAATTTAAAAGGGATGCAGCATTATATAAAACCGACTCAATATCTGAATTACAACAGTGTATTAAAGCATAAGCTCTTGCTGTTTAAAAGGGCCGACAAAAAGTTGAAGGTTCTTAAACATGATTATCAAAATTTTGATTGTGAACCGAAATATACTAGTTTCCTGTGCCTACATTTCACAAACCAAAAGAGGGCGCTACGGAAACCAAACCACAATCTCGGACTTGGAACCAAGTCTAATAAAACATAAGACTGGGCATCAATAATTAAGCACACTAATAATAATTTCCAAATAAAGTCACGTGCTTTCCTTGACTGTTTTTACAGGTAGGCCTATGTTACATTCTTTGCCTTATTTATAAATATCATTGAGGCTTACAGGAAATATCTTTTTTATCATTCTAAGTTCAGGAAAGCGATAAAGTGTGTAAATGGTTACACACATGCATGTCACTTTCTTTTCTTTTTTCTATAAGCACATAGCCCGAATGTTACGAGTGCATTACTTGTATAAAACTGTTGCTGGTATTTGAAGAGATTTCTAAGCAGGACATACAAACAAAGAACAGTATAATACAATTTATGCTTAATTTGCGTTGGGAAGAATTAATTTTATTTGGGATTTCCTGTCAGGAAAGGGAAAAAAACAGACCTCAATTAAAATTTATGAATAAATCTATACAATATAAAAAGACGTAAAATGCAAAACTTAAATATCTAAAAGTAGCCAATCATTCAGAACCTTCAAGTCCAAATTCATAGACATGATTTTTCCTGTTCAATTTTTTTCTGTTCAATATGTGGTACTGAAATGTTGTTTAAAAAATGAGGGTGGTTTACAAAATATATTGTGCAGGACATTTTCACCATCTCTTTAATTTTGAGAATAATAAGACAATTGAGATGTCTCATTGGACGAGTTGTACAAGTCGAGCTGTCTCAATGTAGCTATAGGCCAATATATGTTTATATTTCGCTGATCATTCGTGGCGAATAAGTACCTGCTGATGAGGGTGTCATTTTCAGTGTCTCTATTTTTTTCTGAGTTTACAAGAAAAACCGGAACGAACTCTGTACTCAGACGTCATTAATTTTCCTTCAAACGACTTATTAAACATGAATAAGTGTAAATCTAATAAAACAAATTGGGGGGGGGCAAATACGAAGATTTTACTGGAAAAAAATTAGAATTCTCCGGAGTTGCCTCATCTAGGTTTCGTGCAGGAGGGCTATGTGATTACGTCCGACTTATCTACCCTGCCGACAACGTTAAGTTTATTTTGTGGGGTGTTATGGCCAAGCGGTCGAACTTAAGTTCCTGTGCTAGTACTAGAATGTAGGTTCGAATCCGGGCCGCGACGGGTAGTGGCACCTGCGCCCTTGAGCAAGGCACTCAACCACACTTGCTCCCATTCGTGTAATTGGCGGTTCTCCGCTGTTGGATATGGTGAATAAATAAATAATAAATAAATAAAATATTTTCCTAATTCATCCCGATTTCGTGGAATTCGTTTCGTAATAGCACTTTGGTTTTTACGTTCGTTTCTGATCTGGTTGATAATGTATTTGTTTCAATCGTTACAGTTACAAAATTTGTCCAGGACAGTTTTATGAATGGGCTTCTAGTAGAAATAGGCCTAACCCCCCTTTTAACAGCTTTTTACCAATCATCTGTTCTGCCTCTAAAGCCCAGTGTTGTTTAGTTTTCTAATCCGGTCAATATTTCCTATATGTCATCGCACATTTAAAAGGACACATTTTTCAGATTATTAAAGTTAAGTTTAAGTAACGTCGACTGCACTTGTCACCTTTTTTTCTAAATATTTGGTCTATAGTAGATCTATGATATTATGGCAAAATAAAAGCCTAATAAGCCCGAACAAAATACCGTTCTGAATTGTTCTGGTACACAAATAATGCACACTCCTGTCTCTATTAGGGGAGCATGCTTTTTAAAAGTATGATTAAGTGATTATTTTTAGGGTTTATGACCCAGGGACCGCCGGGGTGAATGAATTCGATACACATGTGGATAAACGTCCATATGAGTTTCGGAAATCTGGATGCAGTAAAAGGCAACTTGGCTCCACCGGGATTCGAACCGCGGACCTTCTGCTTAACGTGCAGACGACCTACTAATTGAGTTATGAAGCCAACTGGTGGTCTCGAATCACGGTAGTGCAGTTGTTCCTCACTGATAGGGATTGAGGCAAACACATCGTCCGTCCACGGACGACAAAGCTATCTTGCGCGTTGCACTCATTAGCCTTTTAGAAGTAAGGCGGAACAAAAGGAGAGGGCGCAATTTCATTTGGGTATGAATTTTTTATCAATTGTATTTCTTTCCAAAAACTTGATTTACATGTTGTAATTATAATACATATAGACAGAATTATCAATAAAATTAATAAGTGTAAAGTGAAAAACTGAGTTATTTTGCATTTTAGTCGATTTTATACCCATTGCAAAGTGCGCCCTCCTATTGTGTCCGCCATACTTCAAAAAGGGTAATTGGCTCGCCCGTACGTACCGTCTGGGCCTTGCCGCTTGTCGGCCTGCGTTGCTCGTACATGTACGGTCGGGTTAGACCTGTGAACGGGTCTACGCCGCGCCGGGTCGGGTGTGATGATTGGGCGGCCAGTGAAGACGAAGCATTTCGTTCCAAGTTGTTAAACCATTCTTGTGACGTCACACTATTGTTCAAACTATATATTTTTATTTTATTTATTTATTCCATTTATTTACCCAGGGTGTGCCCAAACAGTTTACAAAAACTGGTTTCCATTTGGGCCCTGCAAACACACAGAACAATTTAATATACTAAATTGAACAACTTCATAATTACTAACAAACTGGAATAAGATACATTTGTACAACTTCAACATCGAAAAACTAATGGTTACAGAAGAACAACATCACAAGTAATTATTATACATGCACGTGACACTAAAATTTACGCTAAAGGGCGAAAAACCTGCAAAAACTCTTTTTAAGAGGGAACAACAAACAAATTGAAAATTCCCCTCCGGCTCCAAAATTAAAGTTTGATTTTATGGCAACCAAGTCATACGACTCCGTAAATTAGCATTTCTCACTTGAAGTTGATCATGTGAATATTATGTGTATGTTTGGCGAAGTGCCGATTTGAATGAGCTCAAAGAAGACATAGTTCTAAGGTGTGCACTAGGCTGTTCCAAATTGCGGCGCCAGTTACAGCAAAACTCGAGGCGTAAGACCCCTTTCGTGCAAAGGGAATTGTCAGTGTCTTTTCGGCAGATTGACGAGTTTCTCGAGTTTGTACGTAAGGTGTAAATATACTTGCCATATACTGCGGGGCCAAGGAATTGATGCTTTTAAAGACAAATATAGCTTTCTTGTATTAACTCTCTCTGCATAGGCAAGCCAGTCGAGCTTTTTAAACATGTCAGCTGATGGCGTTAGGAAATCGCATTTCAGTATTATTCTGGCTGCACGTTTGAGGCATTTGTTCAAGACAGTGTTATGAGATGCGTAACGGTCACCCCATACTGTGCAACAATAATCTAGACTATAGGCATGACTAAGCTTAACATAAGGGTGTTCATGTGCTGTTGAGTTACACAGTCGCGAATTCTTTTTAACATAGCTAATTTCAAGAAAACTGTCTTCTTTACATATTCGACATGTTGGTTCCAACTTAAGGTTTCGTCAATAATAACACCCAAGCATTTAAACGATTTAACGTTATGCACTTGATCATTAATTTAGTTTTACTGGCATTAATTTTGATTTTATTTTTAACGGACCACAGATGAATCATGTATATAATGACTTGTTAAGGCTAGTTTCAATTTCGACAATGCTTTCGGAACTGCAAGTTAGTGTAGAGTCATCGGCATACATATATAACTTATCGGATACATAAAGAGGCAGGTCATATGTATATATAAGAAACAATAATGGGCCCAGAATTGATCCTTGTGGTACACCGTCACTTATAGGGAAGGATTTTGATATATGTTTACTAATATTAACGGTTTGACTGCGATCACTGAGATAGGACTTAAACCAGTTTATTACCGAAATCGACATCTTCAGCTTTTCTAATTTTTCTAAAAGAATTTTATGGTCAACGCAGTCAAATGCCTTACTGAAATCTAGGAAAACTGTTTCGGTCATTCTCCCGTGATCCATAGCTTGAAGACACTCGTTTGTTAAATCGTTTAGTGTACTTTCTGTTGAGTGCAAAGGCCGAAATCCAGATTGTAATTATAATTACATGCGTTGCACTTATCGCCTCCTTTATGAATAGGTGTAACTGAAGCGTGTTTCCATGCCTTGGGATACTGTTCATTTATTATGGAGAGGTTAAATATATGCGTTAAAGACTTAGTAATAAAAGGTGCAGCAATTTTAATTATATTAACGCTAATACCATCTGGGCCTGTTGCTTTCCCAACCGACAAAGATGCAATATGTTGATTTATTCGGTTGAGCACCAGTGCGAATTAGAATGAATCTACTTTACCCTTGTTATGTAAAGTGAAACGGTTCAGTGGTCACGAGTGGTATAAATAAGCACGAGTGACGCGCAGTGCTTCACTTCACGTTTGTTCGCTAATGCTGCATACTGCAAAACTTTTTACTCTTAACAAATTAGCATTCCTTGCATACACAATGTCAACAAAGCCGTGACATTTGTTACGCCTGCGGTACCCAAGGCCATTGGAGTAGAATCGGCCCAAATTACCGCAACAGCTAAGCACTTCGGCACCAGAATGACGTCCAGGACCGGAACGGTCCATGGGACAAGGCAACATCGGCGTTCCCTGGCGGGGAACGCGTCCGCTGGGACCACCCCTTGTAGGGCGAGAGAGAGAGGTCGAGAGGAGGGGAACGGGCCACAGTCCCGAGAGGGCAAAGGAGTCACAAGAGCAAGTTAAGTTTCTTGATTCCAGTAACCCCACTTTATATCACTTATGATTATTTTGAGTACGAAGATAATATGAAGACTTAAGTACAGCCTTTTTTTCCTCGGGGAAAATGGTTTTCTGTTAAGTTTGACCTCGAAGCGGGTACCACCACATTATTATCTTTCCTCAGCATCGAAAATACCTTGGGTTTGTGTGGTTTATTAACGGGAACCCCACGTTTTACCAGTTTAAGGCTTGCCTTTTGGCCTTTCGATCGCCCCTTATGTTTTTACAAAGTGATCAGACCATTGGTTCAGAAGGGAGAAGCGAAGGAAGGTCAATCGTAGTATATCCGGACGATGGACTGGGTTACGCGAATGGTTTTCATAAAGCCATACAACACAGTGAAGCGGTCAAAACAAAAGTGTATGGAATCCTGTCTCGGAAACAGTATGGCCGGGTCTACATTTGACTTACAGCTTGGTTCACTGAATTTGCCAGAAAGACGATTTTCCAGCATTGGATACCTAATGGAGGGGATATATTCTCTTTTCCTCAAACCATTAAAAAATAATAAACCTTGGACGTACCAAGTCAGTGTTCGAAATCTTGCCATCTTTGGCCGGGAAAATTGCCTCGGCATTTAAGGCATACCTTGTTGTCGGACTAACGAGCAAGATCATGACAAAAGCCATTCATTGTTCAATAGAACGGAGATTCCTGGAATTCCAAAGTCGAACTTTCTATTCATGCGCGCGAAGAACCGCATTTTTGGTTGCATAATATTGAGTCACCTAAAACTACGTTTTTTTTTGACATGTGGTGTAAGACCACGGGCATGTTGCATACAACTGACAATATAATATAAAGATTAGACATGTCCCTCGACAGTCTCACAAAACAGATCGATGCAGACAAGTGTTGTCTGGCTGCAGCCAGATGGCCTCTCTTGTTGGCCAGATAACGTATCTGACTAATTCAGACTAGATCATTGTATTGCTGTATACATGTAGATGCAAGAGCCAGCTGGAATGCACCAGTAATTGTCCGTGGAGATACATATAATAAAAAGAAGTCAGAGCCCTAAACAACCAGGGACTAAGTATTTAGTATAAATTACTAAGGAGTAACGTAGAAGTTCTTGAAAACGAAACAGTAAGATGGTTCACTGACAATAAGAATGTAAAGAATATCATAAGCTCGACACTTTGATCTGTCCAGCCTGGTAATCGGGGCCATATTGGGTCGTTCTATTTCCAGATGGTCTTTCGATAAGATCAGAAATTGAAAAATGTTCTTGAATTTTAAGTCCGTTCTTTTGTTCAGAGCAGGCAGAGGAGCAAACACAAAGTTTGTGGAAAACATGTGTCGCAGCACAGTACTGACAGTGAGATTTAACGGCTCTAACCAAGCCAGAAATGCGTTCAGAACGCAGTACGTTGGTTGCCAGCCAACCCAAAGCACTCGTGTGCAATTATCCACAGTGGATGAAGCTGTTATGAGACATGCTTGATCGGTTACCGTTGTATACATGTAATTTTGGCGGGTATGTTTCCCTTAGTGCGGGAACCTCGGCTGAAGGTGCGGGGAGGTCGGTTCGTGCATGGGATCGTAGAGAGGCTCGGCGGGGCTCCGGTTGAAAATGAGGTGGGCTGAGGCGGTGAGCGGATGGGGAGTGTCGTGGAGGTTCTTGAGAGCAGAACGGTGGGATGGTCCGCTGATGGTAGGAGTGTAAAGACAATCATAAACTCGGGACTTTGACCTGTCCAGCCTGGCAATCGGCGCCAGATTGGGTCGGTCTATTTCCCGATAGTCTTTCGTCAAGATCAGAAATTGCCGAAATTTTTTAATTTTCAGTCCGTTCTTTTGTTCAGAGCAGACGGAGGAGCAAACACAAAGTTTGTAGAAATTATTTGTCGCAGGACAGTACTGGCAGTGAGATTAACGGCCCTAACCAAGCCAGAAATGCGTTCAGAACGCAGTACGGCGGTTGCCAGGCAACCCAAAGCACTCGTGTGCATCCATCCACAGCGGATGAAACTGCTATATATGGGGCATGCTTGACTGGTTACCTTTGTATACATGTGCCTTATAACTGAAACACGCGTAAGAACGCAAAGACAATCATAAACTCGGGACTTTGATCTGTCCAGCCTGGCAATCGGCGCCATATTGGGTCCGTCTATTTCCCGATAGTCTTCCGTCAAGATCAGAAATTGCCGAAATTTTTGAATTTTCAGTCCGTTCTTTTGTTCAGAGGAGCAAACACAAAGTTTGTGGAAAACATGTGTCGCAGTACAGTACTGGCAGTGAGATTTAACGGCTCTAATCAAGCCAGAAATGCGTTCAGAACGCAGTAAGGTGGTTGCCAGGCAACCCGAAGCACTTGTGTGCAGTCATCCACAGTGGATGAAGCTGCTATGGGACATGCTTGATCGGTTATCTTTGTATACATGTGCCTTATACCTGAAACATGCGTTTTGTTCTTTGTTTGGTTAAGCTCGTCTTCAGTAGCCAACCAGGGAGGAAGGAGTCTCTTTGAGTCGGCGAGCCCGAACGACACCTTGGATCGCATGGCCAGTCTTTCGGACCCCACATGGGACGGTATCGTGCTTCGGACCTCGGAGGGACTTAAACGGACACTGTTAAAGTCAAGGAAGGAACCCATTGCAACGGAGATGGTTGCTGAACTGGCGCAGAAGATTGGAGCAGACAAAACTGTCGCTAATTCGATGAACATTTATATTCTTAGCAATGATAGACCTACGCATGTTTTCTGCGTATAATGAGTTAGCCTCGCTTTAAACCAACAATCTGCATTTTCAAGATGACCATCTATTCATAGATGTTGTATTGAGTAAAAACTGTGAACGGGCAGGGAAGTTCAGTTACAATATCAAGGTCATATCTGTACACGTGCCCGGTCGCCACGTTGGAACTTTGCTCGACTCTAGCCAGGGTTCAAAGTTCCGACAAGGGAATTTAAATTTTCAGGAATTTATCCGAAACGGATAGGTTTTGTGTAAAATTACAAACTTATGACGTTTCTCGTGTTAGAGAGATATTTTGGATGTCATCCCGTTGAGTGAGTGACGGTGCGAGGGGCGGGAGGGGATCGAGGTAGCGATCCGTCGTAGCGTGCGTCCCGCACGCACCGGTGAGAGAGAGAGAGAGAGAGATCGGACAGGGCTCGTATGTAACGGAGGATGTATCAATGTTGCTCGGCATAGTTTGAGAGCAGAAGGAGCCTCAGAGGCTGCCAATGCATGAGTTCCCGACAGGTTTTTCAAACGCCACGGGCGTTGGAAGTCGGAAACGACCAAAGACACATATACGTGCGAGACAGTTTTTAAGTCTCTTATCAGATTCTAAGTCTTTGGGTATCTAAACTAGCCCGTTCTTTATAATTCATATAGGTTACAGCGCCAAACGGTGACATACCAAAACCATTGTAGTTGTGGTGTTTTTGTGGAACGTGTATAAAGGGTAAATGTTGATTTATTCGGTTGAGCACCAGTGCGAATTAGAATGAATCTACTTTACCCTTGTTATGTAAAGTGAAACGGTTCAGTGGTCACGAGTGGTATAAATAAGCACGAGTGACGCGCAGTGCTTCACTTCACGTTTGTTCGCTAATGCTGCATACTGCAAAACTTTTTACTCTTGGGGGAGGGGACACCGTTGTTTTTTTTTTTTTTGCTAGCCTGAAAGCAGTTGGTTCGCATAGGTCAGGCGTACGTTTCCATTTTTCCTAAAAAAGGTTTGTGGTTTTTCGTATCTGGCAGCCAACGTAACAACGGGTGTGCGTTCGGGTAAACATACCCGTTAGCTTCAATAACAAGCTGATTATCCATGTCTTTGTTTGTCGATAAAGGAGACCTTTTATTCTTAGTTTGACTTGATAGACATGGAGTTGTTCGTGCAATAAAGCAGCCAGGTTACAGCGCCAAACGGTGACATACCAAAACCATTGTAGTTGTGGTGTTTTTGTGGAACGTGTATAAAGGGTAATTGCTTTTTGACAAACTCTTCTGGGCTAGTACTTACTAGGGAGACAACAATGTTCGTAATCTGGTAAAGAAACAAGAGAATGGTCGTGAGAATCATCGGCCTCATTTAAACTTGTGTGATTCTCAGCGGCCATACGTACACCAATTGTTGAAAAATATTCATTGAAATTATTTGCGATGTCGGTAGGGTCATCAACATATTCTCCGTTTGAGGAGATGATTGAACTCGGGACACATTTTTTTTTATTGGCAAGGACTTCTTTAAGTTTCTTCCACAAGAGTGATTATTTTCACGAATCGACAGTTTACTGTAGATTCGTAACAAAACTGTAGATTCGTAAATTTTTTCGTTTTACGAATCTACAGTTTTGTTACAGTTTTGTTTCCAAAAGGTGCAGTTTCACTGTATAAAGCCCGAGACAAATCCGCCTTTGTTGTCTCCAAACTCCAAAATGACTCAAGAAATGTCAAAATCTTCTGCTGCATCAGACATATGGCGATACAGGTAATTGTTGTTAGCAGCACACCACGAACGAAACGACTGCGGCGCCAGAATGCACCGTGTTCAAGTTCACATAAGTGATTCTATTCTTACATACACCAAACAGAACGCCGTGCATTGTATTCAAGAGAGAAAAAAGCCCACTGCTTACGTAATTATTTTGGGTGGCTTGTTGGCGCGTTTCTTTGTTCTGGATGGTGGAACGGTTTAAGTCGGAGAATAGCCTCGAAAGTGTAGATTCGTGAAAGAATAGGCTCGACTTCGCGAATTTTGAATTATCAAGACATGTCAGAGATAACGTTTCATTTTGTTTGCAGCCGGCGGCCGGTTGCACTGATCTGCAATAGTGTATGTGCAAATGAAGTACACATCTGTGCATGCATACCCCTCTACAAACTACAATATACCCAGCTGCATATGTGGTTCGAGGGCAAGTAGTGATAACTACTGGTCCAAAGATTTTGGAAGATTGAGACAATCGCCACAGGTGTAACTGATATGCATGGGTAGTCCCAAACATCCAATGCACCGAGGGAGCCGTGTAGTTTTCACTTTCCCAAAACAACTATGATTTACTTATTTTGCTATAGGCTACCTCTAACTGGAACATTTTAAAATGTTTACAATAAAAATAGAAATCAACTAGAGCTTGGCGTTTGTTTTTTAACAAATGCTAGGTGATCGGGTGACATGAACATTGAGCTCATGATGACGTCACACTTTTGAAATTGGTTGAAAACTTGAGTTGGTCGCTGTTGCAAAAGAAACATTCACTTATCGATTGCCAGTATTGGAATTCTCAAGACATGACTTTTTGACTATTCAACGCTTAAATTGTGAATCTGATGACGTCATTATTGGCACAGTCAATCTCATCACGACGTCACTATTGTGCACAAATTGTTCAAAGTTGTACTGAAGAACAAGTTCTTTAATGTGGTGAAATAATCTTTCCAATATCTATTAGAGTTCTCAAGATTTTATCATTTGAGATCATATTACGTAACCACCGTGCATGTGATGACGTCATCATTGGTATAGTCATAAAGTGCACATGTGTGGGAACATTTCGATTTGTAGAACTATGGTCAAATTCCCTACCACCTTGGCTCTATTTGCATTCAAAATGCAAATTTTCTGTTAACTTCCGGTTTAGACCGGAAGTAGGGGTCACACAGGGGTCATGTTAGTATAAGATTTGTTTAGTTCATTTAGACCTATAATGCTGTGAAAGAATTGTTCAAGTATCTATTACGGTTCTTGAGATATGAATTTAGGAAATAATAACCTGTGAATTTTGGTAATTTGACACCTGTGATACGACATCAGACGTCACACTTTTGTGCACAAATTGTTCAACAATTTGATGAACATCAAGTTCTTAATTAATGTGCGAAGGAATCATACACATATCTGTTGTACAAGTAGTTCTCAAGATGCAGCATTTTTAAACAATTCAGCTTCAATATCTTGCGTAATTTGACACCATATTACGTAACCACCGTCGATGTGATGACGTCACCATTGGTATAGTCACAAAGTCCACATGTGTAGGAACATTTCGTTTCGTAGAACTGTGGTCAAATTCCCTACCACTTTCGCTCTATGTACATTAAAAATACTAAAAAGTTGATATTTTCAAACAACTTCCGGTTTGAACCGTCATGTCAAGGTTTGATTTGTTCACTTTATTAAGACCTATCATGCTGTGAAATAATTGTTCCTGTAGCTATTACGGTTATTGAGATATGAATTTTTGAAATATTTAACTTTGAATTGCTGTAATTTGACACCTGATGACGTCACGATGGCGTCATACTTGATGTCATCATAATAATATACATACTGGTGAAAGCCTGCCATATGGTCTATGTCTGTATCTAATTTTGTCAAGATTCAGCTTCGTTTCTTGGGCATTTTTGCTCAGTAAGTGAAAACATTGAGATTTTCGTTTTCGTTGAACTTTGACCTCTAATTGACCCTAGAAGGAAGGGTCAGATGAAAATGCCCACACTAAGAAATTTGTAGCCCATGATCTGATGTATAAGTCTGCCAAATACGAAGATCGTGGGTCACGTGGTTTTCGAGACGGAAGGATTTTAAA